>CM024757.1:20267387-20348993 GCA_014218235.1 Colocasia esculenta | reverse complement strand
TCTCGAAGAAGTCATTGAACTTCAATTTTTGGGACAAGACAACAATGTATTTCTGTCAAGTGTCATTGGTTTGACCCGACATCTATTCGTCATGACACAACATATGGATTAATCGATGTGAAGCATAAGTCCAACTTGAGTACATATGAGCCATTCATCCTGGCGGCACAAGCCCAACAAGTTTATTATTCAAATTATACATCCCTCAAATTAAAAGATTGGTGGGCTGCATGTAGAGTGAAATCAAGACTATTCCCTGAGTATGAGCTTCTCCCGACTGATGATGAGCTCGAAGGTGTTAATGACAACTTTTTCCAATCAGATCGGAGTGACGCACGAGAGTTGGCAGCTTCTACGCAGTACAATGTTCATGATATAAATGAAACAATTTGCTTACATAAGGATAACGAACAAGAAGAAGTTGACCTAAATGTCGCTGAGCGGGAGGTGGAGTCTGATGTGGAGGAAGACTCCCAAGATGATGAGGATGAATTCCAGGATGATGATGAAGATGATGTTGAATTAAACATGTCTTCAGCATCGGATGATGAATATAGATAATATACTGCATATTTTGTAAGAAATTGGTGTTGTTGTTAATTACATGTTCATAATATATTGCTACTTCAAATTGAGTGTTGATGACTTGCTATATCTTTATTTGTATCAATAGAGATATGGTACGTAGAGGACGCAGTCAGACGGTTGCCACGTCCGTTGGCAGAGGGACTGCCTCCCCGTCCACGTCTGCCTCCAGGTCTGCGACAGGTATATGCATATGTACACAAAAAACCATATGGGTATTATTGTTTATATTGATTTCACGAGAACTAACGTACATACAATTTTACAGGGACTGCCTCCCCGTCCACGCCGTCATCCAGCGACAGGTAAATGTCTATATTGTTGTTTATTTGAAATTCATAATTTCTATGTGTATGAAATTTTGCAGGGATTGCCTCCCCGTCCACGCCCGTCGTCCCAGCGACAGGTAATTTTCTACATGTTGTTTATTTGAAATTCATAATTTCTAATGTGTATGAAATTTTGCAGGGACTGCCTCTCGTCCACGGCCGTCGTCCCAGCGACAGGTAAATTCTATATTCTTGTTTATTTGAAATTCATAATTTCTAATGTGTATGAAATTTTGCAGGGACTGCCTCCCCGTCCACGCCCGTCGTCCCAACGACAGGTAAATTTCTATATTGTGTTATTTGAAATTCATATTTTCTAATGTGTATGAAATTTTGCAGGGACTGCCTCTCCGTCCACGCCCGTCGTCCCAGCAACAGGTAAATTTCTATATTCTTGTTTATTTGAAATTCATAATTTCTAATGTGTATGAAATTTTGCAGGGACTGCCTCCCCGTCCACGCCCGTCATCCAGCGACAGGTAAATTTTATATTGTTGTTTATTTGAAATTCATATTTTCTAATGTGTATGAAATTTTGCCTCCTGTCGACCATCCGAGCAGTGCCACCTTCGTCTTCTTCCTCACCACAAGGTAAACATATGTTTCAATAGATTAGTATGTTTGGTCTCTTGCAATTTATACAATAAAAGTGTACTAAATTGTTTTCAACAGAGGTGGAGAGCCAGCATCCAGCAGCTGAGGAGGGGCCTCAGCTACCAGGACGACAACCATGCTGGATCTCAGGGTAAAGTTCATCATCTCAGTGTTACTGTATTTGTTATTTAGGATATACATTTCATGTAGAAAATTAATGTGGAATTGCAGGGGGAAGATAGATCCCAGTCATGCTTCCCGCTATATTACGATGCTGGTCCACGCACATATTCCAGGACCAGTGGATGCATGGAGAGACTTCCCGGTGCCAGTCCGGGATTTATTATTTGACATGTTACGGTATTTTTATTTTTTAGAAGAGTTGAAGTCATTTATTCAATTATTATTATTTTGGGTTTATTACAGAACGTTGATTAATTTTATTTCTTTATAGCGGAGGTTCGCGTTCACGAGACCCGAGGATCTCCCTCGGGCTTGAGCCGTCTGGGAGATTACGGCCCAGACTAATTTAAGAAAGTCGATGTGGGAGGTACGGGACAAGGCAATGAAGACCACAAGCAACCGAGATCCTATGGCTTGGGTGGATTACGGCCCTGTTTGGCTGCGGAGGGACTATTGGGAGTCCCTTTGCGCGCGTTAGGCTGCTGGACCATGGCAGCAGCGGTCACAGGCGGCAATACGCAACAGAGCAACTCAACCGGAGAAGAATGTGCATACTAGTGGATCCGTATCTTATGAAACCCACAGTAAAAAATTGGTAAGTATTTTATTGTTCGATTCATATATACATATGGATTATTATTGTGAAACTAACTAATTTTGTTGAATTTTAAGCATCACGACCTGGAGCGTGCCCCTACTTTCCTCGAGTTATTTGACTGGACTCATAAGCGGAAGGGGACGGATGACTATGTTACCGAGAGTGCCCGCACGATTGCTGTAAGTCAAGCTTTAAATTATGAATTCAATTATGATTTAAAGTAATTTGTTTTCAATAATTTAATTTTAAATTATTTTACAGGAGACGTACGACAGGACGATGGCGGAGTGCTACACAGAGGGCACTCCCCAGCCATATTTGGATGCGGACGCTTGGGTCGAGGCAGTGGGAGTGCCGAGGAAGGGTCGAGTGTACGGCTTTGGGGACAGCCTGGATACTCATCAAGTGTTGTCTTCATATGCCAGTTTGATCGCTCCTCCGGCACACGCGAGTTCATCTTCTGCGCCGCCCGTCAGTGGTGTAGAGGACATTAGAGGCATCATTCGGAAGGAGCTACGTACAGAGCTACAGACGCAGCGGGAAGAGCTACAGACGCAGCGGGTAGAGCTACAGGCGCAGCGGGTAGAGATAGAGACGCAACGAGTACAGCTACAGACGCAGTTCAGCGATATGGTTCAGCAGTTCATCTCAATAATGCAGGGAGTACGCCCCACACAGCCAGCAGCTCAGGTCAGTATTAGTATTCATTTCATATACTTAGGATTGGGTCGGGCGTTCAATTGACGGATCTAAAAACCACCCAAGTATATAAAGCGTCAAAACACACAACCCGGGGGTCCAAATCCCAAATAGGGATTGGATCGGCGTGCCGTTTTCTCCGACACGACCGGGTGGGTTAAAGTGACGTGTGGGAACTGACGGAATCCAATTTGGATCTCCGGATTGGGTTGGGCATTCAAAGGACGGATCTAAAAACACGGTCAAATAGATATAAATGGTTAAAACACGCAACCCGGGGGTCTAAAATCCCAAATAGGGATCCAATCGACGTGTCGTTTTCTCCGACACGACCGGGTGGGTTAAAGTGACGTGTAGAAACTGACAGAATCCAATTTGGATCCCCGGATTGGGTTGGACATTCAAAGGACGGATCTAAAAAAACACGGTCAACCATATATAAATGGTTAAAACACGCAACCCGAGGGTCCAAAATCCCAAATCGGGATCCAATCGACGTGCCGTTTCTGACACGACCGGGTGGGTTAAAGTGACGTGTAGAAACTGACGGAATCCAATTTGGATCCCCGGATTGGGTTGGGCATTCAAAGGACAGATCTATAAACACGGTCAATCATATATAAATGGTTAAAACACGCAACCCGGGGGTCCAAATCCCAAATAGGGATCGGATCGGCGTGCCGTTTTCTCCGACATGATCAGGTGGGTTAAAGTGACGTGTGCGAACTGACGGAATCCAATTTGGATCTCCGGATTGGGTCGGGCGTTCAATTGACGGATCTAAAAAACACCCAAGTATATATATAAAGGGTCAAAACACACAACCCGGGGGTCCAAAATACCAAATAGGGATCGGATCGGCATGCCGTTTTCTCCGACACGACCGGGTGGGTTAAAGTGACGTGTGGGAACTGAAGGAATCCAATTTGGATCTCCGGATTGGATTGGGCATTCAAATGACGGATCTAAAAAACACCCAAGTATATATAAAGGGTCAAAACACACAACCCGGGGGTCTAAAATCCCAAATAGGGATCCGATCGACGTGCCGTTTTCTCGACACGACCGGGTGGGTTAAAGTGACGTGTAGAAACTAACGGAATCTAATTTGGATCTCTGGATTGGGTTGGGCATTCAAAGGACGGATCTAAAAACACGGTCAAACAGATATAAATCGTTAAAACACGCAACCCGGGGGTCCAAATCCCAAATAGGGATCCGATAGACATGCCGTTTTCTCCGACACGACCGGGTGGCTTAAAGTGACGTGTAGAAACTGACGGAATCCAATTTATATCCCCGGAATGGGTTGGGCATTCAATTGACGGATCTAAAAACAGGCAAGTATATATAAAAGGTTAAAACACACAACCCGGGGGTCCAAAATCCCAAATAGAGATCCGATCGACGTGCCGTTTTCTCCGACACGACCGGTGGGTTAAAGTGACGTGTAGAAACTGACGGAATCCAATTTGGATCCCCGGATTGGGTTGGACATTCAAAGGACGGATCTAAAAAACGGTCAACCATATATAAATGGTTAAAACACGCAACCCGGGGGTCCAAAATCCCAAATAGGGATCCAATCGACGTGCCGTTTTCTCCGACACGACCGGGTGGGTTAAAGTGACGTGTACAAACTGACAGAATCCAATTTGGATCTCCGGATTGGGTTGGGCATTCAAAGGACGGATGTAAAAACAGGCAAGTATATATAAAAGGTTAAAACACACAACCCGGGGGTCCAAAATTCAAAATAGGGATCTGATCGACGTGCCGTTTTCTCCGACACGACCGGGTGGGTTAAAGTGATGTGTAGAAACTGACGGAATCCAATTTGGATCCCCGATTGGTTGGGCATTCAAAGGACGGATCTAAAAACACGGCCAAGCATATATAAATGGTTAAAAGACGCAACCCGGGGGTCTAAAATCCCAAATAGGGATCCAATCGACGTGTCGTTTTCTCCGACACGACCGGGTGGGTTAAAGTGACGTGTGGGAACTGACGGAATCCAATTTGGATCTCCGGATTGGGTTGGCATTCAAAGGATGGATCTAAAAACACCCAAGAAAATGATGGATCTAAAAATAGTATTGTATTAAGCTTGAGAAATAATCACATGTTTTAAATTTTATTTTTGAAAATACTGTATGTCTTTTATTTATTATTAATGTTTCTCATTTTAATTTGTTTTAATATAGGATCCAGCTCCAAACGATGACGAGGCAGGGACAGCAGACGATCCAGCAGATCTATGTTGATTTTTGTATTCATTATTCTATATGATTTTATATTTATTGTATTTTATGATTTTATGTTGATTGTTAGTATTTGTTAAATTTATGAATATGTAGCAGGTTTGACATTGTAGCAATGTTGACAAATCATTTTTATTTGCCTATTTTTTTTAAAAAAATGGGTATTTTACGACGAATTTTTCGACGGATAAGTATCCGTCGGAACTTATAAATTACCGACAGAAAAAGACCGTCGGTAATCCCGTCGGAAAATACTGACGGATTGGTCGACGGATAAGTATCCGTCGGAACTGATAAATACCGACGGATAAACACAGTCGACAATTCCGTCGGAAAATACTGATGGCTTTACCGACGGATTATATCTGTCGGAGGTTTCGACCGAATTCCGACGGAATTGTCATCCGTCGGAAATTTCTGACCAAGTATTTCCGACGGAAAGTTTCCGACGAGCTTTGGATGGAAAGCGGTCGGAAGGCGCCTTTTCCGACGGAATACCGACGGATTTCCGACGGATTCAATCCGTCGGAAATAGCGCATTTTCTTGTAGTGAGAGGATCTCGTGGGGAGAAGGAGTTCTTGGAGCTTCTTCCTCGTTCTTGGAGTTCTAAGCCCTAGAAGATAAATCGAGTCAAAGGTAGGCATTCTCACAAGCAAAACCAAATCAAATCCGTCTATAGGTAGTTCTAATCACCAGGAACAAAAGCCCTCTTATTTCATAATTTTTCATCGAGCCAATCTTTTGTTCTTGATTTTCGAAGTTCTGCATCCATGATAACCCCGAGTCATCATGTTTAAATCAGATCTCCATGTACACTTATTCCCATGCTACGAAAATTTTACTGTAGATACTACTTGTTGTTAGGGATCTTTTGCCCCTAAAAGCCCTAATTTTTATGAAGCATGTTGCTCAAATTAATCATTCATCTCTGCTGCACCTGGAATCAGGTTGCTTCTTGTTCAACTTGTTAGAACTATGTCGATACCATGATCGTTTTCAAATTCCTAATTACTGGAAGCACCATTGCATGTCTAGATCAATTAAAACTGGTTTCATGATTTTTCATCGTGTATACAATTAGTTATGATTTTCTAAATGATCCTGTATCAAAATTTGAATGTTCTGGTCCGCAATCCAATGTCTGGTCTGACTCTTGTCAGAGTCAGGCGCAGACCACCAGAAAGCGACGGCCCGATATGTCGCCTTCTGGGGTTCGATTGCGACAGCGTACCCGTCGCGTTTAGAAAGCGACAGGTAAGTCGTCGCTATCCCTGTGCCTGTCCTGTCGCGACCCTTTCCCGCCTCTATCGTGTTCACAAGGCCGTCGCGACAATACCCATGTCGCGATCTGCCTACCCCTGTCGCAATCCTTACTGGCCTATGTCGCCTTCACCAGATTTTGATGAAAACCCATAAAAATTATTTCTGTCGCTTTCTAAATAACTCTTACGCCTTTTTATAGTTATACCCCCAGTAAAAAACTTGGTTTACAATGGAGCTACATTGAATGATTTAAAATACATATTCACGACTTATTTCTAGCTATGATTTCTCTTACACATGCACACACATGAACCATCCATATATGGCTGAAATCTGGCAGAAAATATTTCAAAATGTATCTGGAAATTTATTGCAATAAAGTATATGAATTGCCCTATTTTAAAGGACTTGTATTCGGTTCTTGCGTTTTTTATATACCGATATCGACGCTCCACTATTCTAGAATTCCTCTAGAACGTCGGCACCTGTTTATACACACTTCACTTGGCTTGTGGTGAACTCTCCGTCGGATATTCCTTTCGCCGGACTAGTGAACTGTAACGTCGCGCGTTTTTCGGATCTTTGTGGATCCTCTGTTTAGCGTGTGGGATGGTCAAGTTGTGACTAGTGCGACTTGTGTTGTGTGTTTCTTGTTGGATCCTTACCAGGGTTGGTTATGGATCTGTGTTGGTGTTCAGTGTGCTGGACATCAGCAGTGAGTTGGCGTCCAGGTGTGTGACGTCGACTGTGTGTTGGCGGCAATGGTGTTGCCGTTAACATGTTCTTGGCGTCCATCGATGTAGACGTCAATTGTTGAACTTGGCAGCCAAAGATGTAGACGCCTAGTTGGGGCGGTTTAGTTAGCGGCGCAGAGGTTGACGTTAACCTGTGGCGCCTGTGTTTTAGGGCTGACCTGAGCCCTATTCTTTCCCCACTCTCTCCTCTCCACTTCGCCCACCTTCACCTTTGAACTTCTTCACGAGTTCCGATGGTTGGCGGGAGCACGTGGGAAGGCTGTGGTGCGCATGGTAGTAGCATATCAGGCGGGGAATGTCGAATTGAGCGCGGTGTTCGTGGGGCGTTTCTCGAGTTTCGGCGTGATTCAAGGTTCTTCGGAAGTTCAATCGCGTTTCTGAGGTAGGGACTGGACCTCTGGATTCCTCAAGGTTGATTGGTTATGGTTTGTTTGTATAAATTGCATGTTAATTGAGTTTTTGGGATTAAGGGTTCTTCATGCCGGGGAATTGGGTGGTTTGATTGATTTAGATATTGGATCATGTTTCTTCGGTTTAAGTTTAGCATACAGTGGCAAGGGGAGGTATTTCCCCTAACTTTCCTGTAGTTTGTGGGGCTAAGTTGCCCATGTGACCGGCCTAGGACCGTTCTGCACGTTTTGTAGTGTTAAAGGTCGAGGATATAAACATCAACATCGGTTGACGCAGAGTTTCCTTGTTGGGAGATTAACGACTAGTATCTAGCCATTGATTGTGGGTAAACGGACAAGTGGTGGTCGCTTACTTGGTGTTGATGGAAAGGGACATTGTTGTCTATATCCTTTGGACGGCAATCGATGTCGCCGCCAACCTGTGCATGCGTCAGCACTGTCTGTTTACGTGTTTGTGTGTGCATGGCGATGACTGGTGTGAGCCAGTGCACTTGTTTCTCTCTTGGAGCATACAGCTCATGTAATGGGCATGTTTTATGTGAATAATGTGTGATGTACGTAGTGGTTTAAGTATGTGTATATTGTCCACGTATTGGACATCTTGTTTACGTAGATAATGTGTGATATATTCGTCGTGAGGTATTATACACGTGATATCTACGAGGTTTGGATGTCATGTATATGGTTTGTGTGTTCATGGCATACCTGCATTATTGTGGTTAATAATTAGTGAGGTCAGTCTGCGTACTGCGATGAGGTTCCTATGATTCTTTAGGATCTCTTGTGAAATTATCCTAGATGGATTATTAAGTGTGGTCATGCTATTATGTTTAGTGTGGCAGAGGAGGTCACCGTGTGACCAATGATAAACTGCGGTATTATCTTTATATGGTTAGTGTATGTAGATTGTGCAAGTTAGCTTGTGAGTCACAGGGTGACTAGGACAAGCTATCCTTAATGGTAATTTGTGCACCGTGATCAATAATAGAAAGTGTTTATGTATATATCGTGGTTTGTGCTAGCCGAGTGTGGTGGTCCGGCGCCTATTCCGGAATGCCTCTCTAGTCGGGTACCCCAGGTTCTTTGTGAGCCAGACACGTGTGTTTGTTGTGCTCGGAGTTTTGTCCCAGTACAGTGTGGTACCATCGAGGTCTGTGTCGTCTTCCTGGACACCCTCACTCCTGTGTTTGAGTTGTACGTCCGGCTGAGGGAAAGACGACAGTAGGGCAGCGGCTTGTGTTGGTGGGTGTGCAGTCGCTTGTAGCGCGCTCGTAGTTGGGGGTTCGGACACCAGTAGTCGACACTGGTCCCCAGCTAGTCCTGTTTTCCAGTGCCTCACTTTAGGGTGCTCAGGCCAGAGACCTTAGAGGTGCCAGGCATGGGCCTGCAGCTGTGTGTCTACAAGTGTGGTGTTGGTTGGTCTCCACAGTTGTTTGACTTGTTCTCGTAGAGCGGTAGTTGGACCTTTCGTCCGTGACTACGAGGCTGAGAGGTTGTTCTTGTGTTGTGTTTTCCGGGTTGGATACTGGCCTGATCAGCCAGTAGTCCATTCCCGTGTGGTGGCGTCGTTCTTTCTGACTCGTGCTTTGCCACTGGTTGTAGTTCGTGAGTTTGTGACTCGTGGTCGAGGTTTGACCAGTTCAATGTGTGCCCTGGTGTGGGCACAATTGTGACTGAGTTGTGGTTTGTGTGACTCGCCGGTTGAGGTTTTACTTATAATATTGTGCCTAAATAAAGGTATAATATAATTGTGGTTCATTGTGGTGTTTATCACCTACTTGTACCCTTGTTCGAGTATTGTGTTGTGGTGCCTCAGAGTAGCAGGTACCTGTACCCTTCGTGGGTTACTGTGTAGTTTTGTGATGGTACATTGTGTACCAACCTTTTCAGGCTCTCGTGTGTTGTGGTAGTTTTGTGGTTTGACCTGCCACTTGTTGTATTCTATCCGTTTAATAGATCTTTGTTTATAATTTAATGTGAATTAGTTGTAATGCCCAATTATGTTACCTTGGGGGTGATTTACCGATGAGGCTTGTGGCCTAGGCATGTTGTGGTTTAGTAGAGCTGTTCTCCGTGGAGGCCGTGTGAGACCTTCCACTTGTTGAGTTTTACCCTTTTTGGGTATGGTTCCGATTATGGTTTTAGTGGGTGAAGGACTAGCTAGTTGTAGCTAGTCCTACCACTTATGTGTGGCTCTCATCGTAGTGTAGTTTGGGGTTTAATGGACTAGCACTTGGTTGGCTGTCCTTGTAACGACCCTCTTATATCGGTACGGTTCCACCACCCACGTCGGTATAAAAGACATCACTACAGTGGGACATTTACCCAACACTAGTACAATAGGCTGAAACATACACAACTATAATATATCTCATGACAGCGAATTTAAAGAACTGAAAAGAAATCTTATTCCATCATCCACATTCTATTCACAGTCCGTATGTAGAAAAGAGAGCTAACTATTCATAACTGAAATAATAAATACATTGTCAACATGAGACTACGCAGAGTCTTTATACATACTATGAAGTAAAAAATTACAATTCTAACTCCACAACTATCTCTCCTACTCTCGCTCCGAGTTGCTCCTAACGATCTCCTCGAAGAAGTAGAAACGTCTGCACCTGTACGCCGAAGCAAGAATGAGTTCAAAAGAACTCAACAAGTAACACCAGCACACTAACATACATGCATCAAGTAATATCCATAACCTTATGCTACATCATGTACACATAATGCATGGAAGTGACAATTTTTCAATAGAAGCCTATTCATGATTTCTACACATTTTACGCATGGAATTTAGTTTTATACGCAATAAACTAATCCTATCACATGCTTTCTACACTTTTCACTATGCTAAACTGATTTCATTCAATCATTCATAAGCCACATGTTGGTCATTTTACACAATATTTACACATTTCACAACAACTCATTTAACATGAATTCTAAGATAAGTTTTCACATGGTTAACACATTTATTTTAGTGAAAAGCTCGCTGTTTTACTACTATCATGTCGCATTCACAAGAAGTTTATCCTTTTTGCATGTTATCATAAGAATTTCATGAACACATATTCACTTACACAATTTCACAATTACACATTTCTTTCACTTAAACACATTTTCATAATTTCGTAATGCCGTGACACATAGCCCAAACCACTTTAGAAGGACACACACTGATCACATCACATATCAATCACCTAGGCATTCTAGTGATTAATCTTAGTTACTACGCAGAACTGGGAGAAACACTCTCCACCTTAACCAGCGATACTTGTTCGCCTCCAGGATTTAATCCCAATGCCCATGGGACATCACACACTTGAACTTTCCCGTGGGGACTTTACCACAGTGCATTCCACAGCCCTCTAAGATAGCAGTGTCACCCATGGGCACATTAATACATTTTCTCAATTTCAACACATTTCTAAACGCAAAATATTCACGCATTCATCTCATGTTCACATGTTTACATTCTTCAGTATTACCTAGCATGGTACTACTGTTTTCAGTATTAATCAAAATTTTACAACAATTCTAACCATGCTGAAATTTTTGCAGAATTAAATATTAATCATATTAGCATGTATTAATTATTAATATCTAACATAAAACAAGTTTATATAGCTACTATCATCTGTTCAGTACAGAAATTTAACCAGAAATCATCACAGTTTAACCATCATGCATACCAAATTTACATTTTTCTGAATTACACATATTTTCTGAAAATTCTAACAGTGATGTTATCAACTATAAAAATAGTCAAACTGATATAAATTTTCATTATTCAGATTCACAATTTATTACATACATGATTTCTGACAGTACTAATTTTATCACAAATATGGGAATTTAACTAGTTTCGCATGAATTCTTATCTTTTCTACATTGAGTAGACACATTAACTATTTTTCGATTCAGAAAATTAAATAAACTACTCAGATATTATAAATTACTCAAATTTTATATCATGCATCAGATCTCATAACCAATGCACAGAAATTTCATGGCAATTAAATTCTATACATATTTCATAAATAGCATTTTCCAAGATTAAATTCTGTCAGTAGCACATTCAAAGAATTCTAATATTTGTGAAAATTTCAAAAATGCACAATAACTCACAGTACATCCAAACATATATTTACATATTATATGCAATTTTTACTGTATATCCTCATGCGGAAAAACTCGAAAATTAATTTATATAGGGACAGACTTGCACACTGTTGCAGTCTGAAGAACTCGACGGCATGGGGTAGCCGTCTATAGGTTAACGGCATTACATGATGCCACCAACACATGATATTAGCGCAAGGGATCTTGCCGTTATATCCTGTCTGCACAAAACAGACTGAAAGCCAACAACACTTGAAAGGGGGGTTCCAGGACATGAGAAAAATCTGAGAAATTCCTGGGACATACTAGACACATGTAGGGTTGATGTGAATGGGGTACTTGCCTTCTGTAAAATCTACAAACGACGATTCAAGCCGAGAAGCCCTCCTCGGCCTGTGCCAAAGAGTCTCCAAATCCCTCCTTCTTCGGATCTTCTGTTGATCTTTACAGCACACCAGTGTGGGGAGTCGTTCCCGGATGTTCAAGGTTGACACCAGCCGATGCAGATCGCCAGACGAAGCCTCCCGAAGCCGGATCTCTCAGGTTCAGGTTAGGGTTTTTCATAGAAAAGATAGGTTTTTGACCCAAGAGCCAAAAGGGATGGATCTGGCCGAAAATGGGGTATTATAAAGGGTTGGGGTCGGATAGGTAAAGGGGCTCTCGAGCCGTTGGGAAGGTTTCCAAAACAAGAGGCTCAATTCCGAGGCGTTTCTGGATCTGGAAACGCAACAGTTTGGGATATTGGCGTCCATATCTATGGTAGCCTATCCAAAATGGGCGTCCATCGATATTGCCGCCTACCCCTGGTCAGCGTCAGCCGATGTGGACGCCGACTGGCCGACAAAACTCACTTTAATTATGCAGAATTTAACACTACACACTTAAATATATATATATATATATATATATATTATATATATATATATATATATATTGTTTGTGGTGTATATTACTTGAATACACTATGTACATTTCAATAATCCCATTCATACAATTTGTATAAATAATACTTATACAAATAATCTATACATCAATAGTATACACTTATACGCACATACATACTTAACAAACTAGGTGAAAATCAAGGGCCTTACACCCTCTCCCCCTTAAAGAAACTTCGTCCTCGAAGTTAGACTGACACTACTCAAACAACTGAGGATATTTCTTTTTCATTGCTCCTCAAGCTCCCAAGTAGCCTCCTCTCGCGAGAAGTTACGCCATAAGATCTTTACTGACGCAATGCTCTTGTTTCGGAGATGTTGAACCTTCCGATCAAGAATAGCTACTGGTTGCTCTACATAAGAAAGATCTGGCTGGATCTCCATTGGCTCATGGCTAATAACATGAGACAGATCTCTGACATACTTCTTGAGCATAGATACGTGAAAAACAGGATGAACGCTAGCCAATGCTGGAGGTAAAGCTAGCATATGCCACGTTGCCCAATCGTCGGAGAATCTCATACAGGCCAATGAACCTAGGGCTTAACTTACTATGCCTGCCAAATCTAACTACACCTCGCGTAGGTGAAATCTTCAAAAAGACTTGCTCACCTACCTCGAACTCTTGATCCTTCCTCCTGTTGTCGGCATAACTCTTCTACCTATCCTGTGTCGCAACAAGTCTCTTCCTAATGAGCTGGACCTTATCCGAATCTCCTGAACTAACTCCGGACCGATCAACTGCCTATCACGGTCTCCTCCCAACACAAAGAGATCTGCATGGTCTACCATATAAAGCCTCAAATGGAGCCATGTCAATGCTCGCATGAAAACTGTTGTTATATGCAAACTCCACTAGAGGTAAATGGCGCTCCCAATCATCCTTCCAATCCAGCACACAAGCCCTCAACATATCCTCAAGCGTCTGGATAGTCCTCTCGGACTGTCCATCTGTCTGGGGATGAAATGTCGAACTGAGCTTCAGCTCCGAACCTAACGCATTCTGAAGACCCTTCCATAGCCTCGAAGTGAATCTCGGATCTTGATCCGAAATAATAGACTTCGGTACCCCATGCAATCTAATAATACTACTAACATACAGTCTAGCTAAACTCTCTACTGACTGCTTCTTCTTCATAGGAAAGAAATGTACAGTCTTCGAGAATCGATCTACCACTACCCAAATCGAGTCATTACCTCGTCTAGATCGAGGCAAACCCGTAACAAAATCCATAGTGACAGCTTCCCACTTCCAAACTGGGATCTCCATCTTCTGCATAAGACCAGATGGTCGCTGCCTCTCGGCCTTCACTTGCTGGCATACTAGAATCTAGACACAAACTCGGCTACATCCTTCTTCATGCCAGACCACCAAAACGATCTCTTTAAATCCTGGTACATCTTAGTGTTACTCGGATGAATCGAGAACCTAGATCTATGAGCTTCTGCTAAAACATGCTCACGAATATCTACAATGTCTGGAACACAGACGATGATGGAATCTAATCACACCATCCTCATCACGAGCAATACCCGCTTTGCCCACTAACTCTTGGAGTCTAGGGTCGGCTTTCTGATGCTCGATCACCTCATCCAACACCGATGACCTAATGGACAGCTGAGCACAAAAGCTCGGCACAATGATGGCTCCAACTCGGTCATCGAACACGCTGCATCTTCCAACATCTTCCAGTCCTGCTGGAGAGATGACCTCTTTCTACTAAGGGCATCTGCTACGACATTCGCCTTTCCAGGATGATACTGGAGGTCGAAGTCATAGTCCTTCAGGAACTCAATCCATCTTCTCTGCCTAAGGTTTAATTCTTTTTGAGAGAAAAGATACTTTAGGCTCTTGTGATCAGTGAACACCTCAAATCTGACACCATAAAGATAGTGCCTCCAGATCTTCAGTGCATGAACCACTGCCGCAAGCTCAAGATCATGAGTTGGATAGTTTCGCTCATGCTCCTTCAACTGTCTCGAAGCATATGCTACTACCCTTCCTTGCTGCATCAACACACAGCCAAGACCAATCCGAGATGCATCCGTGTAGATAGCAAAATCCTCTACACCGCTCGGTAGAACTAACACAGGGGCTGATGTGAGTTTAGTCTTCAATAATTGAAAACTACTCTCACATTCCTCGGACCAGACAAACTTCACTCCCTTCCTGGTCAGCTGAGTCAATGGAGCGGCGATGGATGAAAATCCCTCATAAACGCCGATAAACCCGCCAAACCAAGAAAACTCCGAATCTCCGAAGGAGTCTTGGAGTCTCCCAATCCATAACAGCCTGGACTTTTGCTGGGTCCACTACTACACCAGCACAGAGATAACATGCCCAGGAATGAACCTCGCGCATCCAAAAATCGCACTTGCTAAATTTTGCGTACAGCTTATGCTCACGGAGAACCTCTAACACTGTCCTCAAATGCTGACGATGTGTGGCCTCATCTGGAGAGTAGACCAGCACGTCATCGATGAAGACTACAACAAAACTATCTAGATAGGGTCTAAACACCCTGTTCATGAGATCCATGAACGCTGCAGGGGCGTTGGTTAGACCAAACGGAAGGGCCAAAAACTCATAATGTCCATACGGGTTCTAAATGCCGTCTTGGACACATCCTCACTCCTAATCCTCAACTGATGAAGCCAGAACGCAAATCAATCTTAGAAAAGACCGATGCATTCTGTAGCTGGTCAAACAAATCATCAATCCGAGGTAAGGGATACCTGTTCTTTACCGTCACCTGGTTTAGCTTTCTATAATCAATGCATAACCGAAGTGACCCATCCTTCTTCTTCACGAATAAGACAGGTGCGCCCCAAGGGGAAATGCTAGGGCGAATAAATCCCTTATCTAACAAATCCTGCAACTGCTTCCTTAACTCAGCTAATTCCGCAGGTGCCATCCGATAAGGTGCCTTCGAGATAGGAGAGATGCCTGGAAGCAACTCTAGAGTGAACTCTATCTCTCTAGCTGGTGGCAATCCAGATAAATCATCAGGAAAGACATCTGGAAAATCCTGCACTACATCTATCTCGGCAAGAGTAAGTGACTCATCAGCCTTGGGTATTAAAACCACACTGGCAAGAAAAGCGTCACAACCCTTGTTCACCATTCTCATTGCCCTCATGGCCGAGATAACAAACTTTCCTGCTAGTTCCTCGGCAAAGGATGAGAAAATTCATCCTCACCAGGAATGCGGAAAACGATCTTCTTCCCACGACAATCTACCAATGCATAGTGCTCCTCTAGCCAATCCAGACCAAGAATAGCATCATAGTCCTTCATCTTAAGCAAGAAGAAACACCCTTCTAGGATTCTATCCTCAATGCACACGGTAAAGACGGAATACACTTCCTAGTCGATACCGTACCCCCAGGTGTATGCACAGACAAAGAGACTTCTAAATCCTCAGACTCTAACCCTGACTCTAAAGCTAACTGCCTAGCAAAACGATTGGAAATGAACGAGTGAGTAGCACCCGTATCGAACAAAACCCGAGCGTGCACACCTAAGAACAAAACCGTACCTTCGGTGACATGATCTGCCTGTTCGGCATCCTCACGAGCTAACGCAAACACTCGAGCTGGGGCTCGAGGTCTCCCTGGTCATCCTGTCGCTGGCGCTGCTGCTGCTGCTGCTGCTACTGGGGCTAGCCCCCGCTGGGCTCCCTACTGAAGCCTCGGATAATCCTTAATCTTATGATCACTGCTCCCGCACTTTAAGCACTTCCTGCTACTAGCCAACACTCCGTACCGCCATGTGCCCTCCCGCAATGAGGACATCCTTCTTACCACTAGGGGAACGTTGAGAAGATACCTGTCACTGTCTGATGCCACAGGGCGCTGCGGTGACTGGAAAGTCGCCTTCTTCCTCTCCTGTCTCTGGAAAGGAGCTGCTGGCCTCTTTTGAGAAGCCTTTTCTCCTCCAGATACTGCTCCATCTCCCCTTCCTGCCGACACGCTGCGCTGAGCGCCTGCTCGAGAGTACAATGGTCGAAAGCCACCAACCTCGTCCTCAGTGATGGTTTCAGACCCATCACGAATGTCTTCGCCTTCCTGCGCTCATCAGCTACAATATGAGGGTATGAGGGGCGTACTTGATAGCTCGGCAAACCTGGCCTCATACTCCAGCACGGTCATGGAGCCTTGAGTCAATGAGGGGAACTCCTGCTCCATCTGTCCTGGATGTGCTCCGGAACAAACTTGGCTCGGAAAAGCCTCACGAACTCATCCCATCCGACTCCCACGGCACCATCCTCGAACCGAGTACGTAACAACGAGGACCACCATACATTGGCTCGCTCCTGCCAAAACCATCCATGAGAACTAACCAAATAATTTGTACTTAAAGTAATAACCACTAGATTAGATTACACATACCTGTAGCATATAGGTGGCCAAAGTGACCTTGTCTTCCTCAGCGCACCTAATGGCCCGGAAGATCTTCTCAATCTCCCTCATCTAGTTTTCAGCTAATAATGGATCGCTCTCCCCCTTAAAAGAAGGTGGCGACATCCTCTTGAATCTTCCATGATGGAGGGTCCACATGGTCAGCCTGGGGAACTGGTACCGAGCCTGCTACAACAAGCAACAAAATTAACACATATAAATAACAATCATGCATTTAATAATACAGACTACTTTATCTTATTATTCTAACCTGAGCCTCCAACTGGGCCTGGAGTGCAGCCTGAGTGGGGCCTGCGTTTGCATGGCCTGCACCAAACCCTGCAAGAACACTCCATAGTCTACTGGTGGCGGTGGAGAAGTACAGGACCCTGGGGTGCAGGGACCTGCTGCTCACCCTGATCCTCACACCGAGGTCATCTCTCCTCTGCTCGCCATCATGAGCAGGAACACCACGCCTACCACGCGAAGCCATATCCTGTAAAACGGATTAATCACCATTTAGAACTAAACTATCTAATTTCTAACTAATCACTTATCTATGTGGACAATCTACACTGACTTAGTATACAATGAAGATGATGGTATTTGCATATTTATGTACAATTCCATCCTGATTGCTCTGATACCAATCTCTGTAACGACCCTCTTATATCGGTACGGTTCCACCAACCCCAGTCGATATAAAAGGCATCACTACAGTGGGACAATTACCCAACATTAGTACAATAGGTTGAACATACACAAATATATATATCTCATGACAGCGGAATTTAAAGAACTGAAAAGAAATCTATTCCATCATCCACATTCTATTCACAGTCCGTATAGTAGAAAAGAGAGCTAACTGTTCATAACTGAAATAAAATAAATACATTGTCCACATGAGACTACGCAAGTCTTTATTACATACTATGAAGTAATGAAAATTACAATTCTAACTCCACAACTATCTCTCCTACTCTCGCTCCGAGTCGCTCCTAACGATCTCCTCGGAAGAACGTCTGCATCTGTACGCCGATGCAAGAATGAGTTCAAAAGAACTCAACAAGTAACACCAGCACACTAAACATACATGCATCAAGTAATATCCATAACCTTATGCTACATCATACACATAATGCATGGAATTGATGAACAGTCCATCCCCATGTCCTTTTCATTTAAGTACTTGCCTATTTTGGTGATAAACAAAACACTGTCAAAAGCTTTTCTAACCTCGTTTATCTAGCCATAAGCACAAGAATTACCCAAAGAAAGTCAAGCATTTGTGGTAATCTCCATACATCTTTTTAGAAGAGCCAAATAATTCCTTCATTGTCTATAACGATTTCCTCACCAGAACACGATTTACTTGAAAGATTGAATAACCTTGCTGTATCAAACAAGTCGAAGTTATAACGCTCTGTAAGTATCGTACGACTTCTTCAGAAGTTATAACGACTTGCTCATTATAACAACTCTGTAAGTTATCGTAACGACTTCTTCAGAAGTTATAACGACTGCTCATTATAACGACTCTGTAAGTTATCGTAACGACTTCTTCAGAAGTTATAACGACTTGCTCATTATAACGACTCTGTAAGTTAACGTAACGACTTCTTCAGAAGTTATAACGACTTGCTCATTATAACGACTCTGTAAGTTATCGTAACGACTTCTTCAGAAGTTATAACGACTTGCTCATTATAACGACTCTGTAAGTTATCGTAACGACTTCTTCAGAAGTTATAACGACTTGCTCATTATAACGACTCTGTAAGTTATCGTAACGACTTCTTCAGAAGTATAACGACCTGCTCATTATAACAACTTCTGTAAGTTATCGTAACGACTTCTTCAGGAGTTAAACGATTGCTCATTTAACGATTCTGTAAGTCATCATAACGATTTCTTTAGAAAGTTTTAACGACTGTTAAGTCATAACGATTTCTTTTGAAAGCTACAACGACTTGCCATGTTTCATAACGATCTCCTTTATCATCTGTTATAGAACGACTTGGTTGTGGTAACGATTTCATAAGTTATCATAACGACTTCTTATCAGTCTACAGCAACTGATAAAACGATTCTATCAGATTTTCACAACGACTGCATAAGTCATGTTTCATTAATTAAATGTTTTTCCTTGATTTAAGCTACGTTGAATAGTCAAAGTCGCATCTCGTCTGTTTGACTGCCATGCATTTAATAAAGACTGAACGTATCTCTGCATGGACACAGAACATATCTTCCATTCTCGTGTATTCTCTGCATGCATCTTTTAGAGCGATAAAGTGTTATTACTATATTTGCGTCTATCTGCTCTGACGTTGATTGATATCTGGAGATAGTATAGCTGTCTACCATTAAAGCTCAACCTTGTAGAACCTTAAGGATGTAATATCCTACAACACTGGACACAGAAAGAACTACAAGCAAACTCAGAAGATCTTATCACTTTGCGTGTTCCAAAGAACAAAAGACTGCTGACAGGAAGCTTCCTCAAATCCTTCAGTCTAACGTACACCAAATCCGTGAGACAACGGTCATCTCCTTGTCCTTATTCAAATTAGAGATACAAATACAAGATGAAGCTCGGAAGACAACAGCGAGTCAATTTGATTCAAGGGCGGCTAGATCTCTGCAGCTTTCACGTCTTCGAAAGTTCTCTAGAGCCAAAAATTCACTCTTTTCATCTTCGCTCTTAGCTCCCTGTGCTGTGTGAAGAAATCAAAAGGAAGAGCTAGTTTAGTTCTGAGAGAGTGCACTCTGTGTAGATCTTCGACTCTCAGTGCTTGTAGCTTCAGATTGAGTTTTTGTAAAAGCTTGATCTAGGGGCTAGTCTTTTTCTTTCAAGAATTT
The DNA here is from genome assembly GCA_014218235.1 of Colocasia esculenta. Taxonomy (NCBI): domain Eukaryota; kingdom Viridiplantae; phylum Streptophyta; class Magnoliopsida; order Alismatales; family Araceae; genus Colocasia; species Colocasia esculenta. The sequence continues at coordinate 20,328,980 of CM024757.1, read as the reverse complement.
CCTGTGTTATTCCCTTCATGTGTGAAGGAAGACCTGGTGGTTTCCAGGGTGGGTTTTTCCCTTCAGGAGTAAAGGAAGACCTGGTGGTACCAGGGTGTTGTGTTCCCTTAGGGGTGAAGGAAGACCAGCTGAGCTGGGTGGTTGTTGTTTGTCCATAGGGGGACTGTACCCTAGTTAGTGAAATCCTGAGGGTTGCTCAGGGACTGGACGTAGGACTCCTAAGGAGAGGAGATCCGAACCAGGATAAATTTCTGTGTTGTGTGATTGTCTTCTTTGTGTGATTGCTGTTTTACTACCATTACTAATCCCTTTCAAGAACTCTTTATGTTTGTTCTGAGTTCAGATTTTTATCAGCTAGGATTACTTTAAAGACCCATTCACCCCCCCTCTGGGTAGCCAACCGGGCAACAGAAGTGACATTTTTCAAATAGAAGCCTATTCATGATTTCTACACATTTTACGCATGGGATTTAGTTTTATACGCAATAAACTAATCCTATCACATGCTTTCTACCTTTTTCACTATGCTAAACTGATTTCATTCAATCATTCATAAGCCACATGTTGGTCATTTTACACAATATTTACACATTTCATAAACAATAATTTAACATGAATTCTAAGATAAGTTTTCACATGGTTAACACATTTATTTTAGTGAAAAGCTCGCTGTTTTACTACTATCATGTCGCATTCACAAGAAGTTTACTTTTTGCATGCTATCATAAGAATTTCATGAACACATATTCACTTACACAATTTCACAATTTACACATGTCTTTTCACTTAAACACATTTTCACATTTTCTTAATGTCGTGACACATAGCCCAACCACTTTAGAAGGACACACACTGATCACATCACATATCAATCACCTAGGCATTCCAGTGATTAATCTTAGTTACTGCGCAGAACCGGGAGAAAACACTCTCCACCCTAACCAGCGATACTTGTTCGCCTCCAGGATTTAATCCCATGCCCATGGGACATCACACACTTGAACTTTCCCGTGGGGACTTTACCACAGTGCAGTTCCACAGCCCTCTAAGGTAGCAGTGTCACCCATTGGCACATTAATACATTTTCTCAATTTCAACACATTTCTAAACGCAAAATAATCACGCATTCATCTCATGTTCACACGTTTACATTCTTCAGTATTACCTAGCATGGTACTACTGTTTTCAGTATTAATCAAATTTTACAACAATTCTAATCATGCTGAAATTTTTGCAGAATTAAATATTAATCATATTAGCATGTATTAATATTAATATCTAACATAAAACAAGTTTATATAGCTACTGTCATCTGTTCAGTACAGAAATTTAACCAGAAATTCATCATAGCTTAACCATCATGCATAACAAAATTTACATTTTTTGAATTACACATATTTTCTGAAAATTCTAACAGTGATGTTATCAACTGTAAAAATAGTCAAACTGATATAAATTTTCATTATTCGGATTCACAATTTATTACATACATGATTTCTGATAGTACTAATTTTATCACAAATTATGGGAATTTAACTAGTTTCGCATGAATTCTTATCTTTTCTACATTGAGTAGACACATTAACTATTTTTCGATTCAGAAAATTAAATAAACTACTCATATATTATAAATTACTCAAATTTTATATCAAGCATCAGATCTCATAACCAATGTACAAAAATTTCATGGCAATTAAATTCTATACTATTTCATAAATGGCATTTTCCAAGATTAAAATTCTGTCAGTAGCACATTCAAAGAATTCTAATAATTGTGAAAATTTCAAAAAATGCACAATAACTCACAGTACACCCAAACATATATATTTACATATTATATGCAATTTTTACTGTATATTCTCATGCGGAAAAACTCGAAAATTAATTTATATAGGGATAGACTTGCACAATGTTGCAGTCTGAAGAACTCGACGGCATGGGGTAGCCGTCTATAGGTTAACGACATTATATGATGCTGCCAACACATGATATTAGCGGCAAGGGATCTTGCCGTTAATATCCTGTCTGCACAAAAAGACTGAAAGCCAACAAATCACTTGAAAGGGGGTGGTCCAGGACACGAGAAAAAATCTGAGAATTCCTGGGACATACTAGACACATGTAGGGTTGATGTGAATGGGGTACTTGCCTTCTGTAAAATCTACAAACGACGATTCAAGCCGGAGAGAAGCCTCCTCGGCCTGTGCCAAAGAGTCTCCAAATCCCTCCTTCTTCGAATCTTCTGTTGATCTTTACAGCAACCAGTGTGGGAGTCGTTCCCGGATGTTCAAGGTTGACACCAGCCGATGCAGATCGCCAGACGAAGTCTCCCGAAGCCGGATCTCTCAGGTTCAAGTTAGGGTTTTTGCATAGAAAATATGGTTTTTGACCCAAGAGCCAAAAGGGATGGATCTGGCCGAAAACGGGGTATATAAAGGGTTGGGGTCGGATAGGTTAAAGGGGCAAGTCTCAGAGCCGTTGGGAAAGGTTTCCAAAACAAGAGGCTCAATTTCCGGAGGCGTTTCTGGATCTGGAAACGCAACAGGTTTGGGATATTAGCGTCCATATCTATGGTCGCCTATCCAAAATGGGCGTCCATCGATATTGCCGCCTACCCCTGGTCAGCGTCAGCCGATGTGGACGCCAACTGGCCGAAAAAACTCACTTTAATTATGCAGAATTTATAACACTACACACTTAAATATATATATATATATATATATATATATATATGTGTGTGTGTGTGTGTGTGTGTGTATATTATACTTGAATACACTATGTACATTTCAATAATACCCATTCATACAATTTGTATAAATAATACTTATACACAATAATCTATACATCAATAGTATACACTTATACGCACATACATATACTTAAACAAACTAGGTGAAAATCAAGGGCCTTACAGTCCTAGTACCCTCGTGATTGTGGTTCGCCTGTGAAGCTTGTAGCCTGGGCAATGGTTTGCTTCTGTGGCATATAGCTTAGGCAACTAATTGTTGTAGCAGTGTGCCAGTGAGACTGTGGTTTAGGCACTTTAGTAGTTGGGCTGACTAATGATATTATATAGCCATGTAGTCCCACTCTCCTTCCGAGGACTTTATGTTTTTTATCATAATTATGTTTAATTGTTATTTATTGTTATGATGTGAGCATGAAATGGTTTGGCTATTGGTGTTGCCAGTGAGACCCTCCGGGGTTGAGGTCTCTTCTGTTTGGTTGTTGAGGTTTTTGGGTGGTCCCTGCTGAGCCAGTGACTTGTTGAGGCTCACTCCCCTACAGTTCTTTTCAGGGCTTTCCGAGTGTTTGGCTTGCAGCGGCGTTGTGTCAGACTTGTACCACCAGCAGTAGTGTAGTAGTTAGTGTTGTGTGAGCTTGTGCTCCCTCAGGGTATGCCCCAGGTAGTTGTACTTTTTAATTGGACATGTATTAATGTAATGGGACAGTTGTAAATTGTTATATGCAGGTATGAGCACATGTACTTTCTTGTGTCTTATACTGTTGTGGTTTGTCTTTTATATTCTTAATGGACAGTTGTGTGAGCTATCCCTTGCGAGACTTCGGTTCGTTCGCGGGAGGCGGATCTGGATATAGAGCCTTAATGGGCATAAATATCCCGGTCCGTCACATGAACCCTTGCACAAGGCCTCCGTAAGTCTCCTCTGATCATGGATTCCCACATGGTCGACGAGCCGGTTGTACCCTAACACCCATTACACCTTTAGGGATCATATGATCCAAACGGCTATTAGAAGTTCACTCTCGTCTTGAATCACGTCGGACCTCTGGACTTGTGTATAACATGGCCAGCGGAAGATCGTGAGTTCCACCTGACTGCCAACACCAAGTGTGCGTGTGTGCAATTGTTACTATCTCCTGTTTACTCGTCGCATTACGTGCAATGTCCACTAGCTCTCATCTGTACTCTACTCGCTCGTCTATTCACGTTCTCTCTACTATCTCGTCTATTCATCTAGTGCTCTTAACTATTCTTGGTACTCTATATTGGCCATTGACTGATTGTCTAAAGATAAACAATATAACCAATGCCTGGCAATATATAAAGGGCTCGATCTGGTCCTGGGATGTGCGCCCGAAAGTGCTAGTGCCCATGGGAGTTAAATGATCAGAGTGTTTGGCATTACACTCAAGTGCTATCTATCTCGACTATCTATATGACAATCAAAACACAAAACGTGCTATACTCTCTCGATGTCTACAATGACAAACAAGTGCTATACTCGTCGTGCTGTTATTATACTTGTGCTAGTTGTGCTATGGCCATCCTGCTATTCGTGCTATACTCGATACTTGTGCTATTTTTGGAAACTATACTCGATCTTGTGCTATTGTGCTATCCTGTTACTTGTTGTGCTATCTCTTACTATATTTCGACTCTCTTGCACTTGCTATCTTTAGATACTCTGCCATTAAATGCATTAATTATTTAAAGCCTGCTTGAGCCTGAGATTTAAGTCCTATTGGGCGTTATCGCTCACCCTACGTTATTTGATGTTGTGTTCTCAGGTGAGACCGAGGATGACACATACACTCACGAGGAAGGGAATGACCAAGAGTGAAGCCGGGAGTACCCTCGAGTCACTATGTCATTTTAGAGTTGTAGTTAGTTATTTCCATTTATTGCAATGTAATTGGGCCCTATAGAATGGCTCTGATATTAGTGGTTGTAACTAGACATTTGAAAGGTTATTAATGAGAAATATTTGTTTTAGTATTATTCAATGTGCAATGGTTTGATGTCTAGTACACACTCTATACCTTTTCTTACAACTGCCTTCACGCTCTGATATTCCGCGTCGGGGCGTGACAGATTGGTGACTGATGGGGAGAACTGATCATCTCGTCCCATAGGATAAAGTGTCGGAAGAGACAGTGCGAAGAGGTCGCATTAGCGATCTCGGCTGCCCCTACCCCGTGAGCAGACGGAGAACCGATCGTCATCCCACGGGCTGAAGGTGGTCATAGAGGTCAGATCCGACCTCGAGAATTGACCTCCTTTCTGTGGTCAAAGAGGTCAGATCCGACCTCAAGAATTGACCTCCTTTTTGTGATGACAGATGTTAGGTCTGACCTTGAGAATTGACAAGCTCGGGGGCCACCTTGATGAGGTTGCCCCAACACGAAGGATACAAGGTCTCTACGACACTTGACTTATGGACTTTGTTTTGCGTCAGCTCATATTCGTAGACGTCGGGCTAGCCATCATGGGTTTGGCCATGTTAGAACAAGACAACGACAACATTATGTATGGTCTCGGTACTCTAGGAACTAAACTTTTGCATGGTTAAGTCCTCAGATGATGCCAACAACCCAAATACAAAAATCATTATGATTGGCAAGGAAGTTTACGAGAAAAAAAATTCCATTGCATTAAAGGCCTCAGCTTTTTGGCCAAGGCAGTGAGGTACAAAAGCGGCCTCGGCCAGGGCCGAAACCGGGATGAGCAAGAAGTGTTAGGACAATGGTCGTCTATTGTAGCATCAGAGTCACATGAATCATTGCCTAGGACTCGTCGGTAGTGGTGGCACCTACAATGTCAGCAAAGCCCTCGGGGGTAGTACCCGCATCAGAAGCTGGGGTAACGACGTTGGTAGGAAGGGCATCAGAAGACTTCAAAACAGTATCGGATGGTTCCTCGATGTCGATGTCCTCGTCCTCCTCTTCCTCCTCGGCAACAACCTCCAACTCGGAGAGGTCGAGGCTCAGGTACCGTTCCCTCACGCGCCCGAGGCAGAAGTCATACTCTTGTTGGAAGAGCTTGACAACCTCGGCTTTGAGCTCGTCGGAGTCCTGGTACTCGGCGACGGCCTCGGCGATGGCCTTCTTCCGCTCGTCGGCTACCAGCTACGCGATCCCAATCTTGGTCTTCTCATGGGCCTCCTGCTCAATCTGTGGGCCATCTTCTCAGCCTGGAGGGACTTGAGGAGCTTGTCGCTCCCTTTTGCTAGTGCGGCGGCATTGTTCTTGGCCTTGTCCTCCCTCTCTACTTCCTTGGCTCTGAGCTTCTTCTTGACCAGGAGCTTCTTCTTGGCGTCGACCAATCGCGCCTTGGAGGAATCTCGGGAGGCCTCAGCCCAGTGGAGAAGCATCTTGAATGACACCAACTAGTTCTGCATAGCCCTGTAGAAGTCCTCAATAACTTCATTAGACTTCAGGGCCGAAGAGCGAGCCTTGGATTTGGCGAGGATGGACTGGCGACCCTACTCTGTGGCACTCTACTCCTCTCTCAGTTGTGACGACTGTTGAGGCTGGGAGGAGACTGAGGTGGTGGCAGCCATTTCTGAGCCTAATGTTGGCCGAGGACGCTTGGACAACTCCCTTGGCACTGACACAGGCAATTACGTCTTAGGGGTGGACGCCAAATGTGTCGGGATCTGCATGTTGGTCCTCGGCATAAGCACGCTTCGGGCATCAGCTCGCAGCCTTCTTGCTCTCTCGCGATAGGACCTCCTTTACAGACAGCTCGGAGAGGGAGGTGCTGCCCTTCCCCGTGGTAGTTCCCTGAGGTGTCGATGTCTTGCCCTTGTCGGCCATTACTGTGAGAAGAAGAAGTCAGTTAGCTTCCAGAAGTCATTAATGACGGCCAAAGGTAAATGTCGACAAGGAGATCAGACCTCTGTCAGCCTTGGCAATCAACTTGAATAGCTTCTTAGAAGGCTCGAATAGGTCGGGAGGCTCCACTGTCTGTAGAGACTCGAAGTTCGAAAGCTCAGATGCAACAAGGGTCAGGGAGTGTAAAGCTTTGTCTCAGATGTTTATTGCCAACCATGTGGTCAGAAAGGGCCATAGGTCAGGCAGTGAACGAAGATGAAGTTCCTTTTTCAGTTGTGGGTAGAGGAAGGTGTTCGACCAAGGATTTGCCGACCTGACCGAGCTGCGAAGTACAACCAGTTGCCAAAAGTTTTCACATGGAAGCAATAGAAGAAAACGTGGGTGGTTGGAAGGACCTTAGCCAAGGCATAGACTGTCAGGAAGCCAACAACCGACCTCCAGGAGTTGGGGGTCAGTTGCGATGGAGCAGCTCCCAGCTTTAGAAGAAGAAAGATGATGAAGGGATGTAGTGGAAACCGAAGGCTTGCTTGGACAGCCTCGGAGTAAATGCAAACTCCATCCTCTATGGTGTAGTGGGCTTGGAGTCGCTTGGAGGAATACAAGGTAGATTCCTCAGGAAAGTCGAGACCAAGATGGGTTTTCATCTAGTGGAAGGTCTCGCCGTCGGTCTCACACCGAGCGTCGGCTATGGTGTCGGCTTGCCGACGTGACCCCGAGGTGAGGAAGAAGGCTTCTGAGGAACATAGGACCCAAGACTGACCTCCAGAGCGGAAGACTCCTCGGTGGGATCCGACGCCTGAATGCTGGGCCGAGAAGCCTCCGTAAGGGACGTCCTTCTCTCGAAAGGGTGAGAAGGCGAGCCGCTTCGGGCGATGCCAAAGCAAAGAAGTTCTCAGAAGGAGAACCTCTAGATGAGAAACCCTCTCGAAAGTGAGGGTCAGAGGAAGAAGTCATAGAAGAGCTAGATGAGGTGGAGCTCATCACTTACCTTTGAAGGAAGCAAGAATAAAATGAAGGGCGATGATGGAAGCTCGGACATCGGATCGAAGGTCATCGGCACGTCGGCTGGTCATCTAATGAAAACTCGTACACAAAAGCAACGATGGTTTTTTCGGTAGCAGACCCCACTATTTATAGTGCCAGGCAGGCAATTAGATCTAACGGTTGATATTCATCATCTTTGACAAGGGTCTAGATCTTGACACGTGGTGGACCCAGGTTGGCTACCGAGCGTTCCCTTAGATTCTGACTGATGTGGCTGGTGAGGAATGCCATGATAGTGTGGGGGAGTCAAGGGGGCGACGCGACTGATGGCATCGTCGCACAGTGGTCGAAGCGACCTAATGGTACGACATCGTGTAGGTCAGTGCTGACAGCATCCTGATGGGACTTATAGCAGGGTAGCGCTGACAAGTTCGGTGATGTGACGAGGAGCAAACCACATGGGCTGGCAGAGCCACGTGGTAAGACACGTGTCATCCATGATGAAATTCCAGACCACCTCGGCCCATGTTCGCAGTCCGACGTGAACCTTGGGAGCCAGTGATACGGGGAGTTTCCAGTTGGTCAGCTGAATCCTTGGCACGGCCGACCTTCCGAAGTGCCAAAGCTGACATCCTTACTGTTGGCCCACTTACGGTTGGTAGCAAGACTAACCTAGAGGGGGGGTGAATAGGAAATCTGAAAACTAAAACAAAAGTCACCACTTGAAAATGTTTTGTTAGTATAAATAAACATGTGCAATGGAAGTTAAGAGTGCGGAAGCAAGCACACAATGCAAGAGAGATTTATCCTGGTTCGACACTTCCAAAAGGAAGTCCTACGTCCAATCCCCAAGCAAACTCTTGGGATTTTACTAACCACCAAGTAACCTTAGTCTTCCCTTAAACAAGGGGCATACAACACCCAACACCCCAGCTGGTCTTCCTCTCTTTCCCGGGCAAGAGGGCAGCCCATTGTTTCACCTCAGCCAGGTGCTTCTTTCATGAGCTTAGAAGCAACTCACTGGTACACATCCGCATAGATATTCCCTTCAAACAAGAGGAACACTGCTACAGACCGCAGATGGGGTTACGCTGACAAACTTTCGTTATGGGTAGACAAATCCGTGTAATGCTCAATATTAGCAAACCATTCCACAAAGGCGTCTTTCACATATTATACTTCACAAGGTAACAAAGTACTAATACTCATTATTTACAAGAGCTAAGTAAGTTCTTTTTTAACTTAATACATCAACAACTCTAAATAAAACTACTAAACTATGCTATTTTCTTCATCTCTTCATCGTTCGCAGCGGAATTGGGATTCATGTGTAGCTGAGATTATACACACCTTCAATTTGAAAGGGTTGGAGGAAACAAAGGCATGAGTCGGAAGGACTCAGTAGGTGAAAGTAAGCATATATGGATTGAAAACACATTTGCTCATGAATTTCATAATTAATAGAAACATATAGCTCAAATTGATTTCATAATGAGCTCAAACAAATCACAGAATAAGAGTCATATTTCTCTTTCAGAATTCAAACCATAACTTGATTTGGAAACGAATTCGACATGCATCACTGCTCTCAAGAGGTTACTAAATAGACGTAAATATATTTTCAGTGCCTAGGCGATTCCAGCACCTTATATCTTGTTCATTGCGCAAGAACGAGGCTTATTACCCACCATCATCAGTCCATTGACATGGATTTACCTACAAACTATCACCCTCAGCTGATCACAAGTGGCTGGTGCTACTATAAGTGATCCTAAACCCTCTTTTGAAGAGAACACTGTCTTCATATCATAAATTTCTTTTCATAAGCATAACAGAGATTGGAAATCCAAAGGTAGTTTTGATTGAGAAATAATACAGATCTCTTGGTGACAAAGTTGCTCAGAGTTCAATAATATAAGAAAGACAATTGGTTGAGACAGGGTTATGACTTAAAGCCAATAACTTCAGAAGGTTGAAATCACATAAGAACCCAAGAATATGAAGATCCACAATTGTCATCACAAGTTATTCACATCTCATAAGGTGTTCAAAATATGACTCTCAAGTGGTCAAGTTTTATAAACTCAGTTACCAAATACTGAAGAATAGACTCAATCGGAGTAGTACTATTCGTAATTGCCAACTTAAGAATAACTTAAGGGAGGTTAAGGTACATAATGTGGGTAAACTTTGCAGTAGTATGACAGTAAATACCAAGGTAAATGAGAGGGTAACTTTCTTGGCTTTTAGGGTAAAGTTTTAGCATGGATTCAGACATGAAAAAGTGCAGAAATTCAGATCAGGATGGTAGCTGTCGACAGCCAGAAGGGGCTGTCGACAGATAGCAGCAAACAGAGTTCAGGTTGCTGGTTCTATTTGTATCTGTCAACAGCTAGAAGATGGCTGTCGAAATCTAGCTACAGTGCCAGTGTTTCTTGAGTTCAGAAAGGCTGGCCTGTCGATAGCTATGGGCTGCCTGTCGACAGCCGCCAATTTTTCTCACATAAGGGACTTTGTATTCATTCTAAAAACTCTAACCATGGAACTTATAAATCAAGGCATGATTTATATAAAATAGAAGAGTCTATTTGTAGATGTTATAGTGGTTTATAAACTAAACAAAGAGATGGAACAAGAGGCTTGCAATTCGAACTTGTCTAGCTAGAAGCTAACATAGTATAATGTTGGGAGTGTAGTCTTGATAGCAATGGTTTATTGGAAGATTCCTACATGATAAATACTAAAACGCAAAGTGTTTCATGGTTCTAAATCAAGGCATTAAATACCAAACTTCTGACAGAAGTTAGTCACAGGTTCTAATGGTATTGTGACTTCTAACAAAATTCTAAACAATACAAGGATCAAGGTGGGAGAAGAAGTTAGGAACCTACTTGATCTATAAAGGGAGTGAAGATGCTCCTTGGTAACTACATGATTCCAAAGGTAATTGGGAAAATCAAACAAAAGAATCTGAAGTTATAATCTCGTATATAACTTAACCGAGACTGGTTAGCAGACTCCAAAAGTGACTCGTATGAGGCTAAATTCTTTCAACATGAATAGAGAATATAATTTCAAAGAAAGGATGAGAACCTACTTAATTGACTGGAAGAGAACAAAAAGTTCTTATTCTTCTTCTTCTTAACGTAGAGATCAACACAGCAACAGCAGGGGCAGTAAGATGGGGATGATAGCTTTTTGCAGCTGCACCCACCGTAGTTTCAATATAAACAGTGGTTCCAGCAGCAGCAATCGCCCAGAGCATCAGTAGCAGAAAAATGTAAGAACAAGAACTGAAGGGTGCAAGGGCATAAGCTGGAAAAGTGCATACGGTGGGTGTTAGGGGTTTTTATAGCCCAGCACTTTACCATGCACGATGACACCTCTCTTGCCTAGGTGTAACAGTAAAAATGATTTGGTTTTTACTGCTACACATGGCTAATGCTACCTTTCTTATGACTACACATAAGCCACCTACGTGTGAGATATTTAACCCTTGATGACATGAGCTTACATAACCCATGTTATGTAAGCATAGAATAATTCCCAGGAAATCCTTACCGTAAATGGCCCGTAATTCAGCTAGCCCAATGATTCTATAAATACATTCAAATGATGTCCGTTTAAGTTGAAATTCAACCAAAACTAATAGGAGGGTTTTACAAATTGTTGTGATTTTATTTTTATTTTTAGAATTTATTTTCTACTGGATGAAAAATCACCCCAAAATAGTTGTGGTCGGCTTAATCTCAAAATCCGGTCGCCAAAATAGTTGCGTCGACTTATCTCTTGCTCCAATTCCCATGTTTCTTCTTTGATGAACGCACTTTTCCATAAGATCTTCACCATAGAAACTACTTTGTTTCTAAGAACTCGTTCTTTCCTATCCATATTTTCACGGGTTCCTCTTGTATAGTTAAATCTGACTGTATTCCACATCTTCATGGCTGATCCCATGAGAGGGGTCCATTATGAATTTCCTCAACATAGATATGTGAATACATTATGAATATGTGACAAGAGAGGGTGGTAGAGCTAACTGATATGCTACTTCTCCTATTCTCTGCAATATTTCAAAAGGTCCTACATATCTTGGACTGAGTTTTCCTTTCTTACCAAATCATGATACCTTTGGTTGGAGAGATCTTTAGAAATACATGATCACCTATGTTAAACTCCAGTGGCCTTCTTCTCCTATCAGCATACTTCTTCTGTCTTTCTTGAGCTATTAGTAATCTCTTCCTAATTAGCTTAATCTTCTCTGAGCAGTTCTGAATTAATTCTGGCCCAATGTGACTCATTTCTCCCACTTCTGCCCAACATAGGGGTGATCTATAGGGTCTACCATATAATGCCTCATATGGTGCCATCCAATACTTGTATGGTAACTATTATTGTATGCAAACTCAATCAAGGGTAGGTAATCATCCCAGCTACCACGCCAATCCAAACTACAGGCTCTTAGCATATCTTCGAGTGTTCGGATAGTTCTTTTTGATTGGCCATCGGTTTATGGATGATATGCTGAACTGAATTTTAATTGTGTACCCATGGCTGCTTGAAGACTTTTCCAAAATCTAGCAGTGAACCTTGGATCTCTATCCGAAATTATTGACAAAGGAATTCCATGAAGTCTCGCTATTTCCTTTATATACAATTGAGCCAAATCTTCTAATGATTGTGTCTCTGTAATTACTAGAAAATGAGCCGATTTAGTTAATCTATCCACAATTACCTAAATAGCATCACGCTTCTTTCTTGTTTTTGGCAAACCCATCACGAAGTCCATAGTTATGTGCTCCCATTTCCATATTGGAATTTCAATTAGTTGCATAGGCCCCGCTAGCTTCTGGTGCTCAGCCTTTATTTGTTAACATGTCAGACATTTACTCACAAATTTTGCTATGTCCTTTTTCATTCCATGCCACCAAAACTACTTTTTCAGATCCTGATACATTTTAGAGCTTCCCGGATGAATGAATACTGTGATTTGTGCCCTTCCTTCAATAACTCACTTTTAATTTCTTCATTCTCCGGTATGCATATTCTGTTTTGAAATCTAATTATCCCTTGACCATTTTTTATGTATCCTAGTTTGTTTACCATCTCTTTTAGTTTCTGATCTTGGTTATGTGCTTCACTAATTTTATCTATAATACCGACCTTATTGTCAAATGTGCCAATATCATATTTTCTGCATCACACCTTGGTGAGTATTCGATCAAATCTGTCATTTCTTTCCACTGTTGGTGCAATTGTAATGCTCTTGATTTCTTTCTACTCAAAGCATCAGCAACTACATTAGCTTTACCTGGATGGTAATTTACTGTAAAATCATAATCCTTCAAAATTCTAACCATCTCCTTTGTCTTAGATTCAGTTCCTTTTGAGAAAATATGTACTTTAAACTCTTATGGTCAGTATAAACTTCAAATTGTTCCCCATATAAGTAGTGGCGCCAGATCTTCAAAGCATGTATGATCGCTGCCAATTCTAAGTCATTAGCCGGATAATTCCTTTCATGATCTTTTAATTGTTTTAGAGGCATAAGCTACCACTTCCCATGTTGCATAAGAACACATCCAATTCCTCTTTGAGATGCATTCGTGTAGACTGTAAATCCTCCCGATCCTTGAGGTAAGGTAAGAATCGGAGCTGTGGTAAGCTTCCCTTTTAATTCCTGAAAACTGGCCTCACATTTCTTATTCCACACAAAAGGTGTCTCTTTTCTGGTTAACTGAGTCAAAGGCATATATATAGAAGAAAAGCCTTCAATAAATCTCCTATAGTAACCAGCTAATCCCAAGAAACTTGATGGATTTCTGGGTCTTTCCCAATTCAGAATTGCTTCAATTTTACTCGGGTCTACAGCCACACCTTTTCAAAAATCACATGACCCAAAAATGTCACTTCCTTGAGCCAAAACTCACATTTACTTAACTTAGCATACAATTGATGATTCCTTAAGTTTGTAGTACAATCTCAAATGTTCCTAGTGTTCTTCTTCATTAGATGAATATATCAACACATCATCTATAAATACCACCACAAAATTATCCAAATAAGGCTGGAATACCCTGTCATCAAATCCATAAATACAGCACGTGCATTAGTGAGTCCAAATGGAAGTACTAAAAACTCATAATGTTCATATCTGGTTCTAAATGTTGTCTTAGGAATGTCATCTTCTTTCACCCTCAATTGATGGTATCCAGACCTTAGATCAATCTTAGAGAATATTGTGGCAGATCGAAGTTGATCAAATAAGTCATCAATTCTTGGTAATGGATATTTGTTCTTGATTGTAACTTGATTCAACTTCCTATAATCAATACATAATCTGAGGGATCCATCTTTCTTTCTCACAAACAATAACGGTGCTCCCCTTGGTGACACACTAGGTCTAATAAAACCTTTGTCTAATAAGTCTTGCAACTGCTTCTTTAATTCTGCCAACTCAGTTGGTGCCATTCTATAAGGGGCTATGGATATAGGCAAAGTTCCAGGTAAAAGTTCAATGGTAAAGTCAATTTTTCTAATTGGAGGTAATCCAGATAAATCATTAGGAAAGACATCTGGAAATTCTTTTACAACATCAATATCTTGAACTGATATCTGCTTATGCTCATTTGATATGGCCATCACACTTGCCAGATAACATTGACAACCATTTCTCAGCCATTTCATGGCTTTAAGTGCTGATATAGTCTTCTTGTTTCCATTATTCTTTGGGCATGAATAGCTGAAATCTGCTAATCCCGGCCTTTTAATGTTAAAACTTTCTTATGGCAATCTAATACTGCATAATTTTCTGCTAACCAATCCATTCCTAGTATAATGTCAAAATCTTGCATGTTATTCAGTACATATACATATGCGGTAAGTTCATGCTTTCCTATTTTCAAATTTACTTCAGGGGACAGACAGAAGTAAGAATAGCTATTTGACCAGTAGGACAGTCAAGTACCATACTTCCTACCAATTTATCTGGTTTCCGAGATATGGAATTAACAAATACCCGAGAAATAAAAGAGTAAGTAGCTCCAGGGTCAAATAATACTCTAGCATACATATTTTCAGTCAGGAGAATACCTTCAGCTACTGTAGGGGAGTCTTGAGCTTCCTCCTTTGTCAAAGTAAAGACTCTAGCTGGTCCCTTAGGTGGTTGTCTTGGGGCTTGCTGAAAGTAGGGTTGTGGCTTCTGTGCTTTTGACTGGTCTGCTTTGTGTGGACAGTCCTTAATCATATGCCCTTTCTGACCACATCCATAACATTCCCTGCTACTTTCCAGCACTCATCACCGGGGTGTCTTCCTCCACATTGAACACATACGGGCCAACTCTTTTTCTGTTCTCCCTGCTGCTTGGTTGAATCAACCTTTCGCTTCTGACCTTTCATTTCCTTGGTATACACATTTTTCTTCTTACCCCCATTCGTTTCTTTATTTTCATATACTCCATAAACTCAGATTCCACTATAAACGCAGTCTTCAGGGCTACGGCCATGCTTTGGGGATCTATTGGAGCTACCCTGCTCCTCATACTGGGTTTCAATCCTCTCACAAACTTCTTTACCCTTCTGAGTTCATTGTGGCAAATGTGTGGTGCATATTTTTCCAGCTCAGTGAATTTTGTTTCATATTCCGCCACCGTCATGTCTTTTTGTTCCAATTGCAAAAATTCCACTTCCTTCCTATCCTTGATATGTGGTGGAGTGTATTTCTCATACAACTCTCTCAGGAATTCTCCCCAACTAATGTTATCTTCATCTATTTCTGAATGCATTTCTCATGGCAGATTGCCACCATTCATCAGCTCTATCCTGAAGCATATAAGTCGCCAATGTGACTTTGTCTTCTTCTTCACATCTAATTGCCTTAAATATATTTTCCATCTCTCTAACCCATCCTTCTATAATTTCAGGTTGGCTACTTCCTTTGAAGGCTGGAGGTCCCATCTTCTTAATTTCTCCAACAACGATGCTCCAGAAATTCTTTCTCCACCCACATCTTGTAGTGTAACGACCCTCCTTATACCGGTACGGTTATACCAACCCACATCGATATAATGAACGCCGCTACAGTGGGACATTTACCTAACAGTTATACGATAGGTTGAAATATACATAAATACATTCACATAATAGCAGAAAAGAAATAGCCAAATGTAACTTCTTATTCCATCATCCACATTCTATTCATAGTCCATATAAGGAAAGAAATTTAAACTTTTTATAACTGAGAAATGAAGCAAATACATTGTCCACAACTTCCACTAAATAAGTACACAAATCTCCAAGGTAGAGTAAGTCTACTCTTATTACATACTTAGGAAAAATAAAAGTACAACACTAAGTCCAAAACAAGGTCTCCTACTCCCGCTCCGAGTCACTCCTAACGATCTCCTCGAAGAAGTAGAAATCTCCGCACCTGTACGTCGAAGCAAAAGTGAGTTCAAATGAACTCAACAAGTAACACCAAACACACTAAACTTACATGCATCACATAACTTTCACATTTTCATACTACACAATATATAAACATGGATTTAACAATTAAGTCGAGTAAAAATCCTAAACATGATGTCTACACATGTTACACAAGGAAATTGTCTTATACAAATTTTCAATAACTTAAAGCCTATCACATGCTTTCTACACACTTTTCAATATATAAACTAAGCTCATTTAACCACATTCACGCACACTTACAAGTTAAACATTAGTCAATTTAAACATGGAGTTTGTACACATAAATAAGAGACAATTCAAGCATGGATTCTATGATCATTTTCACATGGATAACACATTTATACTCATGAAAAGTTTACTGTTTTGCTATGTACATATTATAATCATTTAAGAAGTTATCAATTACATGTTGTCACAAGAATTCATATTAACACATGACCACTTACACAATTTCACAATTTACACATTCACTTTCACTTAAACACAAGTTCACATTTATTAAATGTCGTGACACATAGCCCAAACCACCTTTTAGAAGGACACACACTAATCACATCACATATCTATCACCTAGGCATTACAGTGATAAATCTTAGTTACCGCGCAGAACCCGGAGAAGCACTCTCCACCCTAACCAGCGATACTTGTTTGCCTCCAGGATTTAATCCCAATACCCGTAGGACATCACACACTATGAACCTTCCTGTGGGGACTTTACCACAGTATAGTTCCACAGCCCTCTAAGGTAGCAGTGCCACCCATTGGCACATTTACACATTTTTCTTAATTCCAACACACACTTAAGGCATAATTTTAACACCTCCATTTCATGCTCACACATTTACACACTTCATTATTACCTAGCATGGTACTACTGTTCTCAAAATTTACACATTCAAAATAAGTCTAATCATGCAGAATTTTGCAGATTTTAATACCAACACAGTAACATACTTTAATTTATCAATATCACACATGAAATTGAAATGTATAGCTGCTGTCATCATTTCAATACAAAAATTTAACCCACAAACACCTATTACAGGTTACCATCATGCATACAAATTCTCGCATTTTTATGAATTACACACTAATTATGAAAATTTTAACAGTGGAATCACATAAGACTAAAATAACCAACTAACATGGATTTTCATTGTTCAGATTCACAATTCATTATATACCTGTATACTGACAGTTCTAATCATGTGCCAAATTCTAGAGATTTAACTGTTTCCATATCATTTAATAGAATTTCTTCACTAATTAAGCATGCTCACTGTTTTTCAGTGCAGAAAATCTAAAAATTTACACAGTTATCAGAAAATTCCAAATTTTAACAACATGCCCTGACATCGTTTAAGCACACAAAAAAATTTTGTCACTAAATTCCACAAGGATAACATAAACAGTAATTTACATTATTCAGAACCTGTTTAACATGTATTTCAAAAATTTTAATAAATAATACACTTAACGAAATTTCACAAAAATTACACAACATGCTCCACGACACATATTACATAACATATAAAATTTACCATATATCCTCATGCGCAGAAATCTGAAAAATAGTTTATAAAGGCAGACAGTCCACTGTTCTTGCCTGAAGAACTCAATGGCAAGGGTATGCCGTTACTCATGTTAACGGCAACATAGGGTGCCGCCAATCAGGATCAGAATGGCAAGGGATCCCGCCGTTAAGTTCCTGTCTGTGCAAAACACAGACTGAACGCAAGAACTTGGTCAAATTGGGGTTCCAGGACACGAGTAAAATTCCAAAAAAATACCTAGGACCTACTAGACGTATGTAGAGTGATGTGAAAGGGTTACTTGCCTCTTAGAAAAATCCACAAGCAACGATTTAAGCCGGAGAAGCCCTCCTCGGCCTGAGCCAAAGAGTCCTCAAAACTCCCTCGATCCGAGTTCTGTGTTGATCTCCTCTGCACACCAGTGTGGGGAAGCCGTTCCTGGATGTTTAAGCCCTCTCCAATCGTTGTAGAAAGTCGGATGAAGCCTCAAATCTCCGGATCAAGGGGTTCCAAAGTCGGGATTCGCACATAAAATGTTAAGGTTTTTGACAAAGAGTCAAAAGGGTTAGATCTGGCCGGAGATGGGGTGTTTTATAGGCTAGGGTCAGAGACGAAGTTGGGTAAGGTTGGGTTACCGTTGGGGGATGGTTTCCTAATCAAGGGCAACATTTCCGGAGGCGTTTCCAGATCTGAAATCGCAACAGATGGGAGGTAAACGTCAACATCAATAGCCACCAATTCTGAGTAGGCGGGCATCGATGTGGCCGCTGCTTTATGGTCAATGTCAACTGTTGTTGACGCCAACTAGATGCCAGAACAGAACTTAAAACTGCAGAAATTCTATGTACACCACACACAACACACACACACACAGATATATATATATATATATATATATATATATATATATACAATTTACAATGTATTTAAGAAAACAATTCTTATCATACAATATCACTAAGTAAGTATTATGCACAATTAAAATTTATACATCGATGGCATACATTTATACACATGTAAGCAATCATTCAAAGATGAAAAATCAAGGGCCTTACACCCTCTCCCCTTAAAGTAACTTCGTCTCGAAGTTAGACTGACACTACTCAAACAATTGAGGATATTTCTTCTTCATTGCATTCTCAAGCTCCCAAGTAGCCTCCTCTCGTGAGAAGTTGCACCATAACACCTTCACCGATGCAATACTCTTGTTCTGAAGATGTTGAACTTTCCAGTCAATAATAGCTACTGGTTGCTCCACATAAGAAAGGTCGATCTTGCTGGATCTCCACTGGCTTGTGGATAATAACATGAGATGGATCTCTGACATACCTCCTGAGCATAGATACGTGGAAAACAGGATGAACAGTAGCTAACGATGGGGGTAAAGCTAGCTCATATGCCACGTTGCCCAAACGTCTGAGAATCTCATACGTGCCAATGAATCTGGGACTTAACTTACCATGCCTGCCAATCTAACTACACCACGAGTAGGCGAAATCTTTAAAAAGACATGCTCACCTACCCCAAACTCCAAATCCTTCCTCCTGTTGTCGGCATAAGTCTTCTGCCTATCCTGTGCCGCAACAAGCCTCTTCCTAATCAACTGGACCTTATCCGAAGTCTCTTGAACTAACTCCGGACCGATCAAATGCTATCGCCTGTCTCCTCCCAACATAAAGGAGATCTGCAAGGCCTACCATATAATGCCTCAAATGGAGCCATACCAATACTCGCATGAAAACTATTGTTATATGCGAACTCCACTAGAGGTAAATGGCGCTCCCAATCATCCTTCCAATCCAGAACACACGCTCTCAACATATTCTCGAGCATCTGGATAGTCCTCTCGGACTGTCCATCTGTCTGGGGATGAAATGCCGAACTGAGCTTCAGCTCCGAACCTAACGCATCCTGAAGACCCTTCCACAGTCTCGAAGTAAATCTCGGATCTCGATCCAAAATGATCGACTTCGGGACACCATGAAATCTAATAATGCTACTAATATACAATCTAGCTAAACTCTCTACTGACTGCTTCTTCTTCATAGGCAAGAAATGCGCAGTCTTTGAGAATCTATCTACCACTACCCAAATAGAGTCATTACCCCATCTAGATCGAGGCAAATCCGTAACAAAATCCATAGTGACATCTTCCCACTTCCATATTGGGATCTCCATCTTCTGCATAAGTCCAGATGGTCACTGCCGCTCAGCCTTAACTTGTTGGCATACTAGACATCTAGACACAAACTCTGCTACATCTTTCTTCATGCCAGACCACCAAAAAGATCTTTTCAAATCTTGGTACATCTTAGTGTTACCCGGATGAATAGAGAATCTAGGCCTATGAGCCTCTACTAATACATGCTCACGGACATCTACGATGTCTAGAACACAACACGGTGATGGAATCTAATCACGCCATCCTCATCATGAGCAATGTCTACCTTGCCCACTAACTCTTGGAGTCTAGGGTCCGTCTTTCTGTTGCTCGATCACCTCATCCAACATCGATGACCTAATGGACAACTGAGCTACAAAAGTCTGGCACAATGATGGCTCTAACTCAGTCATCACACACGCTGCATCCTCCAACATCTTCCAATCCTGCTGGAGAGACGACCTCTTCCTACTAAGGGCATCCGCTACGACATTCGCCTTTCCAGGATGATACTGGAGGTCGAAGTCATAGTCCTTCAGGAACTCAATCCATCTTCTCTGCCTCAGGTTTAATTCCTTTTGAGAGAAAAGGTACTTTAGACTATTGTGGTCAGTGAACACCTCAAATCTAACACCATAAAGATAGTGTCTCCAGATCTTTAGTGCATGAACCACTGCCGCAAGCTCAAGATCATGAGTCGGATAGTTTCGCTCGTGCTCCTTCAATTGACAAGAAGCATACGCTACTACCCTTCCTTACTACATCAATACACAGCCAAGGCCAATCCGAGATGAATCTGTGTAGATAGCAAAACCCTCTACATCGCTCGGCAAAACTAACACAGGAACCGAAGTGAGCTTAGTCTTCAATAATTGAAAACTACTCTCACACTCCTCAGACCAGACAAACTTTACTCCCTCTTTGGTTAGCTGATTAATGGTGCGGCTATGGATGAAAATCCTTCAGTGAATCACCGATAATAACCTGCCAAACCAAGAAAACTCTGAATCTCTAAAGGAGTCTTGGGAATCTCCTAATCCATAACAGCCTGGACTTTTTCTGGATCCACTGCTACACCAGCACCGGAGACAACATGCCCAAGGAAATTAACCTCGCGCATCCAAAAATCGCACTTGCTGAATTTTGCATATAGCTTGTGCTCACAGAGAACTTCTAATACTACCCTCAAATGCTGACATATGTGGTCTCATCCGGAGAGTAGACCAACACGTCATTAATAAAAACTACGACGAAACTATCTAGATACGGTCTAAACACCCTGTTCATGAGATCCATGAACGCTGCAGGGGCGTTGGTCAGACCAAAAGGAAGAACCAAAAACTCATAATGTCTATAGCGGGTTCTAAAAGCCGTCTTGGACACATCCTCATCCTAATCCTCAACTGATGATAACCAGACTGCAAATCAATCTTAGCAAAGACTGATGCATCTTGCAGCTGGTCAACAGATCATCAATCCGGGGTAAGGGATACTTGTTCTTCACCGTCACTTGGTTTAGCTTTCTATAATCAATGCATAACCTAAGTGATCCATCCTTCTTCTTCACGAATAAGACAGGTGCGCCCCAAGGGGAAACGCTAGGGCGAATAAATCCCTTATCTAACAAATCCTGCAACTGCTTCCTTAGCTCAGCTAATTCCGCAGGTGCCATCCGATACGGTGCCTTCGAGATAGGAGAGGTGCCTAGAAGCAACTCCAGAGTGAACTCTATCTCTCTATCTGGTGGCAAACCAAATAGGTCATCAGGAAAGACATCTGGAAACTCTCGCACTACATCTATCTCCACAAGAGTAGGTGACTCATCAGCCTTGGGTACTAATACCACGCTGGCAAGAAAAGCGTCACAACCCTTGTTCACCATTCTCATCGCCCTCATGGCAGAGATGACAAACTTCCTTGCCAAGTTCCTTGGCAAAGGATGAGAAAATTCATCTTCACCATGAATGCAGAAAACGAACTTCTTCCCACGACAATCTACTAATGCATAGTGCTCCTCTAGCCAATCCAGACCAAGAATAGCATTGTAGTCCTTCATCTTTAGCAAGAAGAAACACCCTTCTAGGACTCTATGATGATCAGTCTGTCCCCATGTAATTTTAATTAAATACATATGTATTTTGGTGATTAATAAAACTAAACTAGATTTTAGCAATAATATCTAATGAATATTTCATAAGTCTTAAGTACAGGAAAAATACCAAGGTCAAACAAGCCAATAAAGGTATGCATTACTTCTCTGAAGCTTTAATCTTTTCAACATGATATTTCTCTAAGTTCATATCGATTTCTGTTGAAATTCATAACGATTTCCTTATAAGACTGAAAAGTCATGTTGTTTCAAACAAGTCGATGTCATAACGATTCTATAAGTTATCGCAATGATTTCTTTAGAAAGGGCAACAACTTGCCTGTCATAACGACTCTATAAGTTATCGCAACGATTTCTTTAGAAAGCGCAACGACTTGCCTGTCATAACGACTCTATAAGTTATCGCAACGATTTCTTTAGAAAGCGCAACGACTTGCCTGTCATAACGACTCTATAAGTTATCGCAACGATTTCTTTAGAACTCGTAACGACTTGCTCGCCGCAATGATTCTATAAGTTATCATAACGATTTCTTTAGAACTCGCAACAACTTGCTCGCCGTAACGATTCTATAAGTTATCATAACGATTTCTTTAGAACTAGCAACGACTTGCTCGCCGTAACGATTTCATAAATCATCATAACAATTTCTTTAGAACTCGCAATGACTTTCTCGCTCATAACGATTTGCTTTGCACAAAGATTTCTTTAAGCGCTCATAACGATTTGCTTTGCACAAAGATTTCTTTAAGCACTCACAACGATTTGATTTGCGCAATGATTTCTTTAGAAGCTCATAACGACTTGATAAGTGTTCATAACGATTTTCTCTCTATAATGACTTGTTAGTATTCATAACGATTTCATAAGTCATATAGACAACGACTTTACAGTTTATATCAACTTGATTTTTATCTTATCTCTTGAAGCATTGACTAGTCAAAGTCACGCATATATCTATCTGTCACTCCTGCATTTATGAGTTCTGAACGTATCTCTGCATGCATGCAGACAATATCGTCCATTATTGTGCTTACTCTGTATACATCTTTTAAAACAAGCTATTTGGGATTATTATTCTAGTGAATACTCACATCAACGTATACTGACAACAAGAGACAGTTTGAGTTGTCTGCTGTTATAGCATTTAATGTGTGCAGGGTCCTGAAGATTTTCTATCATACAACGTTGGACCTAGACGTCAGAAGACCCTATCTCTTTGCGTGCTCAAATGAATAAAAGATAGTTGAAGCTTCCAATGTCAAACAGTCTAACGGCTATCAATCCAAGAGACAACGGTTACTTCAACGGGACTATTTCAAATAGAAGATATAAATTCAAACCAGTGAAGAAGAGAAGATAGAATTGGGCATTCAAGCATTCAAACTCTAGAGCCAAGAACTTCATTCCACCTAGCTTTCGCACTTTTCTCTCCTCACTGTAGTGAAAAATCTTGAGAGAGCTTGTGTAGTTCTGAGAGTGTGCTTAGCTTAGATTCTTTGCTCTCAGAGCTAGTTGCTTCAGATCTTGGCTTGTTAAAAGCTTGATCTAGGGCTTGAATTTCATTCATTTCTCATTGAGGAGTTGTTTCCCTTCGGTTGTGAAGGAAGACCTGGTGGTATCCAAGGTGTTGTTTCCTTCGGTTGTGAAGGAAGACCTGGGGGTATCCAGGGTGGTGTTATTTCCCTTCGGGTGTGAAGGAAGACCAGCTGAGCTGGGTGTTGTAGCGTCCTTAGGGGGACTGTACCCTAGTAGTGGAATCCTGAGTTGTTGCTCAGGGACTGGACGTAGGACTCCTAAGGAAAGGACGTCCGAACCAGGATAATTCTTGTGTTGTGTGATTGTTTTCCTTGTGTGATTCCCTTTCGAACTAACAGCTACTAACCTCTATCGAAGAATGTTGTTGTGTGAATGTTTTTGATTTACAGGTATTAATAGATTAATTTTAAAAGACCCATTCACCCCCCCCCCCCTCTGGGCTCGTCAACTGGGCAACAAGTTGTATCAAAGCGAGTCTCTGCGACAAAGAAAAAGGATCCAATGATCTGAAGAGTAAAGATCCATGGCAGCCCAAGGTAACTTTGAAGGTCAGTCTGTCAACCGACCCCCTCTCTTCGATGGTGAAGACTATCCTTACTGGAAGACCATAATGGAATCCTTTCTACAAGGCCACGACTATCAAATTTGGTCCATAGTAGAAGAAGGTGATCTGGTAGTCACAAATGAGAAAGCTCAATGGACAGATGATGACAGAAAGAAGATCTCCTTGAATTGCAAAACAAAGAGCATCAATGGAAATGTGGGAAGTAGTTCAACAGAGTTCAACATGCTGTGCTCTAAGTAAGAAGTAGTTCAACAGAGTTTCAGCCTGCAAATCCTCAATGGAAATGTGGGAAAAGCTCAGGATCACATATGAAGGCACAGACAAGGTAAAGGAGACAAGAATCGACATTCTTGTCACTCAGTATGAGAGATTTCAGATGCAATCAGGTGAATCCATAACTCAAATGTTCAGTCGATTCACTGACATCACAAATGGACTAGCTAGTCTGGGGAAAACCTATGAGATTGGAGACATGGTGAGAAAATACTTAGATCCTTACCGTCCTCATGGACCCCAAAGGTCACAGCAATAGAAGAAGCTAATGACCTGAAGAGAATGTCAGTAGAAAAGCTCATTGGGTCCCTCATGACCCATGAGATCAACATGGAAAAGCTAGGAGAGTCCTCTAGCAGAAAGAAGCACTCCAACGCCTTAAAAGGTGAAGAGATTCACCAGAAGCAAGTTCAGCTAAGAGTGAAAGTGATGCGGACAGCGAGAATGAGGAAGCAATGCTATCTAGAAAATTGCAGCGGATTTTGGCTAAGAAGAAGAAATTTCAATCTGGTAGAAGGCACTTCAAAAGGAATAAGGACTTCAAGAACCAGATGGAAAAGAGATGAAGAAAGGAGAACTCATCTGCTATGAATGTAAGAAGCCAGGACCCATTAAAGCTGAGTGTCCAAAATTCAAGAAGCTGAAATTTAGGAAGAAAGATAGCTCCAAGAAGTTCAGGAAGTACAAAAAGAAGGCGATGGCAGCAGCATGGGAAAATAGTAGCGACTCAGACAGTGAGTCAAGCTCCTGCAGCGATGAAGAAGAAGCCAACTTGGCCTTCATGGCTAATACTGAAGAAAAGGTAACCTCTGACTCTTCTTTTGATTCATGCAATGGTTCAGATTCGATAGTTTAGAAGAGGCTTTCAACGAACTATATGAAAAATATAAGAAGTAACAAAACTATTAAAAGTAAGCAAGAAAAGCATAGTCTGTATAGAAACTACAACTCAGATCTAAAATCAGAAAATGAACAATTAGAAAGTTAAATAACTGAATTTAAAGAAGAAACGAACTGTTATGTGAAGACCTAAAAGCTAAGAATGAACAAATAACTAAATTAGAGAAACAAGTAAGTTCAGATGAACTGAAAACTGAAATCAAAACACTAACAGAAGAAAATATACAGTTATTTAGCACATTAGAAAAATTCACCAATGGTAAAACTCCCTCATATTAAAAGTGCTAGAAGATCAAGTAAGAAGAAAAATGGATTAGGATATACACCCCCAGATAATGAAGAAACCATAGTTTATCCAAAACATATCCAACACCAAAATTTGTATCTGAACAAGATATAGCATACAAAGCTGATTTCAAATATATAGAAAAAGTAACCAAATTATCCTGTTGTAGTCACTGCAACAAGTTAGGACATATCATAACGACATGCCCAACAAGACATAAGAAATGGATAATAAAAAGTAAAATCAATGATACTAACCCATCAGGACCCAAAAGAATTTGGGTACCTAAAACTGATATTTTTATTTCAGGTTATCCCTCAAGCATCAAAATGGTATTTGGATAGTGGGTGCTCAAGGCACATGTCAGGAAACCAGAAGTTATTCTCTCATCTCCAAGCTGAAGAAGGAACAGTCACTTATGGAGATAATGGCAAAGGAACAGTGATAGGCAGTGACTCTGTGAATAACAAAGAAAAGACAGTCATAGAAGATGTGTTATTAGTCAAGGGATTGAAGCACAATCTCATAGCATCAGCAGCTGTGTGACAGCAGCAGGAGATAGGTCAAGTTCAAGAGTCAAAGTGCAGATACTGAACGATGGAGCAGTCATCTTTGAAGCTAATAGAGAAAAGAATTCGTATGTGCTCTATCTTGAGGAACTCAAGAACAAAACGTCTGTCTGGCAGCAAATAAGGATAAATCTACTGAATTATGGCACAGACGACTAGGTCATTGCAGTATAGATGGCATGAGAAAATTGCTGAAGAAGAATCTTGTGGAAGGTCTACCTAAGGTCAGTGCAAAAATGGATGGTGTCTGTAGACCTTGTGCTAAGGGAAAGCACACCAAGAGCTCCTTCAAGTCAAAGACGGGTGACCACCTCAAAACCCTTAGAGCTCCTTCATATGGATCTATTTGGGCCCATGAGGACTACCAGCTTGGAGGAAAGAACTTTGAATTTGTCATAGTCGATGATTACTCAAGATTCACATGGGTGTCATTCCTAGAGCATAAGGATGACCCATGAAAAATTTTGTCAGTTTTAGCAAGAAAGTCCAGAAGGATCAAAAGTTCAACATTGTTTCTATCCGATCAGATCATGGTGGTGAATTTCAGAATGAAAAGTTTGCTAAGTTCTGTGAGATCAGGGAATTGAGCATAAATTCTCAGCACCAAGGACACCACAGCAAAATGGAATTGCTGAGAGAAAAAATAGAACCCTATTGGATATGGCAAGAACTATGCTATCAGAATATGATCTGCCAAGGTATTTTTGGGCTGAAGCAGTCAACACAGCAAGCTACATTATCAACCGAGTAATGATCAGGCCAATCCTAAGAAGACTGCATATGAACTGTTCAAAGGAAAGAAACCAAAGATCAGCCATTTCAGAACCTTTGGTGTCCTTGCTTCATCCACAACAATGGAAAAAGGACATTGGTAAGTTGGATGCCAAATCAGATGAAGGCATCTTCATGGGGTACACTCTAAGCCCAAAGGCTATAGAGTATTTAATAAACGCACTTTATTAATGAACAGTCTGTACACATTATCTTTGATGAAACTAACCTTCCTTGAGAAAGGAAGAAGATAGTGATAATGATGATGCAGATAAGCTGTCCAAGAAACTAAAGAATACATCAATTGAGGACAGGATGATCCACCTCTGGAAGATGCAACAAGAAGAAATTACTCATAAAAATCTTCCAAAGGAGTGGAGACACAAGAAAGATCACCCACTTGAGAATATTATTGGTGATCCATCGTAGGGTAAGAACAAGAGGTAATGTTTTCCTTGTGATTACCTAGCTTTTGTTTCTCAAATAGAGCCTAGGACAGTCAATGAAGCTCTTACTGATGAATCTTGGATATAGCCATGCAAGATGAACTAAATCAATTCAAGAGAAACCAAGTATGGTCACTTGTTCCTAGACCATCAGACCGTCCAGTCATTGGCACCAAATGGGTGTTCAGAAATAAACTGGATGAAAGGTGTTATCTTAAGAAACAAGGCCAGATTGGTAGCTCAAGGCTATTCTCAAGAGGAAGGCATAGATTTCGATGAAACCTATGCACCTGTAGTAGACTTGAGGCTATTAGAATTACTTGCATATGCATCAGCTTGAATTTAACATTATTTCAAATGGATGTTAAATCCGCATTTTAAATGGTTTTATAAAAGAGGAAGTTTATGTGGAACAACCCCGGGTTTTGATGACACAGAATTTCCTAATCATGTTTTCAAACTTCAAGGCATTATATGGTTTAAAGCAAGCACCTAGAGCCTGGTATAAAAGCTTAGTTCTTTTCTTTTAAACCATGGTTTCAGTAGAGGTCAAGTAGATAGTACTCTTTTCATAAAGTCAAAGGTCAAACACATTCTACTAGTTCAAATTTATGTAGATGATATTATTTTGGATCTACTGATGAATCCTTTGCAAGTACTTTGAAAAGTTGATGCAGGGAGAATTTGAAATGAGCATGATGGGAGAACTTAATTACTTCCTTGGACTACAAATCAAACAAGGAAAGGAAGGAACTCACATCTGTCAAGCAAAGTACAAAAAGAACTCTGAAGAAATTTGGATTCGATAATACCAAACCATTGTCAACACCAATGAGTACATCACAAGGATGGACAGTGATAAAGATGGTAAGAAAGTAGATCAAAAGATCTACAGAGGTATGATAGGTTCACTACTTTATTTAACAGCTAGTACCTGATATTTGTTTAGTGTATGCATGTGTGCTAGGTATCAAGCAGATCCTAGAGAATCACATTTAATTTCTGTGAAAAGAAAATTAGATATTTAGCAAGAACTCATGACTTAGGTCTGTGGTATCCAAAATGTTGTGAAATTAACTTAGTAGGTTATTCTGATGCTGACTATGCTGGATGCAAATAGATAGAAAAAGCACCAGTGGTTGTTGTCAATTTCTTGCAGGATGTTTGATATCTTGGTCTCAAAGAAACAAAATTCAGTGGCACTATCTACAGCTGAAGCTGAATACGTAGCTGCTGGAAGTTGTTGTACACAACTCTATGGATAAAGCAACAACTTGAAGATTCGGATTAAACATCAATCCATCCCACTGTTGTGTGACAACACCAGTGCCATTAATCTCACCAAGAATCCAGTTCAACATTCAAGGACCAAGCATATTGAGGTTAGATATCATTTATTCGTGATCATGTAGCAAATGGTAATATTGAAATATCCTTTATTGATACAAATGGTCAGTTAGCAGACATTTTCACAAAAGCCTTACCCGAGAGAGATTCACATCTTAGAAGGGAATTAGGCATGTGCAATTTGTGAAAAAGGTTCTGTTAAAACTGGCACATTAAATTTCAGAATTAAGTAATTTTTCCCTCCATGGCTTTAAGTAAAAGAAATTCAAATTATCTTTGTAACCGCTCTTTTATTGAAGTCGGTTTGAATGGTCAAAACTCCTTTGTCGTTTTCTGCCGCCTTTTGGCGCCTCACTTTCCCAGTGCATTTATTTATTCATAAAATCAATGACAGAACGATTCGTATCTCATCGTCTACCTTTTCCCTTTCATCCTATCGCATGAGCCGATGCCCTAACAACTCATACCTCAACCCTCTGCAAATTTGAACCTTCCTCCTCCTTCCCGCAAAATTTCTTGAGGATTCCTTCTCTTCTCCTTCGTTTCAACCCTCCAGAGACTTTCCACCTGAATCCATGGCCGCACCAGTCATCGCCGGCAGTTTGGGTGGCTACAGCGCCGAGTTTCTCACTCCTGAGCAGCAGGAGAGGTTTACCTTTGTGAAGACGAAGCCTGTGGCAATAAAGAAGTCGATGTTGCTAATCTGAGGAAAAATGGAATGAGCAGCGTGGTAGAATTGATCAATCAGATGCAGTGGACGGGAGGTTACCACCTTTTTCCGAGGTTAGTTATCCGGACCTGGTAAAAGCTTTCTTCGTTTGTTTGAGAACAGAGGAAGATGGGTCCCTAGTTTCTTCAGTAAAGGGAACCCTGATTAGAATAGACCCTGAGTTGCTGAAGATGTTGTTTGATGTGAAGACTTCCGGGTTTAGTGGGGTTCACACTGTGGACGCCCAAGTGAAGGTTTGGGAATTGTAGGTCCGGGCTTCAAGCTAAGGGATGGCAAGCTTGATATAAATCAACTAACTGCTTTCAACCGCCTCCTTCATTTTATTGTATGTCAAATCTTAGTTCCCAGAAGTGCAACATTTTCATCTTGCACAAAGGCCGACTCTGACATGATGTACTGGGCCATTCAAAATAAGGAGATAAATATGGCCGCAGTGATGATGGAAAGAATGAAATTTGCCAGAGATCAGATTTGGGACACAAGAGCAAGTTAAATGTGTCCCTGCCTATGCCCACCTACTTACAAGATCTTCAAACACTTCGGTGTTGATCTTTCTGGGGCAGTTGTAGAGAAAATGGGCCAAGCAATCAGGTCCAGGAACCTGAAGAAGAGTGGCTTCTCTGTGGAAAATGGTGTCTGGTCCAAGGCTTCAGTTGCTGAAGGTGAAGCCATCATTGACGACGCCTCAGTTGTTCATCAGGAAATGGGATCAGCGGCTATGATTCCAGAATTGCCAGTGGAGTAGTTTCAGTTCCAGCAGTTGGAGCAGTAGAATCATCAGGCCCCTCTATAGCAGAAGTTCAGCCTGAAATTGCAGTAGAGAAGAAAGAGTATCAATAGCAGCTTCAGAATTTCCAGAAGAATTAGCTCTAAATTTTGCAGAGAGGAGAATTGAGGATATTCTCCCAGAGAATATTATTCCAGTTGAGGACCCACTACCCTCAGGTCGTTGCATCTATTCTCTCAGATATTATTGATTCGATTCTTCACCACTAGTGCTCCAGAAACATGTGGCAGAGTTGCTGAAGAGGCTGTGGCATCAGGCCACATTGATGTACCAATGGAAGATGTTCTAATAGAGCTAGAGCACCCAGCTACTCAGGGTGACTCTGTGATGGCGGATGCTCCCATTCAAGGGGAGTAAGTATAAATGAAGAAGATGCTCCTATTGAGAGGGAGCTATCAAAAGAAGGTTCAGTAGAAGCAACTCCAGTTGTTGATGGTCAGGAGGAAAGGCATAGAGATTCTCCAAATTGGATGACAGAGAAGGGGAGACTGCAAGCTCTTCGAGCTCAGATGATGCAACCTCCTCCAGCAAAAAAGGCAGAAGAAAAAAGAAAAGAAGTTGCCTCTGAAGTTCCTCTTCTGGCTGATACACCTTTTGAGAGGCAGGTCAAACAGAAAATGTTATAATTTGAAGCCAGTGATTGAAAGGCTGAATGTGCAAGTGAGCTATTATGTTCTCTCCAGTCAGATGTAAATTCTATATTTCTGAGCCAAGCTTCAGCAACAAAGAGTTAGCTCAAATCAGAAATGCTATGACTTGGTTTAATAAGGAGATGAGTAGCATGAAAGGCATGCTCTCGGATATTATTAAGGCAGTTGGAGTTCAAGCTCCTCCTCCTCCAGCAGCTCAGGAGCCTGGAGAAAATTTTTCTGGGCCATCAGGGCCAGCACCAGAAGCAGCAGCAGCACCAGAAGAGGCAGGCAACAGGGCCAGAAGCAGCAGCAGTACCAGCAAAGGCAGCAGTGAATGTGCAAGGGCCATCTGGGCCAGCGATCAGGTTGAAGGGCCTCCAGGGCCATCTGAGCAAGGGTCAGGGCCATCAGGGCCATTGGAGAGTGAGTCTGTGCAGAAAGAGGCAGAAGAGTCCTTGGCACCCAAGCCCCCAACTCCCTCTTCTCCCTCTCACACACCTATCCTCCAACTCCACCTCAGCTCCTACAGCTCCTCCAGCTCCCCAAACATTCAAGATGCCTCAATCCAAACCAATTTCCTCTCCCACTCCATTTCTTCCTCATTCACTTCACTCCTTCTCCTATTTTGAGGCCCCTCCAGCATCCTCAGCTGGAGCTCCTCCTCCTCCTCTGGTCCCTCCATTGGACCAGTTGATGACCTCCCAACTACTTCCCACTCTTTTCTTCATCCTACTCCTCCACCCTCTTTCATCACTATCATACCTGAAAGAGCCCAACTTAATTCTCCCTTTATGGAACAAATAAAGGATGAGTTTGAGGAAGGGATCCTCAGGTCTGTGTTGAAGGTTGGTGAACATGTTCATAGGGCAGGACCCTTCTAGTCCTGCCCCCAAGAAGAGGAAACTTACCTCTACTTCCTCCCTTTCCTCTGAACCCAAATACCCACCTTTGTGATTTTCTCTCACAGTGGACAACAAACATCACTCACTGTACAGAGAATATCTCTCAAAGGTGTTTTTGCAACTATCATTAACCTTCCCTTTCTTGATCTCACAGATCATTTGCACACCATTCTTCCCTACACTTCCCTTACAAGTCAGAAAAATCCAAATTTTCTCTCTTGCCCACTCCAAATTAGAAGACCAGTGGGGCAAAGGTCACAAGGATCTCTTCAAGAAATTTCTCTTGCCAAATCTGCTAGATTCCCTCCAAGGGACCACTCCTGACCTTATCAAAGTGGTTCAGGATATATCATAGGGAACTTTGGGCACCTACATTCAACAGGAAATCAAAATGATCAGGCATTTCATGCTATTCAACAATTACAAATATGTTCATAGACTTCCAGAGGTTCAGCTCAGCCAATTCAGAAAGGCCATTTCAGTCTAACTCCGGATATCTCTCAAACTTCAGATGTTCACGTAGATTTTGCTACCCTCCAATACCTGAAGAGATAGCCCTTCTCAAATCCATTTCCTTGTCATGGAATCCTCTACAGGATCCATCATCTTTGAGCGTTTTTTAGAGTAATGGGCAGAATTAAAGTACAGAAAGGCTGCCTGGTTGCTTTTCCTAGATTCCTATTAGGGAATATCACCAGGGGCATGTAAGTGCTGAAGTTCTAGCCCCCATTCTGTCTGAATGTGAAAGGCTGACATCCTCAGAATGGTTCAAGTTCTACCCTCTGTCAACTCAGCAGGTTGCTTGCCCTCAATGAAGCACAGGTCAGGAAAGGCAAACTAGCCATTTCTCCAGCTACTTTCTTGGATATGAATTCTATACATCTTGTTGAAGACCCTTTCCAAGTCTGGGAGGAAAGATACAAAGCATATGTAGCCCTGCATAAAGCTATCAGAGATAGTCACAATCACTATCCTGTGACCATGGACCAATTCCTCACCTGTGCCAGCTTTAGGACCGTCGCTTCCTAAAGATGACTATGGATAAGGAGCTTATGCTGATCTTCTCTATAACACCTAGATCTTCATATCAAAAGGATGGCTTCCTCCATGGGACCAACCTACTCTGTGTCTTTTGGAGTCTTTAAAAGCCTTTTTGAAGAGCAGGAAGCACAGGCTGGGACACATCTCCCATTTTGCCTCTCTTTTGTCTCCTGCTTCTAACTTTGACCTGTACTCCGCAAAGTTAATGAAATCTCTTTTGTACTCTATTTTCTTTCTCTCTTCGTTCTTGTCTCATATTGTCTTTTGCTCATTGAAAAAAAAGGGGAGAAAATTAGCATGTCTGAAATACATTCCAATATTTTTAAGGAAGAAAATTAGCATGTCTTATCTTCAGACTGATTTCAGATTTTTCCTCCATGCTTATTGTTCAGTTTTGTCATCACCAAAAAGGGGAGATTGATGATCAGTCTGTCCCAATGTAATTGTAATTAAATACATATGTATTTTTGTGATTAACAAAACTAAACTAGATTTTAGCAATATATCTAATGAATATTTCATAAGTCTTAAGTATAGGAAAAATACCAAGGTCAAACAAGCCAATAAAGATATGCATTACTTCTCTGAAGTTTAATCTTTTCAACATGATATTTCTCTAAGTCCATATCGATTTCTGTTGAAATTCATAACGATTTCCTTATAAGACTGAAAAGTCATGTTGTTTCAAACAAGTCGATGTCATAACGATTCTATAAGTTATCTCAACGATTTCTTTAGAAAGAGTAATGACTTGCCTGTCATAACGACTCTATAAATTACCGCAACGATTTCTTTAGAAAGCGCAACGACTTGCCTGTCATAACGACTCTATAAGTTATCGCAACAATTTCTTTAGAAGCGTAACGACTTGCTTGTCATAACGACTCTATAAGTTATCGCAACGATTTCTTTAGAACTCGTAACGACTTGCTCGCCGCAACGATTCTATAAGTTATCATAACGATTTCTTTAGAACTCGCAACGACTTGCTCGCCGCAACGATTCTATAAGTTATCATAACGATTTTTTAGAACTCGCAACGACTTGCTCGCCGTAACGATTTCATAAGTCATCATAACGATTTCTTTAGAACTCAAATGACTTGCTCGCTCATAACGATTTGCTTTGCACAAAGATTTCTTTAAGCGCTCATAACGATTTGCTTAGCACAAAGATTTCTTTAAGGCTCACAATGATTTGATTTGCGCAATGATTTCTTTAGAAGCTCATAACGACTTGATAAGTGTTCATAACGATTTGCTCTCTATAATGACTTGTTAGTATTCATAACGATTTCATAAGTCATATAGACAACGACTTTACAGTTTATATCAACTTGATTTTTATCTTATCTCTTGAAGTGTTGACTAGTCAAAGTCACGCATATATCTATCTGTCACTTCTGCATTTATGAGTTCTGAACGTATCTCTGCATGCATGCAGACAATATCGTCCATTATTGTGCTTACTCTGTATACATCTTTTAAAACAAGCTATTTGGATTGTTATTCTAGTGAATACTCATATCAACGTATACTGACAACAAGAGACAGTTGAGTTGTCTGCTGTTCTAGCATTTAATGTGTGCAGGGTCCTGAAGACTTTCTATCATACAACGTTGGACATAGACGTCAGAAGACCTATCTCTTGCGTGCTCAAATGAATAAAAGATAGTTGAAGCTTCCAAATGTCAAACAGTCTAACGACTATCAATCCAAGAGACAACGGTTACTTCAACGGGACTATTTCAAATAGAAGATATAAATTCAAACCAACGAAGAAGATAAGATAGAATAGGCATTCAAGCATTCAAACTCTTCGGCAAGAAGTCCAGAGCCAAGAACTTCATTCCACCTAGCTTTCGCTCTTTGCTCTCCTCACTGTAGTGAAAAATCTTGAGAGAGCTTGTGTAGTTCTGAGAGTGTGCTTAGCTTAGATTCTTTGCTCTCAGTGCTAGTTGCTTCAGATCTTGGCTTGTTAAAAGCTTGATCTAGGGGCTTGAATTTCATTCATTCTCTTTGAGGAGTGTTTCCCTTCGGTTGTGAAGGAAGACCTGGTGGTATCCAGGGTGTTGTTTCCTTCGGTTGTGAAGGAAGACCTGGTGGTATCCAGGGTGTTGTTTCCCTTCGGTGTGAAGGAAGACCTGGGGGTATCTAGGGTGGTGTTATTTCCCTTCGGGTGTGAAGGAAGACCAGCTGAGCTGGGTGTTGTAGCGTCCTTAGGGGGACTGTACCCTAGTAGTGGAATCCTGAGTTGTTGCTCAGGAACTGGACGTAGGACTCCTAAGGAGAAGGACGTTCGAACCAGGATAATTCTTGTGTTGTGTGATTGTTTTCCTTGTGTGATTCCTTTCGAACTAACAGCTACTAACCTCTATCGAAGAACGTTGTTGTGTGAATGTTTTTGATTACAGGTATTAATAGAATAATTTTAAAAGACCCATTCACCCCCCCCCCCCCTGGGCTCGTCAACTGGGCAACACTCTATCCTCAATGCACACTGGTAAAGACAGAATACACTTCCTAGTCGATACCTACCTGCAGGTGTGTGCAAGACAAAGGGACTTCTAAATCCTCAGACTCTGTCCTGACTCTAGGGTTAACTACTTAGAAAAATGCTCAGAAATGAACGAGGTGAGTGGCACCCGTATCAAATAGAACTCGAGCGTGAACACCTAAGAACAAAACCGTACCTTCGATAACATGATCCGCCTGCTCGCGTCCTCACGAGCTAACGCAAAATTCGAGCTGGGCTCCAGCTCTCCCTGGTCGTCTATCGTGCGCTGCTTTGCTGTACTGCTGCTGGGGTTGGTGCCGGTCCAGCTGACCTCCCTGCTGCAGTCTGGCAATCCTTGATCCTATGCTCGCTGCTCCCGCACTTCAAGCACTTCCTCGCCAACTTCCAACATTCCGTACCACCATGTGCCCTCCTGCAATGAGGACACTCCTTCTGGCCACTAGGGGAATGCTGAGAAGGTACCAGACTGCTTCCCGATGCCACGGGATGCTGCGGTGACTGAAAAGCCGCCTTCTTCCTCTCCTGCCTCTGGAATGGAGCTCTAGGCCTCTTCTGAGAAGCCTTCTTCTCCTCCAAGTACTGCTCCATCTCTCCCTCATGCCGACATGCCGTGTTGAGCGCCTGCTCGAGGGTACGATGGTCGAAAGCCACCAACCTCGTCCTCAATGATGGTCTCAGACCCATCACGAACTTCTTCGCCTTCCTGCGCTCATCAGCTACAATATGAGGGGCATACTTCGATAGCTCGGCAAACCTGGCCTCCTACTCCAGCACTGTCATGGAGCCCTGAGTCAACGAAAGGAACTCCTGCTTCATCTTGTCCTGGATGTGCTCCGGAACAAACTTGGCTCGGAAAAGCCTCACGAACTCATCCCAACCAACCTCCACAGCACCATCCTCGAACTGAGTACGTAACAACAAGGACCACCATACGTCGGCTCGCTCCTGCCAAAACCATCCATAAGGACTAACCAACATAATCTATAATTAAAGAATTAGCCACCGATTAATTTACACATACTTGCAGCATATAGGTGGCTAAAGTGACCTTGTCCGCCTCAGCGCACCTAATAGCCCGAAAGATCTTTTCGATCTCCCTCATCCAGCTCACAGCAAGTAACGGTCGCTCTCCCCCTAAAAGAGGGTGGCGACATCCTCTTGAACCGTTCCATGATGGAGGGTCCACCATGGTTCTGAGCCTGGGGAACTGGCACTTGAGCCTGAGCCTGCTGAGCCTCCAACTGAGCCTGGAGTGTAGCCTGGGTGTGGGCCTGCGTCTGCATGGCCTGCACTAAACCCTGCATGAACACTCCATAGTCTACTGGTGGGGGGGGAGAAGCACAGGACCCTGGGGTGTTGGGCCTGCTGTTCACCCTGATCCTCACGCCGAGGCTCATCTCTCCTCTGCTCACCCTCACGAGTAGGAACACCACGCCTACCATGTGTGAAGCCATACCCTGCAAAATGATTTAATCACAAATTAGAACTAGACTATCTAATTTCAACTATTTACTTATCTATGTGGACCATCTACACAGACTTAGCATACAATGAAGATGATGGTATGTGCATATTTATGTACAATTTCAACCTGATTCTCTGATACCAATCTCTGTAACGACCCTCCTTATACCGGTACGGTTATACCAACCCACATCGATATAATGAACGCCGCTACAGTGGGACATTTACCCAACAGTTACACGATCGTTGAAATATACCTAATACCTTCACATATGGAAAATAAAATAGCCAAATGGTAACTTCTTATTCCATCATCCACATTCTAGTACATCCATATAGGGAAAGAAAGCTAAACTTTTCATAACTGAAGAGGCTTGGATTTTCTACTTCTATCCTGGAGATCATTAGGAGTGACTCGAAGCAGGAGTAGGCGAACCTTGTTTTGGACTTGGCATTGTACTTTTATTTTTCTCAAGTATGTAATCAAGAGTAGACTTTACCTACCTTGGATATTGTGTACTCATTTTAGTTCGAAAGTTGTGGACAATGTTGTTTCTTCATGTTATCCGTTATTTTGTGACATTCTAAACATGTACCATTATTAATCATTTAAAGTTATCAATTTCACAATGTTGTCCAAGAATTCATATTAACACATGACCACTTACACATTTACAATTTCACATTCACTTTCAGGAACCAAGTTCACATTTTGAACTGCTGACCACAGAGCCCACACCACCTTTAGAAGACATACACGAATCACATCAGTTATCATCATAGGCATACAGTTGATAAATCTTAGTTTACTGCGCGAGAACCGGGAGAGCACTTGCACCTAACCAGCGATAACTGAGTCGCCTCCAGGATTTAATCCAATGCCCATGGGGGACCAGACACATTATGACCTTTCACCGTGGTGACTTTACCACAGAACGTTCCACACCCTCTAAGGTAGCAGTGTCACCCATTGGCACATTTACACATGTTTTCTTAATTTCCAGCACACACTTAAGCCAATTTTTACACCTCCATTTCATGCTCACACATTTACCCTTCAATTTACCTATGTGGTACTACTGTTCTCAGAATTTACAACATTCAAATATCTAATCAGCAAAATTTTGCAGATTTTAATACCACCACATTTAACCTACTTTAATTTATAAATATCACACATCATTGAAATGTTCACTCTGTCTCATTTCAATACAAAAATTTAACCAAACACCTATTATAGGACCATCAGGCTACAAATCTCGCTTTTTCTTTTACCACTAATTATGAATTTTAACATGGAAATCACATAAGACTAAAATAACCAAACTACATGGATTTCATTGTTCGAATTCAACTATTCATTATATAACTTTATATGACAGTTATAATCATGTGTAAATTCTAAGATTTAACTATTTTCGTAGTATTTAATAAATTTGTTCATACTATACCATGCTCAATATTATTCAGTTCATAAAATTAAAATTTTACACATATCATAAAATTCCATGCGAAATTTTAACAACATGTATGCCCTGTAGGTTATTTATGCGCATAAAATTTATATCACTTAATTCCACAATATCAACCTAAACATGTATTTAATGTGTACATGTGCTTGGTAAGTACATGGACATGTAGTATATGATATAGCGGGTGTATTTATTTAGGTGCATATTGTAATTCCATGCTCCTCATGAATAACATGCATGTATTTTTATGATATTTAGGTGAGAATAAGCATTAGCTAAATTGTGCATATTGTACATATCAAGGAATCCCATGCATATAGTACTTAAGTAATGTTGTGCAAGTTAATCAATTACCGGTGTGCATGTGGTATCTATCTATTGCGTGCATAATGTACATAAGTATGTTACATCCGTGTATGTATGCTATATATATGCCAATCAAGTGAGTGCAAGCAAGAACTATTTATTGAATAGATTATTCCTAACTAACTTAATTCATATTGTCTCCTAATGATCTTTGAAACCCTTGCAATTCTTGTCACTTTATTTTGCCGCATGTTGCATCATGCTTATATAAAACATCACGTACGCGTAGGTAGATATCTACGTACATATTAGCTAGTTGTGCTTATGTATGCATGGTGAATATTATATGGTAAATATGGTTTGAATGCATGGTGTGACGGTGTGTAACTATGTTACATGCATTGTATGTATATATGTATAAGTTGAACATGATTCCTGCATGATTTAAAGTTCTGGCCGAAGGCCAATTGGCGTCAACATGGGTGGACGCCCATGAGGTGTCGGCGTCCATATCGATGGACGCCAAGCCTTAAGTAGCCGTCCTATAGGTGGACGTTTACTTCTCTGACCTGCATGCACAGCAGACCTGGAATTCCGGGGACAAGCAACCCCAGCCATGGGGAGCTGTCCCCAACGGTTGTGAAAGCCTCACATCACCCCTGCGTGGGATGAG
The DNA here is from genome assembly GCA_014218235.1 of Colocasia esculenta. Lineage (NCBI taxonomy): Eukaryota > Viridiplantae > Streptophyta > Magnoliopsida > Alismatales > Araceae > Colocasia > Colocasia esculenta. The sequence continues at coordinate 20,289,925 of CM024757.1, read as the reverse complement.
AGGTCTCTCTCCTTAAAAGAGACCCCTCCTTGCAACCCCAGAGCTCTCTTTGCCTCCTTGCAAAGAGAAGAGAAAACCCTACCTTCTAGGAAATAACCTGGCTTTGTATGCCTTGATCCGGCGGATTGGAGCTTCATCCGGCCATCTACAGCAACATGGAGCTAGTTGAAGCATAGTGGAAGGCTTCCCCGACTACAACTTGCCGTGGAGATCGACCAAGAACCAGGAGGAGTGGTGTTTTGGAGGCTTCTTGGGACTGCCCAAGAGAGCTTCAACAGCAACATAGATCCTTTTGGAGGTTTTTAGAAGGCAAGTAACCCATAGATCTCAATCCTATACATGTGCCTAGGTCCCAGCAAATTTTGTGTATTTTAAATCGTGTCCTGGACGCTCCCTTTCACTCTGTATTTGGAGTTCGGTCTGTGCCCTTGCACAGACAGAACTTGCGTCAATACCCTTGACGCCAAGATCTCCCATCGGCGTCCAGCGATCGTGCCGTCCAAACCCTTGAACGGCAGAGGCTGCCACTAACTTCTTCAGGATAGAACGTGAGCTGTTCTTCCTGGTAGATGATTATTTCGATGTGTTTTTCACAATATGGATATAGTGTATTTTTATATGTTATGTAAAATAGATAATGTGATGTGTGTGGAAATTTCTGTGTTTTTCCCGTGGATGGCATAAAATTTTAGATTATTGAAATACATGTTGGGAAAAATGGATTATGCATGTTCACCTACTGTCTACATGATTCCTGAGGATATAAATGCCCTAGATTTTTCTATACCATGTGTATATGTATCAGTCCATGCCCTGAAAATTCGAGAATTTTTCCATGACTGTGGGATTTACTGTAAATTTCTGTTTTGGAAATAGAAGACATGCGTAGGATTTCTAAATTTTACAAAAATTGTGTATTGTGTATAAATCCGAGAAAAAATCCTGTGATGATGAGTATGTTGGATCAGGGCTGTGAACTGTTAAACCTGATGTTCGTGTTATGTTCCATGTTAAATTGAAGTATGAATAGCATGAAACTGATGTGTTTTAACTTCTGTAATGTTAATATGATTCAGAGAAATTTGAAAATTTGCATGTGCGATTATAAACCTGAAATTTGTCTGTGGTTAAAATCTCATATTATTTTGATGACAGTAAGTATTGTTACGGATTTTAATGAGAAAAATGACTATGTGAGCATGTTAATTGTGATTTGATGTGATTCGGTAAATTTCAGTATGATTAAATCTATATTATGATTATTTGGCAGTTGCAATAGTGAGGTTAAAATCAGTAAATGAGGACTTATGTGTGTGTGAATTATGTATGAGTGTTGGCATGGGATGTGAGAGAACAAGTGGTATAGGTGTGTAAAATGGTTAATGTGACAAGATAAACAAATATGCCCATAAGACACTGCCACCCTAGATGATTGGAGCTGTACCGTAGTAATGCCCCTACGGGAAAGCTCAATGTGATATATGATACCCTAGAGAAGGGTCTTGATAAAGTGTTATACCCTGGAAAAGGGTCTTGTAAAATCCTGGAGGTGGACAAGTTCCACTGGTAATGGTGGGAAGGGCTTTCCCCGGTTTCTGCAGGAACTAAGACTTATCACTGTGCCGGTGATTAAGTAAGTGAAAGTGAATGTGTGTTATGTGATCGTCTAATGATGGTTTGGGCTGTGTCTTGGCATTATGTGAAAATGAGCATAAGTGTGATGTGGAAAGTGATATGTGTTCATAGCACAAGGTATGTGCGAGATATGTGTAATGTGGCACATGTTATGTGCAAAAAGTGAAATGATAAGAAGTATGTGAATGTGAAAGAGGAAATAATGGGAATGTGTATAAGTATTGTGTGATAGATAAAAGTGAGTGTATGTGAAAGCCAAGGTTAATCATATGGGTATGTATGATGAGAAAATAGTATAAGTGTAAATGACATAGTGTTAATTGATATTTTGTTTATTGATGTATAAGTGTGTGTGTGTATGTGTTGATGTATTAATTGTCAAATGCTAAAAGTGATGTTACTATTAGTGCCAAATGTAAGTATATGCTTTCATATTCATGGAATTTGATTAGTGGATGCACTTGTGTTTAGTATTATGTTGTGTAGTTAAAAATGATCCCTATGCAAAGGTAATACGAATGTGATAAAGTTTGTATAAAATCAGTAAGCTAAATGTGAAGAAAATTGTTATGATTGCATGCGAATGGGTTAGAAATCATGCTAGGAGTGCTACCTATCTTTGTATGTTTCCATGGTTTAGTTGTGAAGTTTCACAATGATGTGAGTAAAGTATGAAGGTATGTAATGTGTATTTGTACTTATGTTAATGACACCATGTTATTAGTAACCTGGTTTAGACTACAGTTATACATGTGTTAGATAGTTGTTTAATACAATTCCTGTGAATTTATTTTGTTATAGCATAAGCATGTATGATTTAATTGCTGAAATTCTATTGTGTTAAATTGTTAGAAAATATGTAGTATTGAATCTTAAGTTACTTGCTGAGTCTATTGTGTAGACTCACTCTTGCTAAACATATCAGGAAATTAGCAGCGGAGGAACAACAAGATTTGAAGTGGAGTTGGACTAAGTGATTGAAGATTGTAATTTATATTTCATAAGTATGTAATGCTACAATTGAAATTTGGATTTTGTTCAAAGTATTTTGAGTCGGCTATGTATTTGGAACATTTTGCACTTATGTCATCTCTTGTTGAACTATACAGACTGTGGTATGTGGATTTAAAAGTTGATGGAATAAGATTCATTTAAATTCCATTGCATTTATTTAATTCTATTTGTGTATATCTCAGCTCATTTGTTACTTGTGGGGGTATTGTCCCCTGTAGCAACTTGCTCTCATCCGATGTGGGTTGGTATAACCGTACCGGGTGGAAGCAGGTCGTTGCACAAATGTTCAAGAAGACAAGGGCAATGCTGGCCACATGGTTTGATGAAGATGAGGAAGAATAGGAGAAGATGAATCCGTTGAGGAAGAAGTGACATGTCTCATGGCCAGACAAGAAGAAAATACTGAGGTAAGTTCTTTTGAAGACTTTACAATTGATGATTGGAAGAAGCATATACTGTTTTGTTTGAAAATTGTGTGAACTAAAATCTGAAAATAAAACCTTGAAAAAGAAGATAAACAGCATATTGCACAATCCTTAAGAGTCTGAACAAATAAATCTTTTGAATGTTGAAATTGTAAACATGAAAAAGAACAAGAGTGTTTGAATGAACAAATTGATGCCATTAAAGAAAGATGTCAGTTGATTGAAAAAGATAAACAAATCTTGTTAGATGAAAATTAAAAACTCAAAAAGGAAAAGGAAGTAATTAAGAGGAACTGAAGACTGTCCAGAAAGAGTTGAATGACAAAAAAGAAACCTTGTCAAATTTGTTAAAGGCAAACAAAACCTAGATGCTATTTTAGGAGTTCGGATGAATCCTACCAGCATGGCCTAGGTTATCAGTCTGAAAATAATAAGAAATTTGGACAAACCTGATAACCTCATTTGTTCAAGGAAACACTTCCTATGGCAATTCTGAAAAGAACATTAAAAAATCAAAAGCAAACTCAAAAAAAAAATTCAAAGTCAGGTCAAAAACTCTAGAACACAATTCAAACATGAAAGAATTCAAGCCAAAAATCAATAAGATTTAAAATCCAGTGTTATACCAACTTTAAATCCAAAGAACAATGAAAACCTTTCAGTTGGTTCCAAACCCTACATCAAAAGAATAAAGGTTTTACCCCACAAAGGATCATGATGTGCATAAACTGCAAAAAATCGGGTCACACTGATGAAAAATGCATATCAAAAGCAAAGAAGATAAAGCAATTTGATTCCAAAATATCTTAATGCTGAGTTGAAACAACTGATGGCACCCTAAGCAATTTGGGTACCAAAATTCTCTTTCTAAATCTTTTTTTGCAGGAATGTCTTACAGCCCACAAGAAAGATAAGTGGTACCTTGATAGTGCTGTTCAAGACATATCATGAAACATTGGTAAAATCCTTCAAACTCAATTGAGAATGTTTTGCTTGTTGAAGGCCTTGATCATAATCTTTTGAGTATCAGTCAACTGTGTGACAGACCTTAAGGTAATTTTCAATTCTGAATCATGTGAAATTGTTGAAAAAGATTCTGAAAAAATAAAATTTCTTGGTCAAAGAATTAATAATGTTTATTTGGTTGATTTGAATGATCATCAACATGAAAATATTTGTCTTGTTGCCAACCAGCATGATCTATTTCAATTATGGCATAGAAGGTTAGGTCATGCTAGTGAAAATGTTCTGAATAAGTTGCTAAGACATACTCTTGTGAATGGTTTACCAAAAATGAAGAAAATAAAAATGCAATTGTATGTTCTTCATGTGCCCAAGGTAAACGAACTAGGAAATCATTCAAATCTGTTGCACCCTTAATCACTTCCAACCCTTGAATTGCTACATATGGACTTATTTGGTCGAACTAGGACACTCACTCTTAGTGACATAGATTTGGATTTGTGATTGTGGATGACTTCTCTAGATTCACATGGGTTTATTTTTTTCTCATAAGAGTGACACTTTAGAAATTTTCAAAGAATTTGTTATTAAATTGAAAATGCAAAAACAAATAAAATCCACTCCATTCTTACTGACCATGGAGGAGAATTTGACAATAATTTATTCTTTGATTTTTGCAGAAATAAAAGAATTGATCACAAGTTTGCTTCTCTAAGGACCCCTGAACGGAATGGAATTGTTGAAAGGAAGAATAGGACACTAGTAGAGATGGCAAGAACCTTGTTGATTGAAAGTCAGCTTCCAAGAAACTTTTGGGCAGAAGCTGTCAACACTTCATGTTATGTCCTCAAAAGGTAATGGTAAGATCAGTCCTTAAGAAAACTTCCTATGAACTTCTGAAGATAAGAAACCTCACATTGCATATTTTAGAGTCTTTGGATGTAAGTTTTCATTCATAACAATGACAACATGATCTAGACAAATTTGAAAAGAAAAGTGATGTAGGCATCTTTCTAGGATATTCTAAAAATTCAAGTCATATAGAGTTTTTAATAATGAATCAAAAACTGTGGAGGAACTCCTCATGTCATATTTGATGAAAATATTGAAAAATCTACTGACCATGATTTGTGCAGGAATCAAGAAGAAGAAGCTGACATTCTTGTGAAAGAATCAGATCAATCTGTGGAGAATGAAGAAGTTGTTGAACCTGAAGCTGAGTCGCCACCACAGAACCTTGAATCGACACCAGAGCAGGTAAGTACAGCAACAAGAGGTAATTTCAGATACTCTAACTCATCCACTTGAGAATGTTGTAGGTAATGTCATGATAGAGTCCATGCTAGATCTCATTTCAAAAATATCATTGAACAATATCAAATGGCCTTCATATCTCAAGTGGAACCCAAAACATAGAAGAAGCCTTAAAAGATAATTCTTAGATAGAAGCAATGCATGATGAATTGAATCAATTCAAAAGAAATATGTTTGGAGTCTAGTTCCCAAAAATCCTGAAAATTCAATAAGTAGAACTAGATGGTGTTTAGGAATAAATTGAATGAAGAAGGAAAATTGTGAGGAATAAAGCAAGACTGATTGCTAAAGGATATAATCAAGAATTTGGAGTTTGATTTTGAGGAGTCCTTTGCACCAGTAGCTAGATTAGAAGCAGTGAGAATTCTATTAGCGTATGCATGTTCTAAAAACTTCAAATTGTTTCAGATGGATGTGAAAACTGCCTTTCTGAATGTTACATTAAAGAAGATGTGTTTGTTGCTCAACCTCCTGGATTTGAAGATCATGATAAACTTAACCATGTGTATAAACTGCATAAAACTCTTATGGTTTGAAACAGGCTCCAAGAGCATGGTATGACAGATTGAGCAGTTTTCTGGTTAGTAAGAAATTTTCAAAAGGTAAAGTGGATCAAACTCTTTTCACAAAATCAGTCCACAAACATATAATTGTAGTTCAAGTGTATGTGGATGATATCATCTTTGGTTCCACTAATCCTTCACTGTGTGAAGAATTTTCCATCACCTGCACAGTGAATTTGAAATGAGTCTCATGAGAGAACTACAATTCTTTCTTGGTTTGCAGGTCAAACAACTTGAGGATGGATTCTTTTAAATCAAGCCAAATATGTTAAAGAATTGCTCAAAAGATTTCACTTTGAACAAGTCAAACCAGCATCAACTCCCATGAGTACAAGCATCAAATTGGACAAAGATGAAAAAGGTAAATTGGTTGATGCAAAGCAATACAGAGGTAGATTGGATCTCTTTTGTATCTTACTGCAAGTAGGCCAGATATTCAATTTAGTGTATGTCTTTGTGCTAGATTTCAGTTTAGTCCAAAGGAAAGTCACTTGCTTGCAGTTAATAGGATTTTAGATATCTCTGTGGAACTTGTGATTTGGGTTATGGTATCCAGTTGGATGTCATACTAATTTGATTTCATACTCTGATGTTGATTATGCTGGATGTAAGCTTGATAGAAAGAGTACTAGTGGATATTGTCAATTCTTCGGAAATTGTATGATAACATGGGCATCTAAAAAGTAACACTTGATTGCACTTTCTACAGCAGAAGCAGAATATGTTGCTGCAGGAAGTTGTGCAACTCAAGTGTTGTGATTGAAAGTCAATTGCTTGACTACAATATTGATATGGATGTTCATCTATTATGTGACAATACTAGTGCAATTAATCTTTCCAAAAACCCAATACAGCATTCCAGAACAAAGCACATTGAAATCAGACATCACTTTCCTAGGGATGAAGTTGCAAACAAAAACATTAAACTAGAATTCATCCCCACTGAAAAACAATTGCAGACATATTCACAAAACTATTGGCTGAAGATAGGTTTACATCTTTAAGAAGAGAACTTGGAATTTGCAACATGGAATAAAAACTGAAAAACTTTTTGATTCCTTATGCAAAGATTATGAGGTCTATCAAATAGTGATTAGTGGAAAACACAGTTATGCTTGTTTGAAAACTATCATTATGTGTTGAGGAAAATTCTCCACCAAGTACCCATGATCTATCATGTATAAGATCATTCTATTTTTAAAACTTAAAAAAAAAAAATGTGTTGTGGATGTCTTCTCTCTTGAAACATACTTGCACTTTAATGATTGACTACTGAAAATTGAATGTTGAAAGCTGATTATTTTTGGGTCATTGCTTTCTGAAATTGAGTGTCAATTCGATGTCATTGGGTTGACTGTTGAATGATTTAGTGATGCACATATTGAGGGGGAGCATGATACCTGAGAAACAAAGGTAAGGTCTGAAAATGAATTCAGAATCAGAATCGTTTGTGAAGACTTTTGAGAACAAGTTGCTGAGGTTGGTTAGGAAAATGCTAAGGTGATGTGAGCCTTCTGTGAACTTCTGAGTTGTGAATAAATCTTTCACTGAATCTATCACATTCATGTTCATTCTTGAAGCCATCAATTTCTCAATTTCTGTCTCATCAAATTCACTTGATCATCTTAATTATTCTTTCATTAAAGAAGGACCTCTTTACTTATGATGAAAAATATAAGATCAATAAGTCAGGGGGAGCTAAAGACTTCATTGCCATTTTCTCTCATCAAACCAAATTGATTCAGTGTGTTGATGAATATCTAATGCATGAAATGTTCATTAATTCCTCTGGTGAAAATAAGAATTGATTTCTTAATTGCTATAATATGTTCTGTCATTCAACACTCTCTTATACACTGAACTCCTCAAGTAATTTGATTTCTTTTATGGATTTTTGCTCAATTGTATTGAACTTACTCACTTCTTTCAAGACTGATAAAAGGTAAAGTTGTGTCAAAAGTCTCAATGTTCATTTTCAAAAGTTTTTCTGACAGAGCAATGGCATAACACTGAGAAACTGCACACCTTCACAAAAAAGTGAAGAGCCATGTATGTCATGAGGTGTTGTGTTATCTCTGTTCTAAGAGGTTAAATCAAAATGAAAAGAACAAATGTTAACTGAGTAACTGGAAATATTGGCGTCTGATAAACGTATATTTCTGTGGTGGCTGTTTTCTGCCACCTAAGCCCAGCGCGTCAAGGCCCATCAGTGTCTTCTTCCTATGAGACCTTCCCGTATCCCACTCCGTGACGATCCGTGCGCGATCGGGTCCGATCAGGCAGGGGCCCACACGCCATTCACTCTTAGCGAAGCGTTGCGAGCTCGTTAGCGGACAGCTTCCGAACAGGAGTGTCAATCTTGATGCGCGGTACAACCCTGGATAACACCGAACAGCACGTTCGAGCCATGTGGGTCACCTGCTCCGAAGGTGTGTCCAGAAGGTGCCGAGCAGGCTCTCTGGCTTACGCCGTGGTTATAACTGCCCCAGGCCACGCACACCATCATCAAGAGGCACGAACTGCCTGGCATCCCAACGGGCATCTGAGCGCATAACTCCTCCCATTATGCGCGCCATCAAGCGCCTTTTCAGGCACGATTTACCAACGCTACGCACGTTGGCCTTGACACCAATGCCTATAAAAACACAGGTACAGTACCATGCAACGGTACGTTCTCTTCCTCACGCGAACACACTCTCATACTGCGAAACCCCCTGCCTTGCAAGCTCTCCACTGACTTAGGCATCGGAGGGTTTCCCCGTCTTCACCGGCCCCCCTGATCCTCTTCTGGTCTTGCAGGTTCTCGTCCTCACCACGATCGTCTTCCCTCTCTCTCTAGTGGAGGCCCGTTTGGTTCCGGCACAAACAGGATTACACCACCACATTTGGCGCTGTCTATGGGAAGCGACGCAGCCATGGCTCGAGGACGATCCTCATACCATAACGTAGGAAGCAGGGCGACAAGGTCCCGTCAGTCGCGAGGGACTCTCGCCGCCGAACCCCCCTGGTGACATCGCCATCGCCCCCGCCAGCGCTAATCACGACGCCCCAGCACCAACGACTGCCGCACTCACAACTGCCCTCGAAGTAGCAGATCTTCGGGGTAGATGCAGCAGTTGACGGGCGTCTGCCTCTCCCTGCAGGCTCAGTTGGCGGAGCAGCGGCCCCGGTGGTTTCCCTGTCGCGCGAGCGACAGGCGGAATCGTTGCATCACCGCTCTCGCATCCCCCCGGCGCCTCAGGAGCAGCAGGCAAATTTGCCGCGCCGCTCCCACCGAGCTCCGTCGGAAGAGCGGGTACCAGAGCGCCGCGGGCGTTCGCCCCGCCGCTCTGTCGCCTCCCCCCGTCCGCCACGATCAGTCGTGGGAGGCAACTCCCACGCGTCCGAACGAGGGGCCCCGCCAACTCCGAGCAGGAGATCGCCAGGCGCTTAAGGCGCGTGGTCGACCTCGAACGCCGCATGGACGCGATGGTCCAGCGCGCGGAGGGGAAAGCTCCAGCAGAGGATGACTTGGACTTCCGCTCCCCATTCAGCAGGGAGATCCTGGAGGCTCTGGTCTCCTCCAAGCTCCCTCTGCCCACCATCGCGCCCTACGATGGCACCACCGACCCGGCCGACCACATCCACGGCTTCGAGTCGCACATGGTGTTCCACGGAGCATCAAACGCGGCCAAGTGTAGGGCCTTCCCTGCGACTCTCAAGGAAACCGCCAGGGCCTAGTTTGAAACCCTCCCTGCGGGCTCCATCACCTCCTTCCGCCAATTGAAGAAGTCCTTCAGGGACAACTTCCTTGGTGGGAGGTCGCAGCCACGAACTGCGGCTTCTCTCCTGGCCGTGCGCCAGAAGAAAGGCGAGGCACTCTGGGACTTCGTCAAGAGGTTCCGAACAGAGGCGCTTCGCATCTCGCTCCTGGACGTCCCTCTGGCAACCAGTGCCCTCATTCAGGGCACTCGCGACGGCTTCTTGCAGAGGACCCTCGGCGTCCAGCAGCCCACCACCCTCGCCGAACTACTCTCCATCGCACAGCGCCACGCGGCTTGCGAGGAGAGCCTGGCGGCGAGCAGGGCCGAACAGGGGGAGCAGTCGGATAAGAAGCGGCCTTCCGAAAACGGTCCCGACCGAGATCGGAAGAAGGGACGACGCAATGGTGATTCTCCGCGCCGTCCGCGCCCCTTCACCAACTACACCCCCCTTACCGTGGCACCCGAACAGATCCTGGCGGAGATCAGGAATGAAGCATTTGTTCGGTGGCCACAGAGAATGCGCTCCGACCCCCGGAAGCGCGATCAGAATAAATACTGTCGCTTTCATCGCGACCATGGCCACGACACCTCCGAGTGTCGCCAGCTTAAGGACGAAATCGAAGACCTTATCAAGCGCGGCTATCTTGGACGGTTCGTGCGCCGGAACGAAGAGCGCCCTAGACACCGAGACCGCACTCCCGAGCAGCCGATCAACAACGAGCCCAATGGGCAGGAGATCAACGTGATCGCGGAGGCTTCGGCGTGGGCGGAGAAAGCACTCAAAGCCGACGCGACTACGCAAGGCGAGTGCATGTCGTAGATAGACCTTCGGCACCTCGGCCAGCTCCATATCCTGCTAGTCCCGCACGCGCACAGCCCGAGGAGGCTATAACCTTCTCAGATGAAGATCTTGTAGGGGTTACGACCCCACACACTGATGCGTTGGTCATTTTGTTCACCATCAACCACTGTAATGTGCGCCGGATTCTGGTAGATAATGGAAGCGCCCCCGATGTCTTGGCTTACGACTGTTTTGTCCTCATGGGCCTGGGAACCGACCAACTCACCCCTGTAAACTCGCCTTTGTTCGGCTTTTCGGGAGTTTCGGTCCAGCCCATGGGAAGGGTTCGCCTCCCAATCACTTTAGGGACGGCTCCAAGGGTTGTGACCAAGGTCGTTGACTTCTTGGTCATCAACAACATGCCCGGATACAATGCTATCCTCGGCAGAGGTCTGATCGGGCGCATCAAAGCAGTACCTTCGTCCCTCCATCAGAAGATGAAGTTTCCTACTCCGGCGGAGTGGGCGAAGTGCTCGGATGTCAGCGCGAGTCTCGTCGTTGCTATGTCCACTCCTTAAGGACAAGCAACCGCTCGCTGATGCAGCCCCTTCAACCTCCGATCAGCCTTCCACCAGCCGAGGGTCGTCTGTGGAAGATTTAGTCCCCATCCAGGTGGACGATGACCCCGAACACGTCTTATACATTGGCGCCTTATTGACAGAGGCCGAGCAGCAGCGCTACACAGCCTTCCTGCTGGCCAATTTGGACGTGTTCGCCTGGTCTGATGATGAGCTTCCAGGCATTCCCCCAGAGGTCATGGTGCATCGCCTCCGGCTGGATCCCCGGATCCCACCAGTTCAGCAAAGGAGGCGACCTGTGAACCGAGAACGGCAAACCGTGATTCAGGATCACGTGGTCAAAAGCCGAACTATTGGGCTCCTCTGAGAAGCCCAATATCCAAGATGGATCTCCAACGTGGTCCTCATATGCAAGCCAACGGCAAATGGCGTGTGTGCGTGGATTACAAAGATCTCAATAAGGCAACTCCCAAGGACAACTTCCCTCTGCCGCGCATTGATCAGCTGGTGGACGCTACTTCCGGACACGAGCTTCTTAGCTTTTTGGATGCCTACTCTGGTTACCACCAGATCAGCATGCATCCCCCGGATCAAGACGCCACGACATTCGTTACAGACCTAGGCTTATACTGTTTCACCAGAATGCCTTTTGGTCTGAAGAATGCAGGCGCGACTTACTAGCGGCTGGTCAACAAGATGTTCGAGCAGCAGATCGGGCGCAACATGGAGGTCTATGTTGATGACATGCTGGTCAAGACACTTCCAGTACTGACCACATTTCCGACCTTCAGGAAACTTTCGCAACTCTGCGAAGGTATAATATGAAGCTCAATCCCGCCAAGTGCGCGTTTGGTGTTCGGTCGGGTAAGTTCCTCGGGTTCCTCGTATCAAACAGGGGAATAAGGCAAACCGGAAAAATCCAAGCCGTACTTGAGATGAGCAGCCCAAAGACAGTGCGCGACGTCCAGCCTGACGGGGCGTCTTGCGGCACTGAACCGGTTCATGTCCCGAGCAGCAGAAAGAAGTTTTAACTTCTTCAAGTTGCTCCGAGGCCCTAAAAGCGCCTCGAAGCAAGGGGGGCAAGTACGGTGGACTGACGAATGCGAAGCCACCTTCACCGAGCTGAAGGCATATTTGGCAGCCCCTCCTGTTCTCTCAATCCTGTGCTCGGAGAACCTTTGTTCGTGTACCTTTCGGTCATCAAACACTCCATCAGTGCGGTCTTGATCAGAGAAGTAGGAGCGGCGCAGCATCCTGTATACTACATCAGCAGAGTCCTCCAAGAAGCTGAAAGGAGGTACCCCAGAGCTGAAAAACTCGCTCTTGCTCTCGTCACAGCTGCCCGGAAGCTTAGGCCCTATTTTCAGGCCCATTCCGTTACAGTCCTAACCGATCAGCCGCTGAAATCCATCCTTCAGCGGCCGGAGGCTTCCGGCAGGTTGGTTAAGTGGGCGATAGAGCTTGGTGAGTTCGACATCAGCTTTCGACCGAGGACGGTGATTAAAGCGCAGGCGCTGGCGGACTTCGTGGCGGAATGCACCCTTCCGGCCGAGCAGGATCCACCGTTGGCAGACGAGCCCCCATGGGAGCTTTATGTTGATGGATCCTCTTGTGTTACCGGAAGTGGAGCAGGTTTGGTCCTCACTCCCCAGAGGGGTTAGAGTTCCAATATGCCCTCCGTTTCTGCTTTGCGGCCTCCAACAACGTGGCCGAATACGAAGCTTTGCTGTCCGGGATCCGCATGGCTAGGCACCTTGGAGCCATTCGCTTAGAGTCTTTAGCGACTCCCAGTTGGTTGCCAGCTAGGTGAGCGGACAGTTCGGAGCAAGGGAACCCCGCATGGCTCAATACCTCCAACAGGTCAAGAGCCAGACAGAGGCCTCGTATACTTCGAAGTTATACATGTTCCACGAGAGCAGAATGCGTGAGCTGATGCACTGGCCAAATTGGCATCTTCAGGTGACATCACCCCTTCCCCTCTGTGTTTATTGAAGAGCTCGCTTTGCCGAGCACGGAGGTTGATGTAGCAGCCATAGAACGGCCCACCAACCCCGAGTTGGGTGGACCCTCTCTTGGCATACCTTCTCCGAGGAGAGCTTCCACCCGAACAGGGCGAAGCTCGAAAAGTCAGGATGCGCTCTCAGCACTTCACCCTCGTAGAAGGCAAGTTGTACCGACGGTCCCTTGCAAGACCTCTTTTGCGTTGCCTCAACCCTGAGGAGGCCCTGGCGGCCACAGAAGAAGTTCACGAGGGGCTGTGCGGAAGCCACCTAGGGGGCAGAACGCTAACGCGTAGCATCATCCGAGCAGGGTTCTGGTGGCCTTCTCTTCAGAAGGACTGCATGTCCTTCGTTAGGAAATGTCCAGAATGCCAAAAGTTCGGAGAGCTCATCAAGCAACCTGCCGAACAGCTCCACAGCCTGTTCGAGCCGCGCCCTTTCTCCAGATGGGGCATTGACATCTTGGGCCCCTTTCCAGAGGCTCAAGGGCGGAAGAAGTTCTGTTTGTGGCCATCGATTACTTCACCAAGTGGATTGAGGCCGAACCTGTTGCCACAATCACCGAACAAGCCGCATGGAAGTTCGTATGGAAGAACCTTCTCTACAGGTTTGCGTCCCAAGGGTGATTACGTCTGACAACGGGAAGCAATTTGACAGTACCTTCTTCAAGCAGAAGTGCGCCGAGCTCAGGATCTACAACCACTTCACCTCCGTGGCTCATCCTCAGGCAATCGATTTGGTCGAAAATGCCAACCGAACACTGCTGCACGGGATTCGCACAAGAGTGGAGGCTGCAGGTGGATCCTGGATCGACGAGCTCCCAACGTCCTTTGGTGTCACCGAACGACTGCTCGGGTAGCCACAGGGGAAAACACCTTTCCACTTAGCCTACGGCTCGGAAGCAGTTGTACCTCTGGAAGTAGCCCTTCCACCATCCGAACAACCCACTTTGATGAAGCCACCAATAATCGTGCTCTTCGAGAGAACTTGGATATGCTGGGCAAACGACAAAGCGACGCCAGCATTCGCCTCGTTTCCTATCAGCAACGACTCGCACAGTACTATAATGCGCGAGTTCGGCAAAGGCGGTTCAACGTGGGAGATTTGGTTTTATGCCGTTGTTCGGCTTCGGATCCCCGAAGAGCAGTTGGCAAACTGGCCATCAAATGGGAAGGACCTTATCAGGTCACCCATGTCCTCGGAAAAGGCTCATATAAGCTAACTACTCCTAGTGGCGAAGCCATACCGAGGACTTGGCATGTCTCTAATCTTAAGGCTTATTATTTATAAAAGCCTTTTGTCAGCACCTACCTCTCTCCTCCCTACTCCTTGTTTTACAAGCATTTAGCATATGTACCTGATCGGAATCTCCTTTACGGTTCCCAACGATCTGCATCTTACATGCAACACTTATGAAGCTAACGACTCCGATCCGAGCAGGGACAACCAACAAAAGGGGGAAGATGGAGAAAGTGAAGCTACAAGACAATCTCATGAGCAGAAGATTTCATTCACAAAAAGTTTTTTTTTACATACAGGCCTTTCTTGGCCGCGATTACAAGAAAAGTATAACGAATAGGAGAAAGCTAAGGAGCCTGTTCGGAGGGGCCCGCACCTTCATCTGAAGAAGGCATTCGCCCATATTGGAATTGTGCGAAGCGCACAGCATCCAAGTGGACATCATTGGTCCGGCGCTTGCACTCCCGAACAGCGGCCTCGAAAGCTTCTCGGGCACGCTCAACCCAGGACAAGCCCTCTCCAATCACTCTCTCCCAGCATTGAGACCTACTCTGTAGCAGCGGGCCTCGTACTGCTCCAATTCCTCCTTATAATCAGACCCAGTTTTGTAGTCCGCCACGGCACGGACCCCGGCATCTGAGACCACCTTGGCCAGAGCTTCCTTCTCGGCCCGGGCCACGGCGACATTCAGCTCCGAGGCTTGAAGGGCAGTCTTGAGGTTCTTCACCTCCTCCTCCAAAGCCGCCTCGCTAGCCTTGTGCCTCGCCCTGAGGTCCTTGCAGAAAGCCGACTGTGCTTCGTATAGGTATTTCTACTTCCGGGACCGAGCAGCCATAGCCTTTAGAACGCCTAGCGATGTGGATATCCCCTCCACAAGAGCCTCCAGATCGACGTCACTTGCCACGTCATCATCCGGGTTCTCGGGATGGTACTCTTCCGTTTGCACCTCCGGAGTCCTCTCGGCGGGAA
The DNA here is from genome assembly GCA_014218235.1 of Colocasia esculenta. Classification (NCBI taxonomy): domain Eukaryota; kingdom Viridiplantae; phylum Streptophyta; class Magnoliopsida; order Alismatales; family Araceae; genus Colocasia; species Colocasia esculenta. Next base: position 20,274,701 of record CM024757.1, on the reverse strand, counting down.
GGTCCTGGCACCTTGCCAGGCGATCAAGGTAAGAGGCAGTCGGGCTAGGAGGCAGCTTCCTTGGCGACATTTCGACGCGACGAAGCGTCGCCTCCAGCGCTGCCACCGAGGGCACCTCGGGGAGTCTTCGGTGTAGCACCTCAGTCAGAGACCTGGTGTCGTCCCCGGAGCTCTCGTCCCCAGCCACAGCAGTGGCAGATGAGATCGGAATGTCATCAATCACAAGGCCTTCCGGCCGGCCTAACCCGGAGGTCGTGGCAACAACGTCCGTCGAAGCCGAAGCTCGACTCGCCCCAGCAGCCTCCTACCTGGCCCCAGCCGCACCTCCCCACCGTCCTCGGTGGCGGAGGCTGAAAGGGCTACTGCACGGCCCTCCTCGTCATTTCCAGGAGCTTGAGCGTCTCTTCTCCCCGAGGACGGCTGCACTCTCGCCGACTACAAAATCCTCGGCAACCACCTCGGCTGCATCCTCGCCGACTACACGGCCTTCAGTGATCACCGAGGTGGGGGGCATGGGGGCAGGATGTCTTCACTCCTTTGCAGAATATCCCCCCCGGAAGAACTGCCTCTCCAGAACCACAAACAACCGCTGGCGCAGGAGTGAGGTCCGGGGCGACCGCCCCATCCTCGGCACTAAGCTGTGCGCCCTCATCTGGCGCACCACCCTGCTCGACGCTCCCCTCATCGGACAAACCTCTTGGGCCTCACGCACCGGCGACTTCGCCCGCACTCCGGAGCGGTCCGATTCATCGCTGACCATTATCAGGCCCAGCTCGGCGGACATCTTCATGACCGCCTCCGAACGGTCCACGGCTGGAGTTGCGGGCTCCCTCTCCTCGGACGTCCCCGTACGCTAGCGAGATCTTCGAGCCAACAGAGGCTCAAGATCCTCCTCTGCTTCTTCGTCCACTGTCACGGCACCTTCTGCTACGTGCGGCATCGGCTTCGTCATCTTCCTCTTCCTACGAGCTCGGGCTCGTCGGACACCCCTTCTTCGGAAGAGTGGCCCCCGCCTGCGACTCCACCACGGCCGCCTTGCGCTTCTCCTTCCTCTTCACCTGAGGGAGAGAAGTCGCCCATGCGGTCGTCGCCGTCTCAAGTGCCTTCTTCACGGCACCTCCTCGCGCTACGGCCTTCGCTCCCTGCGCGGGCCCCTTCGCGGAGCCTCCCTCGTCCAGCCTTATTGAACAAAGGCTAACGGGGATCATCTCGGCATAGCCAGCCATCTCCTTCTGGTCCCGACCAGCAGCTATTTCTTCTTCGTCTAGAAAAGGCAGAAGAAGGATTAGAACCCATGTATGTGAGAGAAAAAATGAGCAGAACAGCAAAAGACTCACTCCAGGCGCGGCTAAGCTTGTATTTCACAAGCTTGTACTCGGTCAGTACCCCTCGGCGTGGTTCACCCCGACCGTGTTCAGCAACTAGGAGGCCGCGGCTGCCTCCTTAATCAAGAAGGGGGGCATGTCCGCCTTCCTTAGGGGCTCCACCACCCTCACGGGGAAGTCCCACTCGGGGATGTTTGCTCCCTTTCGTCGCCCCCAGAGAAAAGGCGCCCTGTCCACCCCTTGTTGTTGGACAGTCGGGGCGAGAAGTTGACCCGCATCTGGTTTGTACGGTGTTTCACGTACACGATCCCCATCCCGGACTGCGGAGAGCACGCCAGGCTGAAGTGATTGCGGAAGATCTCCACAGTCGCTTCGATCTTCTTCTTCCTACATATGATGCAGAAAACGAAGATTGTCCTCCACGAGTTGGGCGTCAGCTGAATGGGCCCACCTTCCAGCTCCGGAGTAGCTCCTTTGCAATCTCCGGCATCGGCAGCCGGAGACCAGCCTCTAGCAGGTCCAAAGAGAGCACGAAGTATAGGATGATGATCGAGGTGTGTACCTCGTGCGTTGCGGAATGTCGAAGATCAGGAAGAAGGCTACAAGAGTCTTCTTCGTAGTTTCTCGCTCCAAACGTCCTCGGAATCCGACGGTGATGTCCCGTGAGAGAAGCCTTGCACTTGCTTGTGTGTGAGAGAGAGAGAGGGAGAGAGTTGCGCAGGATTCTTCCAAGAGAGAGAACACTTCTCTTGCATGTGCATGAGAGAGGAGGAAGAGTCCTCCTTGGGTTGGGTTTCTCTGTTTTGCAAAGGGACAACGCATGAGCGGTTTTTCCCATTCCAAAGGTTGCCTTGGCAACCTTTGGTGCCCACACTGCTGGGCAACCCAACCGATGGCAGTTGCCATCGGTTAACATCTCCCACTTGCCCAGAGAGGGCACAGTAAAATCTCAGTTGCTCACAAAGAGCAATTCATCTCTCGACACTTGCTTCTCAATCATACATACGACGAATGGAGTGAGCGACCTTACGAGAGTCAGCACAACAAATGAGTAGTGATCTATTAAGTTATCACCAAACTAACAGATCACAATACTCCAAAGGAATCCCGTAGTATCCTAGATATCTTCAATATTCACCAGCTTTGACATCCTGGATCTCTTAAAACTAGCGATGTCAAAACTCGAACGTTTTGTATTCACGACTTTATCGCCACTAAGTCGACATAGTCCCTCGAGGTATGAACCACAAAACATGGTGCAATATTCAGATGTCTTTCTTGAGTTCTCTTGTCAATTCAATTAGTCTTGACCGCTTTCCTAGTCATGTCCCGCTAGACTGTATCAACCATAGCCCTAAGGAGCATGCTAAAGTAGCGACATCAAGCTTCCTTTTCATGACATAGATCTCAAGTCCTAAGGGTACAGGTGATCAATGAATTATGATCCAAGAGCTCACACAATGATGAAACAGGATCTCATTCATCATTCTCTTCAAGGGTCGTTTTACGCACATGTGGTATGTACACATGCTACGGTGTTCTTCCATCATTATGGCGTGTCACATACAACATAATAAAAAACACCATACGGTTCTTAGTCTAGCCACTCCCCTGCGGCTAACCCTAGTCTCACGACCTCTTATCATAAAACTCACAACCGGCTTAATGAAGGCTTCATAGATTTGATTCTTATATCCTGTGATCGATCCAGAGGACCTCATCTTAACTCATTTTAAGGCGACAATAAAAAGAAAATATCTTGCTCGCTCTCATAGCGCCATAGATAAAAATTGTCTCATCTTGCTCGCTTTCTAAGCGCCAAGGCGAATGACCCGTGTGAGAGGGTCCATTCAGAGCCTAGTGACACTTTTCTTGATGTGTAAAGTATTCCAACCATAGACCACATAAGGAAGGAAAACATAATAACTTAATTGTCAATCAATAATTATGCACATCACAATTTACACAATCCCATATTTCTAATATGGGTTACAAATGCCTCCCTCGGATTTGTTTGGTTAGTGGATCGGCCAACATATGACCTGTCGAAATGTGTCGAAGAACCACCAACTCCTTTGCAACTAAATCCCGAATGTAGTGATAACGAATGTCAATGTGTTTGTTCGCCCATGGTATTTGGGGTCCTTAGCATAGGCCAAGGCCAATGTGCTATCAACATACAGCACTACCACCTCCTTTGACAAATGTGTCATGGCCAATCACTGTAGGAAACTTTGCAACCAAACAACCTCTTGACATGCAGCAGAACATGCCACATATTATGATTCCATGGTGGATAAAGCGATGCACGTTTGTTTCTTGCTACACCAAGAAATGGCCCCTCCACCTAACATAAACACATAGCCTGAGGTGGATTTGCGCTCATCTTTATCACCGGCCCATCAGCATCGCTAAAACCTCTCAATCTAAGTCACCTCCTTTGTAACATAAGACAAGGTCCGAAGTACCACGAGGATATCGAAAAATCCTCTTAACTGCTTTCCAGTGAACGAGACCGGATTACTTTGATAACGACTAACAAGGCCCACCGCAAAGCTAATGTCTGGCCGTGTACATAACATGGCATACATTAGGCTTCCAATTGCAGCAGCATATGGCACTTTAGACATTTCATTCTTTTCCTTATCAGTTTGTGGACATTGACTGATACTTAAAACACAACTCTTATCAATGGGAGTATCGATGGGTTTGGAATAATGCATCCGGAATCGCTCAAGAATCTTATTTATATAAGTCTCCTGCGACAAACACAGAAGTTTATTCGAGCGATCTCTTGTGATTTTTATTCCTAGCACATAATTTGCTTCACCTATGTCTTTTATCTCAAAGACAGAAGACAACCATTTTCGAGAGGCTTCGATAGATTCCATGTCATTTCCAGCCAATAAAATGTCATCAACATATAATGACAAAATAAAAATCTTTTCCGCCATACGTTTAACATACACACAGTGGTCTTCTTCAATCATCTCAAAACCAAATGAGATAATAGATTTATGAAATCTAAAATACCACTGTCTAGACGATTGTTTGAGGCCATAAATGGAACGTTTGAGACGACAAACTTTGCGCTCTTGTCCCTTTGCCTCAAAACCTTCTGGTTGCACCATATAAATTTCTTCGTCTAGTTATCCATTGAGAAATGTTGTTTTAACGTCCATCTGAAAAAGTTCTAAGTCTAAATGTGCAACTATGCCTAGAATAAGGCGAACCGATGTGAATCTCACCACTGGGGAGAATGTCTCATCGAAATCTATACCCTCCTTTTGAGTATATCCTTTCGCCACAAGTCGTGCTTTAAATTTGTCGATAGATCCATCCGCCTTGCGTTTGACTTTGAAAATCCATTTATTTCCAATAGCCTTACGCCCTAGAGGGAGGTCGACAAGTTCCCAAACTGATTCTTACTCATAGAGTCCATCTCATCTTGCATTGCTTCCTTCCACTCTTTACTAGCAGATGAAGCTAATACTTCTTTAACAGAAGTAGGCTCATCATCATCAGCAAGCTGACACACAAGGGCTTCCTCTTCAATCTCAAATCGACGACGAGGCATGTGTCCACGTTTGCTACGGCGTATCTGATCGTCTTGTTCTTCTATAGGTGTGCTCCCATGGGCACAAAGCTCCCACTATCATGATCATCTCTACTATCTCCGGCGGCTTCCTGGTTAGGAACTAATTCCCTCCCTTCGCTGGAAGATGGTAGAATATCATTGGGGTCATCCATCTCATGGAGATCAAGACTCTTTCCAGTGCGCTGATGCTAGGAAATTCTGTTTCTAAGAAAACAACATCTCGGACGTCTTTCTCTATCATTCCTCCATTTGGATGTTGTCCATACATGACATAACCCTTAGAGCCTTCAGGATATCTTATAAAGATAAACTTTCGAGCTTTAGGGCCAAGTTTTCCAAACTTGTGAGAGGTGTCATGGACATATCCCTCTAAACCCCATGGCCGTAGATTATCTAAATTTGGTTTTTCACCACGCCATATCTCATAAGGGGTGGAAGGAACTGACTGTAAAGGTACGCGGTTAAGGATGTAGGCCACAGTCATTATAGCATCCCCCCAAAAAGATATTGGAAGGTTGGCATGCGCCATCATCGACCTAACCATATCTAGCAGTGTTCTATTCCGTCTCTCAGCAACACCATTTTGTTGCGGTGTATATGGAATAGTTAACTGTCTGCGTATTCCTTTTTCTTCACATAAAGTTCGGAACTCATCCGAAAGATATTCACGTCCTCGATCCGTCCGAAGAACTTTTATGGTTTTGCCTAATTGATTCACAACCTCTGCCAAGAAGTGTTTGAAGCAATCTAACGCTTCATAGCGGTGAGCGATCAAATACATATCCATATCGTGAATAATCATCTATAAATGTGAGGAAATAGGAAGCCCCTTGACGGGTCTTCACACTCATGGGTCCGCAAATGTCGGAGTGGATCAATTGTAAGAGTTCAGTGGCTCTCTTAGCCTTTCCGAAAGGCTTGCGACATGCCTTACCGGCTAAACACGATTCACACACAGGAAGATTGACTTTAGCGAGTGAGCCTAGCAAGCCTTCTCGAGCTAACCTTGTCATTCTATCTTGTCCGATGTGTCCTAGCCGAGCATGCCAAATTATCGAATCAAGGTTATTATCAGTGTTCACCACATAAGACACAGAAAAATTATGATAATCCAAATCTAATTTAAACAAACCATCCATGAATATATGACCATATATACATTGTTCAAACAAATGTCAACTTGGTTGCTAGCAAACGAAAAAGAGAAGTCTAATGCTAATAATGATGAGACTGATAGTAGATTATGCTGAACTCTAGGCGCATAGAGTACTTCATGGAGAGTTAAGACTCGTCCAGTCTTTAACTTGAGTTGATACACACCAACTCCAAGGACTTCCTCACTGGAACCATTTCCATGTATACTCTTTGCGATCCCGCTGAGATTCGGCGATAATCCACGAACCCTGCTCGATCCCTTGTTATGTGCTTGGTCGCTCCTAAATCCACTATCCATTCAGGATTTGTTCGAGCAACTAAGATATGCGAACAAACATGCACAGTTGGAGAGCAAAGAAATTGGAATACCTTTTTCGGCTCAGTGCATTCACGAGAGAAATGTCCCAATTGTCCACAATTATAGCATTTGGCTTTTGACTTGTCTCTTTTTCCACCGCGCTTGCCTCTTTGGCGCTTCGGTGTCTGCCCCGCCTTAGAAGTAGATGCAGCATTTTGCCTCTTCCTCTTGAAGTTCTTCTGGACCCTTCTTGCCCTGTTGTCTGCCTCCCTGGGCGACAAGGCAGTAGCGCGCATGGCTTCCTCATGCTCACCTCTAACTCCACATGGCGAGAGATGTCAGAAAAATTCTTAATGCTCTCATTGTGAGTGAGGATTTGTTTCATGTGAGTCCAAGAGTCTGGCAAAGATCTTATTACAGCCTGCACCTGCTGCTCATCATGTATCGTGACCGTAGACTTCAAGTCGTGGATCATGCTTGCATCATTCTTAGATGCTCAGTCATGTTCTGACGGGGATCTTTTCGGAGGGTCTCAAATTTCAAAACAAGAGCCCTTAACCTCGTGGTAGAGGTTCCTCCAAAAGCAATTTTCAGGTTATCCCACATATCCTTGGCAGTCTTACACTTTTCAAACTCGCCAATCAGATCATCCTGCATGCTGCTTAACAGTGTAAAGCGCGTGCTACGATCTTTGTTGAACCATAACTTGTAAGCCTCCTGATCTCTTCGGTGTTGAGCAGTGTTGTCTTCTGCGGGCGGGGTCATGGATGTTGTAATGTGATCAAGCAACTCTTGCTCGTTTAAAAGATATTGGATTTTTCGATGTCATATGTCATAGTTAGTGCCATCTAATTTATCCCCTTTCGTTAAGTCAACAATTACATTCTTCGAGGCCATCGATGAATCACTACATTTAAGATAATAATGAAAGGCTAAGT
>CM024757.1:20226261-20267287 GCA_014218235.1 Colocasia esculenta | reverse complement strand
GCTGGAGCAAGTGATGTCGACTCAGGCCGAGTCGAGGACCCAAGGGATGATGGCGAGGCGACGAGGAGAGCGTGATCGAGCTCCGACCTGCAAATCCACCGAGGCTCCTCGGTGGGTAGAGACTCCGACGATCAAGTCAGTATGGGAGGTCGGAGTCAAAGAGTTTTGATGCTAGAAGTAGCGTACCTCGTGATGGAATGTTTAAGCATCTTTTATATGGTTAGGACCTTCCTTTGACAGCTGTAACCCTCATAACTTCCGTTTATGAGCCCGCGCCGGAGGTAGCCAGTGAGATGATTGGGGTATAGCCAGCGAGATGATTGGGGTTACCTTTCTATGCCTGTGATTGCCGTGCCTAGAAGGCAGGAGGACGCACACGGACCAACGGGACGTTTTTCGAAAATCTCACCTCTGAGTCCAGTGTCGACCAGGCTCTTACCGTGGACAACTCCCTTGCCTTATTATGGCTAATGTCCACAGGTCGGATAGTCCGAGCAACAGACGACCATAGACGTCGGATTGGGCGCCAGCTCCAAGAACATATGTCGGCCTGGGACGACCCGTATCACTTACTACTCTCTAATGCCAGCTTCGATCTCCTGCAGGATGATCCATGGGTGTGCGTTTATTGTTTGGCCAGATGAGCTGTTAATTTGGTACACTTGAAGAGATGGCATCTTTTGCCTTCTACTCGACGTCGTCGAATTGCATACAGCTCATATCCTCCTTGCATCAGTACTCTCCCTCTTTTGTTGATTTCCTATTGTCCTCGCTACCGTACGTACTGCAAGGAGTCTTAAGAGCAAGATACGAAGCCACTCTTCTCCGAACTTAACTCGAAAAGGTCTTCTTTGTAAGAACTCGTCAGCTCCTGCGGACACAGCCATGTCCCAGGATGGCATTATGAAGGCCGTGCCATGACTATCTCTACCTCAGGAGGATGCACCTTCCTGTGTACCAAGCTCGTTCGGCCACTTTAAATTCTATTTTGTGGTGTGCATATATGTATACTCATGTAGAAGACCAAGTGTTATATAATGTATCACCTAATTAATTAGCTGCATGGTTCACATTAATTAAATTGCAGAATGGTCCCTTGCGGATGACTTGTACCCTTGATCGGTAGCCATTTTCATATGTAAGTTTGGATATATGCAAGCCACCCTAAATGGGAATCTTGGATTAGGCTGAGTTAAAATTTCAACTCGGCCCAATTCGAAGAAAGTTTTGAATTTACTCATATTTATTGGCTTGACCCAAACCTAACAAATGTAGAAAATAGCTAGATGAACCTGAACCAATCAGAAACCGCAATTGGCAAAATTGTGAAGTCGTTGTTCTATCATAGCCACTATCTATGTATGGACTGTGTCAAGATATATATTTAAAAAATCGGCCAATTAGAATCATCAACCTTTAACATCAATTATTTTTATAACTTCCCATATCCATTTTTTCTATAATTATAAATTCAAGTCGCTTTTATGTGACTAATAAAACTAGACAACAAACTGAAAAAAAAAAGATTTACACAACTACCAGCCCAAAAATAAACATAGACCGGCTAGCTGGATCCGATCTTAAGTTACTTGAAATAAATCCGAAGTGTCATCCAATTACTCTTCAATTTAAAATTAAATATTAAATTAAGCTTAACTCAACTAATCATCTTTCCTCCTCATCCGACGGCACCTCCGGCCAATCAACATTGCTTCCGCTTCCTTTCCAATTGCCAGACTACCAGGTACACAGCGCAATACATAACGGACCGTGCTCCTACGCTCCTACCACCGTTGGCCCGACAAGATCCAAACATCCGACGGCTCACACTTGTTCCCGTCGACAGCCCTGTTCATGACGGTGGGCCCCGCAGAAATAGACGATTGGCTCGGGCTTCCTTCCTCTTGATGGCTCCCGAAACGTATTCCGGTTTCGCACGCAACCGACGCAGCAGCGGAAGGGGAATATCCAATCCCCACAGCGCGGCGCTCGTCCTGTTCGTGTACTTCAATAGTCGAACCACTTTTTTATCAGTATTACAAGCGCGGAAGCGTGGGGGGTTTGGAGGTGGAGAGGAACCGAGACACCAACCCTTCCTTCCCCCCTCCTCAATCTTTACCCCCCGCTTGCCGTCTCCTTCTGCTTCTAGGTAATCTCTTCTCATCATCATCTCCTTGGTGATCGTCTCCGAGATTGATCTGCTGTGGTGTTTTTTTCCCCTCTTTTCTCTGGTTAGATGCCGTTGCTTCATCATGGGGGAGGATGTTAGGAATAAGGATGGTCTTGGGAAGAACTAGGTGTTCCTGTTTTGATCAGGACGTGAAGTTTCTGTGTTATCTGTAGATTTGTTGTGGCCGATGTCCTCGTTCGTGGATCGCTTGTGAGTGCCCGCCTTTTGGCTTCCGACTAGCTGTCCTGGTTCTGTAAGGACAGTAATGTTGTTCGTCTTTGTGCGGTGTATCCCCTTTTCTTTGTTCTTCGTTTGAATTCGTCTGTCTTGGAGTGTTAGGTTCAGCTGGTTGTTGTTGGGGAAAAATTCACTCGGCATCGCTGGTCTGACGGTTGGTTTTGCTCGGTTTTAGGAACGAAGATGGGGCTGGATAAGTAGTGTTGGATGGTGTTGGCACTTGATGTGGCTAAACATACGTTGTTAGGTGGGCAGCAATTGCCCATGCTTTTCTTGGACATATCCGATAATAATAGAAAAAGAGAAAGAAGAGGAATAGTTAATTTGCATAGTGATGTGTAGCGTTGAGCTGTTCTTAATGCCTGACGGTGATGTGCAGTGCTTTTTATGGCCAGAGGTGAGAACATAGCAAATCAATCATTTTTCCTTTGATATGTACAGAGATAGTTAGCAAACTGTTTGCCATCCTGGTTTCAGTTGACAACCACCGTGAGAACTCCTTATTGTTGATTAGCCGACAGCCTATCCTTAGAATATCCTAGATGTGATGTGGCACGTTTTGGTTCTTGTGGCGCTAACCTCTTCTTGTTCTTAATGCATCTTTTCTTAACGCATTTGTTCCATGTATGTTTTCTGCTTATTTTTCATTTTATGCATCTGTATTCTGAATAAGCACTGAATGATATGAGATAGATGGTGCATGAACGGGAAAAGAGGAAGGTTAACTAGATTGGCACGTTTGGGGAAAATTTTTGTAGTTACTTTGACTTGAAATCATTAATGTCTTATATTTTATTCTTCTTAAATTTCTTCCAGGAGAATGGGTGACCGATTAATGTTCCTGTTTCTTCTTTTCCTGAGCATCAACTGGATCCATGCTGATGCTAGAAGCTTAGAGATATCAGACCCTGCTGGTAAAACTTTGTTCTTATTTCTCTATTAGTCTTCAGCTACCTTACAGGTCTCCTGAAATTCTTTCTGTTGGTCTTTAATTTCTGTGTTTGGATGTTTCGTCTACTTCATATTTCAGTAACTCATTTCCCAAGTTTGGTACATTGTAAAACTGGTGATCTTCAGCCATCATGATACAAGTGTGTCTGTCACTTATTTGGGTGTGGCTAGGGCTTAGATTCTCCTTTGAATTCCTACTAATGTTGCATTACATAACTATTGGATGAGTGTCATACTCTCAGGTTGTTTCTATTAGCTGTTAGGTAAACTTCCTTGAAACATCTTTTTCTTAGGATTATGTATCGATGGTTCTTATGGTATCTGAAAGGCATACAATCATGAAAAAAGTTCCTCACTGTATCGTTCTGTGTCTGTGATTCTTATTAATCATTCTTTGTTCTTGAACTTGTATCATAATTTTGTTTCATAATAACTTCAGTTCTCAGGGAAGAAACATTTAGTGGTTTACTAAATTGTTAAAACAAATTAATTGAGTCAAAGGTTTAAGGTCTAGATGTCTACAGTTAGATCGATAAAAGGGTTCAATCTGCAGATAAGATTGAATTTGATGTTCTCGTGTCTAGTCAAGTGCAATGGATCATGTTGATGACTATGGCCTCATCAAACTTTTAGTGGTTAAACCTTTAGCAAAAAGGTCTTAATAGCTTTGGTTCATCTCACCTCATATTGTGAAAGAAGTGCGTGGAGTAATATATCATTGTATCTGGGCATCTGTGCATCTTTCAGTTATGTGTATGTATCTGGAATCTTTCCTCTCAAAAAGAATTTAGCTTTCCACACATTGAATTGAACAAACTACAAAGATCATCTCCCAAATTTAAGTGAATAGCATAAAAAATGCAGTTTATTATTTGTGTTTGTATCTTGGATTTAAATCAATTGTTGAGTCTTTTTTTTTTCTGATTGATGTTGCATTTTTTATAGATTACTCATGTAAACTGGTTGTTCTTCGAATTCTAACTTTTAATATAAAGAAAATCTGAATCCTGATAGTTAGCCTTATAACATTATTTTTGCCAACCACCAATTTGCTATCTCATTCTGGATCTCTATGCTGCTATCATTTTCAGTTATCTAATACAACCTTGAAATACGTTTAACCAAGGAGTCACCTGCTGATCTAGTTACATTTTTTCAGTCTTACAGGTACCTGGAATTGAAAGTTCAGTTCTTTCAGAAAACATAAAGACTGAAAAGTTGTGCACATTATGCGAGCAATTCACTGCCCAAGCAGTAGAGTACCTCAGTAACAATAAAACCCAAACAGAGATCATTGAAAACCTGCATCATGCATGTTTTCAGTTACACAATCTCAAGGAGCAGGTAATTTTCTAACTTTTTAAAGGAAACAATGGATGTCCATCACTGTTTCCCTTGTACATTCTAAAATGGGTACATGGATGCTCCAATTTTGTTGAACTACATCCTGACTGCATGTTTTTATAAAACAACATTTTTCAGTGCATTTTGTTAGTGGACTATTACGCACCCCTTTTCTTCGTGGAGGTTGGCTTGGTACATCCAGAAGATTTCTGCACAAAGGTGAATCTCTGCACAGAGAGGACATTTCTTCTCCTACTAAAGCGTGAAGACCCATGCTCTATCTGCCAGCGTACCATTGTTGAGGTTTTGGTGAAGTTGAAAGATCCTGACACACAGGTAATCAGAAGTGTCTTCCTATTCATAAGCTTCATTCTTTTTATGTTGAACTTGAAATCGTCAGTAAAGGGCTAACATTTGAAATATGACTAATAAGACAGCTTGGTTTCTCAAACTGCTATTGCGTCCTTGTGTCATTTTCTCACTTAGTTTCATATATCATACTTGCAATAGAGATCAATTTGTCTTTGAATTTTTTTGGCCGGTGTAAATATCCTTTTCTTCTATCTCTTTGTTTGTGTGTGCCACATGCTTGTTGATAAAGGTGGGTAGTGTTAGTGAGGGAACATAGCCAGCTGCAAGTCAAGTGAACCCTGGATGCATGCCAAGCCGAACTGTTAAAACTGCAGCATCCATCGTGTTTCTGGTAGGTTTCAACTTGGATATTGCATCTTACCAGGGTGTTTAAGGTGCTCCCATTACTGATGGTTTTACTCTCTTAGTTTTCTAAGGTTCCCTGTCTTTTCTTACTGAATAACTGAGACTAGCGCATATAACTTGTAGATTTGTCCAAAATACTGGTCTTGAATTTGCATGGACACGTAAGCAACTAAAAATAATGAGCAGCCGCCCCTCCCACCCAATTGATGGGTCAGGTTCTTGAGGTCCACAAGTTAAGCAACTAGCAATGAGAAGCCCATGATGTTGGCATTTGAGATCTTGAAGTTACTATGTGCTTTCCAGTTTGGGATATGTCCTGTCTTAGGTTTCCCCTCTTTACAAAAATAGCTCGTACCTATACGCCTTATGGTTCACATTTTGATTGGGTTCAGTCCTATTTTGGTCATTATTTCATACAAAAATCGTGTAGGATTGGAACACATCCCAAGGAAATGAACCATGTCTGAAATTGTTGACTTTTTTAACCGAGGGAAACATACAAAATTGTTTTGATATGACATTATCTTTCTTTATGTTGTAGCTGGAGATAATTGAAACACTCATTAAGGCATGCAACAAGGTGGAGCATTTCTCTAAACAGGTGCGTCCTCTTAGACCTGCTTGCATATGAGTTGGAGATCATCGAAAAATCATTAAGATAAGCTCATATGACGCCTGATACTTTTAGTTCTATATAATAAAGACCTCGCATGATGCATTTAATTCAATTAAAAATATGACTATTATCCATCTTCACTTCTGTCATTTTCCTTTTCAGTGTAAAAAACTGGTCTTCGAGTACGGTCCCGTCATCCTGATCAATGCTGAGAAATTTCTTGAGACAACAGATGTTTGTGTTGCCATCCATGCATGCAAGGCAGACCAAAAGGAGATGATTGTGCAGGCATCTGTAACTGAAGTATTCCCGGGTGATGCTTGAATCTGTACATAAAGACCCATAAATGGGTATGAGTGGTGAAGGTGGAGATACTGCTGTCTGAATTCTGCACGGTTACCTGCATCTGTATAATGGACCAAGTCAACCGAACCTTATGTTTATAGCTTCATCTTCCAATTCCAAAGTTCGTGTACTTGTAGATTGTAATTCTAGTATAATCTGTTCCAGTTATTAATACTGTATCATTAAAAGGGGTTTATTCTTTCTTGGAGTTTCATCTACAATTCAAATCTGATTTGATAATGATATATTAGAAAAATAAGATGCTAAAGTCTTATTTAAGATTAATGGGCTCTAAAAGTTCATTAATTTTCAAGTTAAACAAGGCCAAATTAAATCAAATAAAATAATTTTGATTTAGTTTTACTTTCGTTTCAAAATACTTTGGTTTTGTTTGGTTCAGGTTCACTCTTAATTTGATTTGGTTTAATTTCTCAAAAATCTTCTCTAAATCAAATCAATCAAATTATGAACACTTTTACACACATCTGGATCTATGACTAGGTGTATGACAAATACATAACGTGACTGTCACATCTCTATTTAATTGGCCCACCTAAAAGTAAGATAACGAGATAAAATTTCTATATATCTTATCTCAAATAATTTTTTGTTATATAGATTAATTATAAGAAAATGTGTCAGCCACGAATACTTATATTTTGATCTATGTTCAGATATTCATATCGGTTGATGGTCCCACCTACAAAGAGGGTATAATTATGTTTTTCTTATAGATGTGAAAATAAATCTCTATGATAATTATTGTCAGACGGATAAAATTTTTGGTCATTGTATGTTAGATCTAATAATCCGTATGGGACATATAAATTATAAACTCTAAACCCTAAATTCTTAGTCATTAGATCTTAGATTTTTGTTTAGAGATTGTTTTTGATATTATATATATATTTTTATTTTTAGATCATCTAATGGCTCTTGTCAATACTCATATTTTTGAAGGGGATAAAATTTATATGCCCTCAGAATTTTAAAAATATTTGAATAAATTATATGTTCTGTATTTAATTATATTTGGAGGGAATATAAATTGTCTGACTACGAAAAATTTATATCTACTTTATATTCACTGTATTTACAGTCCTAATTTCAGATGTAAGATGAATGGCAAAGCCACATCAGCGCGTAGTAATTGGGTCTCAATCAATTGTTTTGGTATGGTGATCCCATCTTCCTATCGTACTCCTACTCCGACGCCTCACACACATCACTCGCTTTTTTAAGGCCACGCTTCTCCCGGTCTTGGTCTTCCCCGCGGCCCGCATATGGAAGGCGGGCGCCGAGGTGGTCTGCTCGTCGCAGTGGTCTGGGAGCTCCCGATCTGTTTCCTCCCCCATCCGCGCCTACCATGATCGGAACTCTCGACGGAGAAGATGACGGTGCGATCTCGGCTGGAAGCGATCGTATCCTCCGTCGTGGTCGTCCGTCCCCACGAGATCCCCGCTCTGATCAGCTCCTCGCTGTGCTTCTTCTGTGTGAGTACCCTTCTGGAAATCCAAATTTCCGTGTTTTCATTTCCGTGTGAGTTTTAGGTGATCAGAAGTGGCCAAATGGGGGAATGTCTGTGTGCAGCTCCTTAGTGCCTACTTCGTCATCCTTCCTCTCCGCGACGAGGGGGCGATATCGTTGGGCTTGAACAACCTGCCGGGATTGTTCGCGGGGTCGTTGCTGCTCACGCTGGTGGCTGCACCTGTGACCACCGTCATCTTTTCGCTTCCCAATGTCTCCAAAGGAAGGGTAATGCGTGAGCCCCTCTGCCATGGACGGCCTCCTTATTTCCTTTTATTTTCCCCTTTTTGTTCTTGAGGGAAGCTGCACCTATGAGGGGCAGTGATCTTCTATCTTATAACTCAGGAAGCTCTCTTAAAGCTTCCAAGTTGCTGTCTTTGGCGTAGACTATGCAAAATTCGTAGCAATGTTCCTATACATGTTTGCTCAGGACGTGCTATTCGTGCTCAATTCGTTGTCACATAGTGGTTGTGGTACTCCTCGTTCTCTCCAGTGACGTGTTTTCCTTGGATTCCAGGCTTTGGTTTTCATACACAGGTTTTTCAGCTTGTCTCTTCTTTTGTTCTTCATTTTATGGTATGCTTCTTCTGCTGCACGTTTGGTCTCCCCAACCAATGTGAGAGTTCAACGTCTTACTATTTAACGTTTATTTTCTTCTCTTGGTATTGTCTCCCTCTGCCACCTCACAATCTCCATTTCCGTCACCCAGGTATCAACTTCCCATACTTTCCCTCTGGAGGAGGATGGGAAGATCAACATTGGCGACAAGAGTCAGGCCCATTCTTCAGGATGGGGGAATCATGGATGGTTTTACATTTCTGTTAGGATATGCCTCTTCCTATGGGTATGAATGGCAAACCGTGTCCTGCCATATGCATTTCTAGATGGCCTAGGCCTTGAATGTTCTGAATTTTTCTTAAACTATTCTTGGTCTTCTGATGGAAGTTCACATACTCATGAAGGTCGCCTTACTTAACCTTATCACCATTTCTTCAACATGGGCAAGAGTGATAGATGTCATGGACAATGAGGTATTTGTGCTGTGAAGAGATAAGCCATATTCGAACAAGTATGTTTATCGTAAAATCTGCCAACTTTTAATTCAGTCAGGTTCAAGATTATTGGCTTTGTTGGCGCTGGTGCTACACTTGGGCAACTGTTTGGTTCCCTCTTTGCAGCGGGAATGACTTGGCTAGGTCCATGTATGTTTGTACATTTATTTTTTGAAAGGTTTTTGTTTATATCTTTCAATGGCTAGGATTTAGTACTTCATTTTATTATTGTCCAGTTTCTACATAATTCTAATCCCCATATGTTGTATACATGATTAAAGCTTTCACTTCTATCTTTTCAGTTTTACTCCTGTTTTCTGCATTCCTTATGGAGCTTGCCGCTCAATCAGCAAAGGGAATTTGCCATGATTTACACTACAGTTCTGAGGAATTATCTCTTATAAGGTAGGTTGAACTACCATGTGGCCTATCTTTAATAATATTGATGACATATGAAGTGTTCACTTTTGAACAACTTGCTGAATTCAATATTTGGGGCTGATTCTCTTCTCCATAGAAGAGAAAAGTGCAGTTGGTGATGCTCTTTGCTATCTTCACAACAGTAAGAGGGAAATTATTTTATAAAGAAGTTATACAGCATTAGAAAATCTTACCAACAGTTGAGCTTCAAATCTTGAAATTCAAGATGGAAGGGAAGACTTGTAAAACACACTATTTTCTCTTAAAGTAGAGATGGTGAGAGGAGCAACAGATAGAATTTCTCCCATCTTATTGTTGAATAGACCTAGTTGGTAACAGTTATGTGCATAGTAGATATCCTAAAGTATGATATCTCATCGTCATGGTTTGACCAACTTATATTTGGATGTATTGACTTAATTATTTAATTGGGTGGAGGAAACAAAGATACTTCATTGTACACTCAGCAAGTGCAACTCTAATTTCTAGTGGACTGACAAAATGCATCTCTCCTTTTCATAAAATTTTATTTCTTGGGTCACTTAACTTATCCTTGTTTGGCTTGATCAATAGATTTGTTTAAACACCTTTGGATCTTGGATAAACTTTCTCCTGTTCACATGTCATAATATTAGACGAATTTTCTTTGAACATTGTATGCACTTTTTCTTTGTTCTCGTGTTTATAGCATGGAATTTATATTACCTTTTAACCATGTCTATTTCATTTCGTGATTGCTTTTTTGGAAGGTCTCATTTTCTGATTGCTAACATTGTGGGACATCCACTTATGTCTTGCATGTATGAAATTGGATTCATTTCTTTGACTCTCTCTTCTGCCTTTTTTAGAGAAGATGATTCTGATGGACATGCCAATGTGGACGAACATCTCACTGCTGCCCCTGAAGAGTCTTCTCCCAAATCTCCAGCATGTTTGATGAAACCTCAAATGTGTGTCATATTAGATGGATTGTACCTGATATTAGCATCATCTTACCTGCTATATGTGTCCCTGTTCCTGTGGCTGAGTGCTGTTATATCTTCCTTCTTTTACTTTCAGGTAAATTGAGAAACTAGGATGTCCATAACCTTTTTAGAGGTTAACTACTTGCTATAATGCCTTTGAATTTGCTCTTTATGCTGGCAACCTCAACTAGCATATTAAACATGCATGAAGTTTGATGGCAGGTGGCAGATTTTAAACATCTCTTCTAGAGACAACTTAATGTCATGTAGACGTCTACAAACTTGGACTTCATACAGAATAGTCAGAATGTATGGCATAAAATTTCACTCTATCCATTACATTCAGGATTCTGTAATGGAAATTCATCTACAAATCACTATGATATTTTTATCTTATTTTTATAGCATCAGTGGTACTTTCTTCTTTCAAAAGGAATATTGGGTGGTGGCATGTTTGAGGATTTGATTTGGTTTCAGATTATGGGTCTTAGTGGATTGTAACATATGCATAATCTTTTAAAAGAATATGATATGCGGAGTAAATTGCCACTAGGACCATATGATGATGTTCTTGGATTTTTCCCCCCTTTTTTTTTACCATTGTCTCATGGATCACTTTTATTGGATTGTACATCTTGGCTGTTCTTTTACATGAATGGGCAGCATTCGCTTGCTTTCCTGGGATGAGCTTGGTAAATGCAATCCGGCCATAAATCCTGATAATCAATTATTAATATGACCTTTCATGTCGCATTTCTTTTAAGGGATTAGTTCAATCCTTGTCTGTCTAATTGTCTAAGTACAGTCCAATATTTGCACACCACAAAGGAAAATGATAATTTTTCTTCAAGACTAGTTGCAACTTGCAACCATGGTATTGCTAAGCCATGCAAGATTTTGTTTCATGTGCAGTCTCTAAGTAAAACTTCCTTGCTGATTTGGGAAAGTCACAACATAACAACGATACAAACTTCTCCAAAAAAAAGGATACAAACTGGAGATTTTTTGCTATTGGTTTCTTTTCTTTTTCGTTTTTGACAAAGTATATAGTTGGTATCACCAATTTTTTGCAAATAAAGATGGTATGACCAGTTGGTGTAGAGTGGAGATTCTTCTACCACCTTAAAAATGGAGAAGGCTATAAAGAATTGTGGAGAATATTTATAACCTGCAATGGGCCTCTGTAAGGTATGCTGGGAGGTTGGAGATGTAAAGTCCAAGCAATACATCATATGAGGAGATTCTATTAAATGTTTTTTTTTTTTTCCTTTCATAATCTTTTATCAATTTCTGTTTTCTAAAAGTACCCTGTGTCTTTGGTGACCCCTCCTCCCCTCATGGATTTGGAAAGTGGAGCGGCAGTATCGTAGCTGTAGCAGTCGTTCTTATTTAGACACTTAACCTTATTTTCTGAATTTCTGCTAGTTTTGAGGCACCCCCTTCACAGGGAAGATTGTTTGTCATATCCACTCTCTCATGCATTCTATCTTCTGTGATGACAGAAAGTCACTATTATTGCTTCAACTGTATCAAGTTCCATGGAAAGGAGAAGACTGTTTGCCGAAATCAACAGCCTCATTGCTATCTTTATCCTCATCGGGCAACTAACTTTAACGGTATGATTTAAGCATCTGAAAAACTCCTCTGAGTTTTGTTGGAAAGTTGAATACTTATTGTTGTCTAACTTGCTTTTAAAGAATGATACTTATTAGTAGAATGAACTAACATTTTGCTGGGTTTTTCCCCAGAATAATTTATTTTACTTCTTGCTTAGTGCTCATTACTGCACTTTTCCAGTACAGGGTCGTATTCTCACATTTGCTGGAATAACTGCAGCCATATGTGCAGCCCCAATAGTTGCATTTTCAAACTTGGTTGCTCTGGCTGTATGGCCAACGTGGATTGCTGTAGCTGCCTCTGAGGTTCTCAGAAAGGTTTGTTTGGTGTGAGATTGTTCTTCATGGACATCAATCTTCTGAATGATATTCATCTTGGTGGACACCAATCTTTTGATGATAATATCAGTTTTCTTTTACTTTTATTTTATTGGAAGATGATACCAAGGAGTGACTCAGTGCTTAAGACCCTCTAATGTACACCTTTTAGAACCAAGGTTCAAATCCCTGCCCCCACATTACCTATCGAAAGAAAAACTAAGCTTCTTGGAAATCTCATATCTAGTTGTCTTTAGTGTTCTACTCTATTTGAAAGGTTGTGGATGTCTGTCATCCTTCATTATGAAATCTTTTATTCTTTGTCCCCCGGCACACTGAATTTTGGTTGGATTGATTTTGAGCTTTGAAAGCCATTGCTGCTTTTGATAATTAATTTCCTACATGTTCTTAGTATGCACTTCAAACCTCCCCATCATGCATGTATTTTTGTGATATTTACAGCTTTTCTATGTAAAATTTGGCATTGTTAAAATCATCTATCTGGGGCTGCTGACGTTCAGCCTTTAATTATGTTGCAGGTGGTCACGTATGTAGTAACAAGACCTGGGAGGGAACTGCTATTTACTGTTGTTTCACTAGAAGAGAAATACAGGCCAAGGTGAAGCATCCTTTTATTACCTATGGACTCTCCAAACAATGTGTTTAAAACAAAACAAACAAACTAGTGCCACTACTCTTAAGGCAAACGGGGAATATTTATGGTCAGTGTTCAGGGCGAAGGATTGTTTACTAGCATGTTCTTAGAAAATCCTTGCCCACAGATGTGGTGGTTCTATATTTGATACAAAATTGATTAAATGCATACAAGTGTGAAAATAAAATTTTGCGACAGGTCTGTATCGATGTTATTGTTCAAAGGCTTGGAGATGCACAGCTGCGGGTATATATAAGTTACTTTTCAGCACGGTTAACGATAACACATCAGTCATCTCTCTCTACATATTACCTGTACGTCTCTCTTTCCGATCTCATTTTGTATGACTTTTTAGCATAGATAGGCATTGAAATGGGCAGTCCACTCAAGTTTGAATGGACAGCGTTATACATCATCTTCCGAGATAAATTCTCGTTTTCTTGTGTTTTCCAGCTTTGTTTTGTGTGGCTAGCCACGGCCTTTCATTTGGGACGGCGGCAGGTGCAACTTTCGAAGCTTCAGTCTGGTCCCGTTACATGAACTTCTTACACCGATGTACCATGGAGACGGATAATTTTTGTGCACTAGCTTCTGCCGGCAAAGCACGGTGAGAGAGACTGATGTTTGCCACATCTGGTGTTGGAAGCATCTGCATTTTACACATACACACAGATGGTGAAAAGACTGATGTATTTGACTGTAATTATGCTGTGGTTTGGAGGCATCTGCATCACATACACACACAGGATAGAATTTGTTAAGAACTCGAGGACTAGGATGACTTATGTCCATAATTGCTATAAAAGAATTTCTTTTTCACTTCGCAATAACTAATGTGATGGGACTTACAGAAACCCAGCTCTTCCCCATGGATGTTCTTTGTAGGTCTCTCTAATGGGATCAGTTCAGGTGATCAAGTGACTAACATGACTGTATCCTTCTTTGTGTTAGTTGTAGGATCTGGTTACTTCGATTCTGAAGTCTTAAGTTTTATGCTTCTGACAAAACATTACCAAAATGGAGACAAGTCTCCTTTTAGGTGGTTTGTCCCACGTGTATGAAAGGGATTAGTTAGCTTTAACTAATGACGATAATTAGATGGGAGTGGCCTAATTATTCTCTGGTGGTCATGTTACACATTCTTCTTAGTAAATCCCTAAATATAGATATTTTTGTTTATTCAAAAAAGCTGAAAGGGACTAGTTAAAGTGAAAGTTATGAATATTCAAAGTATTCACATACAAACAGTGAATAGGATGCATTATAAAAGTGATTTTTTTAATTGGGTACTATAAAGGGGCAAAACTACATTAAAGCCAAAAATAGTGCTGGGTTTTGGAAGCGATGCGCCGTACGAAATATGCCGGCATGCAGTACAATTCAACATTGCGTTATACAGGAATCCTCCAATGATTGTCCATAGTTTCAATTTATTCATCGTTTATTAACATTTTTAGCTGGATGACTTGCTTTGAGACGTTATCACTCAATGGCATTTCCCAACAGACAGCAATTTGCGGCAAAATTAATCACGTTTAATCTCTCACTTATACCCTATTTACACATGAAAATATTTATTATAAAAAAGATATTAAACAAAAATTAAGCTGAATTGTAAAAAAATAAATTTTATTAGTTCCGAGTCTAACAAACTCATACTTTCAGTACTTGTTAATTAATAAAATTATTTCCTTATAATCCAACTCAGTCTACATTCTCTCACCCTACATCAGCCCCACCTTAAATTTCCTTTTCCCTGATCCATGAAATGTAGACACATCAATCTTGTTCTTGGGACAAAGACTGACCTACTGTAAAACCATCGTGAAAAGGAAAATAGTTTAATAACATTATTTGATAACACATTAAAATAATAATACACCAATTAAAATACACCACAATCTCATCATTTATGAGGTGTTTTAACTTTCTTATTTCAATTATTGATGTGGCATATTTTTAATGATGATGTTATTTTAATGTGTTATCAATTGATATTACAAAACGTGTTCTCTTGTAAAAAGTACAGCCTTCAATTCGGTACGAGGAATGTGTGTGGTATTCTTTATACTAGTTAAACAAACGCGTTATCGCAGGTCATGAGTTTTTCAGTTTTGTTTAGTCAAAGATGACAAAGATTTTGTATAATTTTGAGTTTAAATTAACAATATGAGAATGATGCCTGTGTGTCGTATAAAATATTCTAAAACTTTTATATTTTCATTGTGAACAAATTTAAAATAATATATTTGTGAGAATATATAAAAATAAAAATGAATAATAATACTGTGGGGTGATTTCCTGCTTGGGCCAGAGCCAAGCGGGCCTACACTTGGAAGAAGGGAGGAAGGACCGATAGAGGACGATCGCCTGCAAAACCAGAAGAGATCAGGGGGCCCGGTTGAAGAACCGGGAGAACCCTCTGATGCCTAAGTTAGAGATCGATTCAAAGGCCTGGAAGAAAAGATTAGTATTGCGCAAGAGAGGTGTGCCTTTGACTGCGTACCTTTGCATGGAGGCTTATCGATGCCTTTTATAGGTAGAAGTGCTGAGGGAGGGGGACGGAACCATCCCTAATCGCTTCCACAAAGGGCGCGCCCGTTAGCGTCCCCAGCGGGGGAGTTACGCGTTGAGGCGCTCTGCAGTAATGCGCCAATTATCGTGGGGCATGCGTGGTGTAGCCGTTATAACTGTCGTAAGGGAATGAAGGGCCGCTTGGATTCTCCTAGGAGGAAGGTACCGAGCAGGTAGCCTGCTTGGTGAGCCAGACCTGTTGCTCGGTAGTTGAGCCTGCTGCTCGGCGCCTGATGCTCGAAGGCATGGCTTACTGCCAGATGCTTGATGCAAGGAAGATTTGTCTGTTCCGAAGGGTTTTCGGCACAAGCCGAGCAGACCTTGCTCGGAAGGAAGGGCCTTTGGCCGAACATGCTATGAGGTACCCGGAGGCGGCTCTTGGGTCCCGCTGGTACCCGAATGCAGGGACCGGACTCAGGTCCTTGAAGCTGTTTTTGAAAAGTCGTGGCGCCTTGTGAGAGGGCCACGTCTGCCTGCTGAATTGAGCTGGGCCATGATGGGCCTAGCGCACGATGGTGGCTAGAAACGGCCATCACACTTGCCCCCCACGCTCTCAAGTGGTTCGGGAACCGGAGCAGTTGAGAGCGGCGATCTGCCTGGACGTCATCTCCGTATTAAATGCAGTATCATCCTCAGAGATCCGAATGGCTACATGGCGGCGTGGTTGGGGGTTTCCCTCGAACACAGAGCTTTTATGATGAGTGCGGGGTCGTGTCGAGCCACAGACGCCACGCGCTCCATTCGAACGGTTACCGGCGATGCACCCGAGGAGCGACTTGGAGCGGGGGAAATGCCGCTTACTCCATTGCGCACCCCCGCCATAGGGCACGGAGGCGATGCCGCGAACGCCTGCCGACCTCGGGGACTGAGCCGGCTTAGCAATCTTCTGGCGCTTCAACCTTTCTTTAGCCGAAGGCAGCCCGCCTTCGAAATCTCTCAGAGTTTCTTTATTTCAAACCTTCGTGCCCCCCTCAAGCTCTCAGTCGTCTTCTTCCTCGCGCCTTCTTTCTTCGTTCGTTCCCTTCTACAACTTACGCGACGGCAAGCAAGGGAAGGCGGTTACGGTCGCCGGGCGAGGTGGAGTCACTGTGGCTGCGGCTCGCGGGCCGCATGCTGCCACTACAGCGGGCTCCGGGAGCACTTTCGCATCGGTGATGAATATGAGATCATCGACGCGAAGAAGAGAGTCGTACCTGGTGAACAAAACAGGTTGTCTTCCCCTCTCCGTGGACCGTATGGAAGCGGGACTCCGGCTGCCATTGCCGGAGGTGGCGAAGGCGTTGTTAAACCGGTGGGGAGTTCCGTGGATCCAACTGATGCCAAATACGTGGAGGTATATCTGCATCTTCGGCATCATTTGCAGAATCAAGCAGATCCGAGGCTCGGCGGATGTGTTCTGAGCACATTTTAAGCTTTCTGCTTCGCGGTCGTCGAGGGCGGACGTCTATTACGTGAAGCACAGAGTGGACATGATGCATATACAACTGTCCGTCAAGTATTCCAACAACAAAGGTTGGATGGATAGGCTGTTCTTCGTCCGGCACCGGGACGGCGCAGAGTGGGAGTTCCCCACCGTCATCCGATCGGCGCAGAAGGACAGCTTCCCCAAGCTGATTCAAGATGAGGCGAGGGCCTCAAATAGCCTGCTCCGAGCAGGCGTGAGGAATGGAGAAGGCTACTTGACAGAGTTTTCACTTGTTTCGGCATGGTCTGAGCAAACCATGGAGTAAGTGCTCAAACTTGTTTTGTTGTGCGCCAGTTCAGTAACTGTGTTCTAACAACTTCCCCCTTTTTGCAGCCACTGCGGAGTTGGAAGCTGGGAGAGATCAGGAGGCGAACGAGGATTTCGCCGAACAGATCCCTGTCATGGCTCACATGGTATACGAGGGCGACGACGTCTCTACTGTTGTCCGGGTCCCCTTTGCTGTGAGGGTTGGTACTGCGGTAACGACCGCATTGGTGGCGCCTTCACCTGCCAAGGTCGCCCAGAAAGCACACGGGTCCTGATAATTACAAAAATTTTCGTGTTAAATTTCATACATTTGGTTAATTTTAAACAATCTTTGTCCATAAATAGCGTACATTTGGACTTTAATTACATCTCTAAATAGGTTTTTTTGAGCATATTAGTTTTGATAGAATATATAATTATATTTTTCATTTAATAAAATTAAACATTTTTTGTGAATAATTTGATTAATAAAATATTTCTTTTTTTACATTGTACATAATAAATCTTGAATTCTCATATTTCTGTAAATACTAGTATGTAAATAAATCAGAATTAAAATCATTTTAGTTATTAACACCCTACCCAATCCTATCATGACACATACCCCACCACATCTCAATAAAAACCTTTTAAATATCCTACCTAATCCCACACACACTCCATTTAAAATATTTTTCTTTTCTTCCACCAGGTCAAAGGCGATGGAAGCTACTGGAAGCTGAGGTGGCTGTGGCCAGATCAGACTGAGGCGGCTGGGTCTTGATGCTGGCGGAGGAGCTGTGAGCTGTGGAGAGGGCCAAGGCAGATGCTGGGGCATGTGATGGAGGCGATGTGGTGCTGGATGGCGCCCAGGTGAGGAGCTGTGCACGGCGGGAGCAGATCTCGGGTGGGAGTGGCTGGGCTGCTGGGCCTGCGCGGCAGGGGTTGGCGGTGTACGAGTTGGGTGCGGCCAGGGCTGAGGCACTGGCGATGGGGGCGGCATGGCTCAGGCGGAACCGGACCCAGATCTGCTGTGCATGGCGGTTTGGGTGTGCAAAGAGGAGCTCTGCTGGGAGCGACAGGGGCAAGGCCAGTTCTGCTGGGCGATGGCATAGCGGATCTGAAGGCCCAGCTTGTGAAGGTGCCCAGACGATGCAGGGAGCTGCTGCTGACCTGGAGGTGTGCTGGCGGCGGCGATGGAGACCAGCTGGCTGAGGTGGCAGATGGCATGATGGATATGAGGAGGGCGTATGGTGCTGTGGCGGGAAACGCAGGCGGCTTGTGCGATGGCGATGGTGCTCGGCGACTGAGGCGGCCAGCTAAAGCAGATTCGGATGGGTGTGAGGCGGCTAAGGCTGGCATGGCGATTTGGGTGTGAAGCCAGCTGAGGTGGCGGAGGCCACCAGGGCGGATGGTGCTGGGTGGTAGTGTGTGGCCGTGCGCAGATGGGGTTCGACGTGCGAAGCAGTGTGTGCAGATGGCGATGCAGAGCTGAAGGTGGTTCGTGTGCGGTTGTACGTGTGGACTCCGGGCATCCAGCAGGTTCTCCTGGCACTATAAAGGAACCCCAAGGTCCTCCGAGCCCGAGAGTTAGCTAGTTCAGATTTTAGTTCTTGCTATTTTTTTCTGTATTTTTTTTCTTTCCTCAGAGCTGTGAGGGATGCGATGTTTTTTGGTTCAGAATTGTTGGTTTTTCTTCTGTACTTATGTTGGGTTTCCATCGGTGGATGGTTGAGCAGGGCGCGGTTCGACTTTTAAGATTTTTTTTTTTTTAACTCTCTTCTGTTCTTTCCGGAGGAGATAGGATTTTTTTTTTATTTCTTTGTCTGTTCAGCATTAGTTCAATATTTTGTGGAGTTTTTAGTTTTTACCTTTCCTCTGTGTTTAGATGTGGGGTTCGAATTTGGTTTCTCTGTATCTTCTGTCTTAGTGAAATCGAGCCAGTGCAATTGCTCAGTCTTCTGTTCTTGTTTAATGGGTGGATTGGGAGAGTTCGATCCAGTAGAGTGTTTCATTTAATTCTGTGTTTGATTTTACTATTTCTTTTGTGTTCAAGAGCTAAAGCCAGTGGCGTTTACTACATTCTAGTTTCTAATTTCTTCTGTGTTTAGAATTCAATCCAGTGAATTTTCGTTTTCCTTCTTCTTCGGATGTGAGGATTGTTGGGAAGGAGATCAAATAGTTCTATTTCTGTTATTGTGGATTATTCTGCTTTTCTTCTTTAGTTCGGCTACTGTGAGGATTCCAGAGGTTGTTGGGGTCGACGTTCTGCTTCCTTCTTTCTGGGGAGATTGGTGCTGTCGGCGTCTGAAGGCAGGTCTGAAGTCTGTGCATTGTGGAGCTTCCGAAGGTAGCAGAGATCAACTAGAAATTGCTCTCTCTACTGTTGTGTGAGAGGAGATCGAGTTCTACTGTTCACATTTGTTCTTCCTCCTTCTGTGCTAATTTCATCTATCATGTGCTGCTGTGAGTTGATAGTTTAGCTTCTTCTCTTTTGTAAGAGCTGTGTAGATAAATCGAGGTATTTTTTCTTTTCTTTTCTGCTGGGAAATAGCATCCGAGGATTCTTCTTTGTGTTCTTCCGGAGTTCAGAGTTCCAAGGGATTTGAGTGGGAAGGGTTTTAGGCTGTTGTGAGAGTTGTGAGGTTGGTGCAGAGGATCCAGATATTTTAATTTCGTATTTCTGCAATTAGTGGTTCATTTCTGCTGTGTTAGATAGTCCGATCTAGTGATGTTGTTTACATTTAATTTCCATTTTGTTTATGCTTAGAATAATTCACCTAGTGGTATTTTTATTCAATTCTTCTTATTTCCATTTTCCCTGTGTGATTTGTCCATTTCTTTCTGTCTACCGTTTGATCCCTCAATTGAGAGGGTACAGTGATATTAATGCGCTTTTCATTTCAATTTTGTTGGTTATTTGGTTAAATTTGATCTGTCGTGGATGTGAGAGAATTGGTCGGTGTTGTTTTCATCTTCACTTTTAATGCATTGTCAATACAGATTTCAAGTCAAAGTAGCTTAATTCAAACTTTATTCAGCCTCTCCGTGGATATGACCTGTGCACACCATTCTATTAGTTCACTTTTGCAATTTTAAGTTTGTGAGACAGTTTAGAAGAAGTGCGCATATTGACTTGTGCGAGGAACTCTGGACAACGATAGTGCACAGTCACACATGTCACGCGTTTCATCTTGGCGCCGTTGCCGGGGAGGCATTAGAGTTTGATTTAATTCTGCTTTTGATTTGATTCATTTACATTAGGCTTTTATTGATTGTTGTTGGGCTTTCATTTCAGATTTGCACAAGGAAGGAACTTGGATATTGGGCTTGACCTTTGAAGCCCATGGAGGAGAGCTTGCTGAATTTTTTTTTAATTACTTTTAATTCCGAATTTTAGACGAAAGAGTGTGAGTGAACTTTGTAGTGAGGCTTTGATGTATTCTCTGTGCATGTACATAGATTTTTTCTTGTTGGCATGTAATAATTGGACTCTTTGGTGTTTTTGATTAGTTTGGAAGTAGTTTATAGTATCATCTTATATTTTCTTTAGTTAGTTTCATTTCATTCAAAAACCAAATAGAAATTAAAAAAAATCTAAATCTAAAAAAATTTCCAAATCGCTCTTTCATGTTAGCCGTTTGATTTGTAAATAAAAATTTCATCTTTCAAATTAGAATCACTTGTTTTTAGGACATTCATCATTTTAATTGTCATTACTTTCACTTCTTTCTTGCATTGAAGAGTGCGGGGGAAAGGTATTCTTCTTCTCTTGTTTAAGGCATTAGACTTAGCATAGCCAACCTCTTATTTGAAACGTGATCTGTGCACTTCACATTTGAAAATGAGACTGCTTAAGGGCTTCACCCATTAGAATAAAAAGATAAGGTGAGGGATTTCATCACCCTTTCCTTTGCCCAAAAATCACAAAAAATTTCCACATTTTTGCATTTGCCTAACTTTCAATAAAAAACCAGTAGACTTGGCCCTAGGGTTCATAATAGATTTGTCTATCTTAATTCTAAGACTTCTCTTTGAGTCTGGTGTCTAGGATTAGAGGTTAAAAGCTTATGCTTAAGTGAGTTAGAGTTACTTAATTGGGTCCTTGCGAAAGCAAGGGGGCCTCCCTCTACCCACCTCTTACCTGGCCGGTACAAGAAGAGTTAGGATTGGACTTAAGCAAGTATAAATCTGATTTTGAGAAAATAACATAAGTCCAAGGAACACTTAGTGTCTAGGTAATTTGTTTTGTGAAGTGTTTGTTTGTTTGTGTTTGTTTAAAAATTCATCAAAAATCATTAAAAATCTTAAAAATTCAAAAATCATAAATAGAGGGCTTTTCACTGTGTATGCTTGGTAGACGAGATCCTTGACATAGATTTGGCTCAACCTATAGACGAGATAGAAAGATTCTTTCATAGGATGGCCAACCAAAATCAGAACCAAGTTGCTAGAAATTTAGAAGAGGCTGCACCCAGACAGATGAAGGAATACTTTATTCCTTCTAACTATCAACCTGCTACTTGTATCAGGCCGGAAATTCCGGAAAATCATTTTGAGATCAAACCTGGAACCATATCAGATGTGCCATCCTTTTATGGCAATCCCAATGAAGATCCTTATAGGCATATAGATGAGTTCATAGAGATCTGTCCACTGTAAGGATCCAAACTTCACTGGAAATGTCTTAAGTTGACCCTATTTCCATTCCCTTAAAAGACAAGGCTAAACATTGGTTGGGAACCATAGGAAGAACTATCACAACATGGCCAGAAATGCAGCATGAATTTTTAAAGACATTTTACCCCGATTGGCCGAACAAATACAATGAGGAGCAATAACTAGATTCTTCCACCAACCTGGGAGAATTATGCACGAATCATGGAGAGATTTGAAGGAGTTGCTTAGAAAATGCCCCCATCATGGTCTGTCGAGGTGGCAATTGTTCAAGCCTTTTTATGAAGGACTAACTGAATCAAATAGGCAAATGGTTGATGCTTCGTGTGGAGGGCATTCATGACTAAGAGCGAGGATGAGGCATATAATCTTTTTGATACATTGAGTGAGAATTCTATCAATCATGCCTCACTCTACTCTTACGAGAGAGCACTAGGAGCTATAAAGAATGCAGGAATGTACGAAGTAAAGGGGAGAGGAGAATCATTCTAGGGTAGAAGATCTGATAGCTAGACTTGACCAAAGATTGGAGTAGAAGTTTGAACAAAAAATTTGATCAATTATTATCTTTGACTGGGCAAGCCACACCCAATTTTTCTCAACAATCTGAAACTTGTGCTATGTGTGCTAGCCCAGCTCATCCCACCAGTGCTTGTCCCACTACTGCCCAGTTACCTCCTTTCATTCAGGAACAGGTCCAAGCTGCTCAAGGCTTCTACAACCCTCCTATGATCCATACTCTAACACATACAACCCTGTCTAGAGAAACCATCCAAACTTTTCATGGAAAAATCAATCTGAACAAGTTTCCCAACCTACCTTCAAGCAATCCATGTACGGTCAATCCTATGCCAATCAGAATTCGGGATTTGGTCAATCTTCTAACTCAAAACCTCCACAATTCCAAGAAGTCAATTCCAATCAATTTGCTCATACAAATTTCCAACAACCTTCATATCAACCACCACCTTCCTCAACCTAATTGAGATGACAAAAGAATCAACTTCAAAACATGATGGCGACTCTATGCCAAACTGTGCAAGAACAACAAACTCAAAATCAAAATTTTCAACAAATTTGACAAGGATAGAGTCCCAGATTGCTGATGTATGTTATAAGAGGGAACCAGGGCAGCTGCCAAGTCAAGCTATAGCAACCCAAGGAACAACCCTCCCGAATTTTATCAGAACCAGCAATACCATCAAGCTCAGGGGTATAGAACACCTTTTAGACCAAATGTCCCTCCACCACAAAACCAACAACAAGTTTTTATCCAGACATTCCAGCACCACAAAATCAGAATCAACCTATACAACAAGACCATCCACCTGCCCAAGCTAGGGGCCCCCAAGTGGAAAATGTGAAACTGTGTCAACTTTAAGAAGTGGAAAATCAGGATAAATCCTCACCCACACATGTCAACATTGCATGAGGATAAAGAAAATGAAATGAGATTGAAGAAGATGTTGAAAAAGAAATTCCAAGGGAAAAGAGAAAATTACTGAAGAACCCCTAGACAAAATCAAAGTGAATGAAGACCCAAGCTATTATATTCCAAGAGTTCTTTTCCTGAAGCTTTAAAGCCAAATCTAAAAACAAACCAACTGGCAATGAAGAACTCTTGGAGCTTTTTAAGCAAGTTCATATCAACATTCCTCTCCTTGATGCCATTAAGCATGTGCCTGCTTATGCCAAATTCTTAAAAGAAATGTGCACTCCAAAACGTGAAATGAGAAATAAAACTGAAACAATCATTCTTCCAGAAACTGTGAGTGCCGTTATCTTGAACCAACTCCCAAAGAAGCTTAAAGATCCAGGCACTCTACTAATTCTTTGCACCATCGGTGGAGTCACCTTTGAAAGCAGTCTTTTGGATCTGGGAGCCAGTGTCAACCTCCTACCTTATGCTATTTTTGAGAAATTCAAGCTAGGAGAGTTGAAACCCACTTCTGTTGTCCTTCAACTAGCCGATCGTTCTGTCACCACTCCTAAAGGCTTAGTGGAGGACGTTATTGTGAAAATCAATGATTGTTACTTCCTGCGGATTTCATCATTCTGGACATGAACACTCCTCAAGATTTAACTCAGTCCACCATCATCCTTGGTAGACCTTTTTTGGCCACAGCCAGAGCTAACATTAATTGTGCTACCGGGTGATGGATATATCATTTGGGGATGAGCGGGTTAGTATCAACATTTTTAAGGCATCTGAGCACCATGATCAAGGAGAGAGTTGTCTGGTGGTAGACTCCTTGGAAGAATCTTGTGTGAAAAAAGCGGTAGACCAACCCTGTGCTCTAGGGTTTAAGGGAGAGAATAATCCAATTCCAAACAAAAATCTATAAAGTCAAAGACAAAGCATCCAATGACAAGAACATTCATAGAAAATTTTTCAAGAGCATGATAAGGTATGGCTATTCATTCTAGGCTCCGTGGAAAAGTGAAGTCCCGATGGGATGGTCCTTACACTGTTGTCAAAGCTTACGACAATGGTGCTGTCATTATTCTTGATCCTAAAACTGGACAATCATTCACTGTCAATGGGCAAAGTTAAAGTATTTCTTTGAAAGCCCACTTTTCTTAAAAACAGATTCTACCAAGCTAGCTGAGCCAAATGAAGCCTAATTGTGTCTGGCTGAAGACAATAAACTTAGCGCTTCTTGGGAGGCAACCCAAGTGTACTATTTCCTTTATCAGGTAATTCTTTGTCTTACTTTCTTTTCCTGTAAATAAGTAGGGGGGGGGGGGAGGTAGAATAAGCATGC
The DNA here is from genome assembly GCA_014218235.1 of Colocasia esculenta. Classification (NCBI taxonomy): domain Eukaryota; kingdom Viridiplantae; phylum Streptophyta; class Magnoliopsida; order Alismatales; family Araceae; genus Colocasia; species Colocasia esculenta. The sequence goes on along the minus strand of CM024757.1, from coordinate 20,242,627 downwards.
ATTCACAGTCCTCATCCCAACCATTGCTTCATTTTTTTTCTTGAGCTTGTACATATGCAAATAAAAATTTCACAATATTTTTTCTTTGAATAAAAATTGTGACTTTGCGCATCCCATGACTAGGTGTATGATCTTTAACTATTAAAATTTTGTGGTTGTCACATTCCCTTGCAAGTATCCATGTTAGTTAGCCTCTAGTAAAGGATTACATGTACTTCTTGTCTACCTTATGTAAGGATTTATGGCAAGAAATTTTCATACACACACCATACAGCCACTTAGATTAGCTGAACCCGAATATAGCAAATATGTTAAAGCTAGTAGGAGAGAGGTGATTGATTTTCCCCTTCCCCTTAAGTGAATTGTGAAGGAGGTGAATGAATGTGATCAAGGAACCTGACTGTTCATCATTCCTTTAAGAGGAAAAGAAAAAGAAAAAGAAAAAGAAAAAGAAAAGCAAAAGCAAAAGCAAAAGCAAAAGAAAATCCATGAAAAATGCCCCGGATCTGAGTAAAGTTGGACTTGCTACTCTTGAAAAGTGATGGGTTGTGCAGCATTATGGATGAAAAAGAAAAATTCTGAGTGCACAAAGTGCAAATAAAGGGGCAAAGTCCCCAACTCAGAGAAATAATCTCAAGGAAGATGAGCAGAATGGAACTGAGAGAAACAACCCGATCTGACTGAGCAATGATCTTATTCCACAATTCTTTTCTTCTCCCTCGAATTAATCTAATCTCAATTACTAGCTGAGGCAGAGGAGCTTCAGAAGGCTGATGTGAACTCTTAAGTGAGCTACCATTTGTGCACTATTTTCTTGCCATAAGCCCTTACAATTAGGAAGGACATATCTCTACATTAATCTTTTACATGATGGTTGTTTAGCATGAGACATTGTACCTTCTAGTCCTACATTTGGAGTATTTTCATTGCTAAGGGACTAGAATGTTCAAGTAGGGAGGAGTGATAATTACAAAAATTTTCGTGTTAAATTTCATACATTTAGTTAATTTTAAACAATCTTTTTGTCCATAAATAGCATACATTTGGACTTTAATTACATCTCTAAATAGGGTTTTTTTTAGCATATTAGTTTTGATAGAATATATAATAGATTTTCATTAATAAAATAAACATTTTTTGTGAATAATTTGATTAATAAAAAGTATTTTCTTTTTTACATTGTACATAAATATCTTTGAATTCTCATATTTCTGTAAATACTAGTATGTAAATAAATCAGAATTAAAATCAATTTTACTTATTAACACTCTACACACAATCCTATCATGACACATACCCCACCCAATCTCAATAAAACCTTTTAATATCCTACCTAATCCCACACACACTCCAAAATATTTTTCCTTTTCTTCCCACCAGGTCAAAGGCGATGGAAGCTACTGGAAGCTGAGGTGGCTGTGGCCAGATCAGACTGAGGCGGCTGGGTCTTGATGCTGGCGGAGGAGCTGTGAGCTGTGGAGAGGGCCAAGGCAGATGCTGGGGCATGTGATGGAGGCGATGTGGTGCTGGATGGCGCCCAGGTGAGGAGCTGTGCACGGCGGGAGCAGATCCCGGTGGGAGCGGCTGGGCTACTGGGCTTGCGCGGCAGGGGATGGCGGTGTACGGGTTGGGTGCGGCCAGGGCTGAGGCGCTGGCGATGGGGGCGGCATGGCTCAGGCGGAACCCGACCCAGATCTGTTGTGCATGGCGGTTTGGGTGTGCAGAGAGGAGCTCTGCTGGGAGCGACAGGGGCAAGGCCAGTTCTGCTGGGCGATGGCATAGCGGATCTGAAGGCCCAGCTTGTAAAGGTGCCCAGACGATGCAGGGAGCTGCTGCTGACCTGGAGGTGTGCTGCGGCTGGCGATGGAGACCAGCTGGCTGAGGTGGCAGATGGCATGATGGATCTGAGGAGGGCGCAGGTGCTGTGGCGGGATCGCAGGCGGCTTGTGCGATGGCGATGGTGCTCGGCGACTGAGGCGGCCAGCTAAGCAGATCCGATGGGTGTGAGGCGGCTAAGGCTGGGCATGGCGATTTGGGTGTGAAGCCAGCTGAGGTGGCGGAGGCCACCAGGGCGGATGGTGCTGGATGCAGTGTGTGGCCGTGCGCAGATGGGTTTCGGCGTGCGAAGCAGTGTGTGCAGATGGCGATGCAGAGCTGGAGGTGGTTCGTGTGCGGTTGTGCGTGTGGAATCCGGGCATCCAGCATGCTCTCCTGGCACCTATAAAGGAACCCCAAGGTCCTCCGAGCCCGAGAGTTAGCTAGTTCAGATTTTAGTTCTTGCTTTCTTTTTCTTTCTGTATTTTTTTCTTTCCTCAGAGCTGTGAGGGATGTGAGGGTTTTTGGTTCAGAATTGTTGGGTTTTTCTTCTGTACTTATGTTGGGTTTCCATCGGTGGATGGTTGAGCAGGGAGCTGGTTCGACTTTTAAGATTTTTTTTAACTCTCTTCTGTTCTTCCGGAGGAGATAGGAATTTTTTTATTTCTTTGTCTGTTCAGCATTAGTTCAATATTTTGTGGAGTTTTTTTAGTTTTTACCTTCCTCTGTGTTTAGATGTGGGGTTCGAATTTGGTTTCTCTGTATCTTCTGTTCTTAGTGAAATCGAGCCAGTGCAATTGCTCAGTCTTCTGTTCTTAGTTTAATGGGTGGATTGGGAGAGTTCGATCCAGTTGAGTGTTTCATTTAATTTTGTGTTGATTTTACTATTTCTTTTGTGTTCAAGAGCTAAAGCTAGTGGCATTTACTACATTCTAGTTTCCAATTTCTTCTGTGTTTAGAATTCAATCCAGTGAATTTTCGTTTTCCTTCTTCTTCGGATGTGAGGATTGTTGGGAAGGAGATCAAATAGTTCTTTTCCTATTATTTTGGATTATTATGCTTTTCTTCTTTAGTTCGGCTACTGTGAGGATTCCAAAGGTTGTTGGGGTCGACGTTCTGCTTCCTTCTTTGGGGATATTGGTGTTGTCCGGCGTCTGAAGGTAGGTCTGAAGTCTGTGCATTGTGGAGCTTCCGAAGGTAGCAGAGATCAACCAGAAATTGCTTCTTCTCTACTGCTGTGTGAGAGGAGATCGAGTTCTACTGTTCACATTTGTTCTTCCTTCCTTCTGTGCTAATTTCATCTATCCTGTGCTGCTGTGAGTTGATAGTTTAGCTTCTTCTCTTTTGTAAGAGCTGTGGAGATAAATTGAGGTATTTCTTCTTTTCTTTTCTGCTGGGAAGGGGGTTTTAGCATCCAAGGATTTCTTGTGTTCTTCCGGAGTTCAGAGTTCCAAGGGATTTGAGTGGGAAGGGTTTTAAGGCTGCTGTGAGAGTTGTGAGGTTGGTGCAGAGGATCCAGATATTTTAATTTCTTATTTCTGCAATTAGTGGTTCATTTCTGCTGTGTTAGATAGTCCGATCTAGTGATGTTGTTTACATTTAATTTCCATTTATTTATTATGCTTAGAATAATTCAACCTAGTGGTATTTGATTTCAATTCTTCTTAATTTCCATTTTCCCTGTGTGATTTGTCCATTTCTTTCCGTCTACCGGTTTGATCCCTCAATTGAGAGGGTACAGTGATATTAATGCGCTTTTCATTTCAATTCTGTTGGTTATTTGGTTAAATTTGATCTGTCGTGGATGTGAGAGAATTGGTCGTGTTGTTTTCATCTTCACTTTTAATGCATTGTCAATACAGATTTCAAGTCAAAGTAGCTTAATTCAAACTTTATTCAGCCTCTCCGTGGATATGACCTGTGCTTACCACTCTATTAGTTCACTTCTGCAATTTTAAGTTTGTGAGACAGTTTAGAAGAAGTGCGCATATTGACTTGTGCGAGGAACTCTGGACAACGATAGTGCACAGTCAACAATGCCGCGCATTTCAGGTCCCTGAGAAGGGCCCGAAAAAATTTGTTTGAAGAAGAAGGCCACCATCAAGGTGGTTTCAGCAGACATGGTGCGGCCTTCGTTCGAGGAGGGCGAAGGGGCGAATCAGCCTTTTGCCACTATGAAGAAGAGGCCGATGCTGCTTGACGAGGGCGCGGAGATCGAAGACCAACTCCGAGCTCAAAAAAAGAAGAAGTTGGTTCATGTTGCCCCTCAGCAGAGCGAGGAGGGGACCGAAGAAGAGGCCGACGGTACGCAGTTGCCACTACACAAGAAGCGCAAGGCCACTGGGATGGCCGAACAGGAAGCACCACGGATGCCCCCCATGGTCCGTTCTGAGGTCGCCCAGAGGATGGCGACCGAGCTCGGGCCCGTTGTGCTAAGCGACGGGTCAGAGAGCTCTACTGGGGAGCAGGAAGAAGTGCCCGCGCAGCCGGGCGTCTTACCTGGAACGGGTGGCACGCTGCCAGTCCCACAGTCCAGCGGTGTCCCCCGAGCACTCCAACGGAAAGTATCGTCCAGAGCACCTTACCGAGCGCGATGATGTCGACGACGCCGATGTGGGGGCGCTGGTTGACGGGGCTATGAATTCCCTGGGCGTGCTAAAGAAGTTGGCAATGCGCGCCCAGGGCCAGAGGCAGATGTGGGAGGCGGAAACGGCCTTCTGTGACAATCTGGTCACCAAGCACCGGGCTCACGAGGCCGAGCTGCTAGGGGAGGTGAAAAGCCTCCAGGGCGCCCTCTGAGCATCCGAGCTAAACCTGACCATTTCCCGAGCCAAAAAGGAGGCAATTGCGAAGGTGTTAGCCGATGCTAGGGCCCAAGGAGTGGCGGAGTACAAAGAAGGTCCGGACTTCCAGAAGGACTTGGAGCAGTTCGGGGCCCGCTGTTACAAAGTGGGCCTCGAGGCCGGAAAGGAGCTCGGGGAAAAGCTTGCCTGGACAGAGCGTGCCCGAGAAGCCTTCGAAGCTGCTGTAAGGGAGTGCCGGCGTCGGACCCAGGACGCGCGTTTGGACGGGGTGCACTTTGCCCAGTTCCAGTCAGGGCGAATGCCTCCTGTAGACGATGGCGCTGGTACGTCCAGGCAGGCCCCTTGAATATCCTTCCCCTTTTTCGTTTGGTAGCTCAGAAAAAGCGAGCTATTGTACACAATCTGAATAGATCACCTCTTTTGTTTTCAAAAAATGGCTTCGCTTTTTCTATCTCCTCACCTTGCAAGTGTTCTGTTCGAATCGGAATTCGTTGGTCGTTTAGAAGTGCTCGCAATTACCGCACAGGTTGTTATGAACCGTGGGTGTTCTAGCCCGGGGTGCTTGCGGAACATCTTCATACTAGGAGATGTTGTTACATCCTTTTGGGCTAAAGATCTTGAGATAGGGATGTTTTGGACTTCGTCTCTAGCCAGCCAAAAGAATTAGTAGGAGAGAAATAGGATGCCGAATAGAAGGCTTTTATAAATAGTAAGCCTTAAAGTTGGATACATGCCAGGTTCTGGGTATGGCCCCGCCACTAGGAGTAGTTAGCTTATAAGAGCCTTTCCCAAGAATCTGGGTGACCTGATAAGGTCCTTCCCATTTGGGGGCGAGCTTACCAGCTGCTCTTCGGGGATCTGATGCCGAGCAGCGGCGAATAACAAGGTCTCCTTCGAAGAAGCGCCTTTCCCGAACTCGGGAGTTATAATATTGCGCAAGTCGCTGTTGGTAGGAGACTAGCCTGATGCTGGCGTCACTCTGGCGTTCGCCAAGCATGTATAGGTTTTCCCTGAGCGCGCGATTATTGGCGCCTCGTCGAAGTGAGTTGTCCGGAGAGTGGGAGAGCCACTTCCAAAGGTACAACGGCCTCTGTGCCGTAGGCCAAATGGAAAGGGGTCTCCCCAGTGGCTACCCGAGCAGTTGTTCGGTGGCACCACACACATTAGGGAGCTCATCAATCCACGAACTACCAGCAGCTTCGACTCTCGTGCGGATCCTGTGCAGCAACGTACGTTTGACTTTTCGACCAGACCGTTGGCCTGAGGATGTGCCACGGAGGTGAAGTGGTTGTAGATGCCAAGTTCGACGCACTTCTGCTTGAAAAAGGTGCTATCGAACTGCTTCCCGTTGTCAGAGGTAATCACTCTTGGTATGCCAAACCTGCAGAGGATCTCTTCCAGACGAACTTCCACGCGGCTTGTTCGGTGATTGTGGTAACGGGTTCTGCTTCGACCCACTTGGTGAAGTAGTCGATGGCCACGAACAAAAAATTCTTCCGACCCTGGGCCTCTGGGAAGGGACCTAGATATCAATGCCCTACCTAGCGAAGGATGAGGCTCAAACAGTGTATGAAGTTGCTCGGCAAGTTGCTTAATGAGCTGCCCGAACTTCTGGCATTCCGGCACCTTCTGACAAAAGACATACAGTCCTTTTGCAGAGAGGGCCACCAGAATCCTACTTGGATAATGCTGCATGCCAGCGTTCTGCCCCCCAAGTGGCTTCCGCACAATCCCTCGTGAACCTCTTCGATAGCCGAAAGGGCCTCCCCAGGGCTGAGACACCGTAAGAGGGGTCTTGAAAGGGACCGTCGGTAAAGCTTGCCTTCAATGAGGGTGAAACGTTGAGAATGTAGTTTGATCTTCCTTGCTTCGCCCTACTCAGGGGAAGCTTGCCTCGTAGTAGATAGGCTAGGAAAGGGTCCGTCCAGTTCGGAACCAGGGGGTCGGACCCAATGGCTGCTACATCCACTTTGGTGCTCGGTGCAGCGAGTTCTTAAATGAATATGGAGTGAGAAGGGGCGATGTCACCTGAAGACGCCAGTTTGGCAAGTGCATCGGCTCGCGCGTTTTGCTCTCGTGGAACATGTATGACTTCGAAGTAGAGGAGGCCTTCTACTCGGCTCTTGACCTGTTGAAGGTACTGGGCCATGCGTGGCTCCCTTGCTTCGAACTGTCCGTTTACCTGCCGGGCAACCAATTGGGAGTCGTTGAAGGCCCTAAGCCGAAGGGCTCCAAGGTGCCTCGCCATTCGGATTTCGGACAGCAACGCTTCGTATTCGGCACATTGTTGGAGGCTGCAAAGCGAAACCAAAGGGCATATTGGAACTCTAAACCCTCCGAGAGGTGAGGACCAGGCCAGCTCTGCTCCAATGACACACGAGGATCCATCGATGTAGGGCTCCCATGGGGGCTCGTCGCCAGCGGAGGATCTTGTTCGGTAGGGAGAGTACATTACGCAACGAAGTCCGCCAATGCTTGCGCTTTGATGGCCATCCTTGGACGGTAGCTGATGTCGAATTCGCCTAGCTCAATGGCCCACTTAATGAGCCGGCCGAAAGCCTCCGGTCTCTTTAGAATAGACTTCAGTGGCTGGTCGGTGAGAACTGTTATTGAGTGGGCCTGAAAGTAGGGCCTAAGTTTCCGGGCAGCCGTGACCAGAGCCAGGTGAGTTTCTCTGCTCAGGGTACCTTTTTTCAGCTTCTTGAAGGACCCTGTTGATGTTGTAAACGGAACGCTGGGCCGCTCCCTCTTCTCTGATCAACACTGCGCTGATGGAGTGCTCGGTAACCGAAAGGTATACGAACAAGGGCTCCCCGAGCACAGGTTTCGAGAGAACAAGTGGGGCTGCCAGATAGGCCTTCAACTCCACGAAGGCGGCCTCATAGTCCTCAGTCCACCGTACATGTCCCCCTTGCTGTGAAGAGCCTCTGGGTCCTCGCAGCAATTTGAAGAAGTTGAAGCTCCTCTCTACTGCTCGGACATGAACCGGTTGAGTGCGGCTAGTCGTCCAGTCAAACGTTGGACGTCGCGTACCGTTTAGGACTGCTCATTTCAAGTATTGCTTGGATTTTCTCAGGGTTGGCCTCTATTCATCTATTTGAAACGAGGAAGCCAAGGAACTTTCCTGAGCGTATACTCCGAACGGACACTTGGCTGGGTTGAGCTTCATGTTGTACCTTCGCAAAGTTGCGAAGGTCTCCTCGAGGTCAGAGATGTGGTCAGTTCTCGGAAGTGTTTTGACCAACATGTCGTCGATGTAGACCTCCATGTTGCGCCCAATTTGCTACTCGAACATCTTATTGACCAGTCGCTGGTATGTTGCGCCCGCATTTTTCAGACCAAAGGGCATCCTGGTGAAGCAGTATAACCCTAAGTCTGTGACGAACGTGGTGGCATCCTGGTCCGGAGGATGCATACTGATCTGGTGATACCCAGAGTAGGCATCCAAGAAGTTGAGGAGCTCGTGTCCGAACGTAGCGTCTACCAACTGATCGATGCACAGCAGTGGGAATTATCATTGGCGTCGCTTTGTTGAGGTCCTTGTAATCCACACATACGCACCATTTACCAGTGGCTTTGCGTACGAGGACTACGTTGGAGATCCATCTTGGGTATTGGGCTTCCCGGAGGAGCCCAATTGCCCGGCTTTTGACAACCTGATCTCGGATCACGGTCTGCCGTTCTTGGTTGACGGGTCGCCTCCTTTATTGAACTGGTGGGACCCGTGGATCCAAGCGGAGGCCATGCACCATCACCTCTGGAGGGATGCCTGGCAGCTCGTCGTCGGACCACGCGAACACGTCAGATTAGCCAGTAGGAAACTTCTATACCGTTGTTGTTCTGCTTCCGCTAGTAGCGCGCCAATGTATAGGACGTGTTCGGGGTCGTTGTCCACTTGGACCGGAAGCAAGTCCTCGGCAAGAGTTCCACAGCTGGTGGAAGGCTGGTCGGATGGTGGAGGAACAGGTGTTGGAGCCGTGAGTGGCTGCTTGTCCCTTAGAGAAAGGACATATCACTGTCGAGACTCGCGCTTGCATCCGAGCACCTCGCCGACCCCATACGGGGTGGGGAACTTCATCTTCTCTGATGGAGGGACGAAGGCACCGCCTTGATCCGCTCGATCAGACCTCTACCAAGGATGGCATTATATCCGGGCATGTTCCTGATGACCAAGAAATCCACCACCTTGGTCACACACTTCGGGGCCGTCCCGAGGGTGATCGGGAGGCGAACTCTACCCATAGGTTGAACCGACACCCCCGAGAAGCCGAATAGAGGCGATTCTACAGGGGTGAGCTGGTCGATTTTTAAGCCCATAAGGAGGTAGAAATCATAAGCCAATATGTCAGAGGCACTTCCATTATCTACCAGAATCCTACGCACATTACAATGATTGATGGTTGTCGAAACGACCAACGCATCAGTGTGCGGGGTGGTAACCCCTACAAGGTCTTCGTCTGAGAAGGTTATGGCCTCCTCAGACCGTGTGTGCGTGGATTAGGGGATAAGGAGCCGCCGAGGTATCGGAGGTCTGTCCACGGCATGCACTCACCTTGCGTCATCGCGTCGGCTCTAAGTGCTCTCTCCGCCTACACCGAATCCTCCTGCGATCACATTGATTTCTTGCCCATTAGGCTCTGTTGTTGATCGGCTGCTCGGGAGTCCGCTCTCGGCGTCTGGGGTGTCTTCATTTCGGTGCACGAACCGTCCGAGGTAGCCGTGCTTAATGAGGGACTCGATTTCGTCCTTGAGCTGGTGGCATTCGGAGGTATCGTGACCGTGGTCGTGGTGAAAGCGACAATACTTCTCCTGGTTGCGCCGTCGGGATCGGAGCGCATCCTCAGTGGCCACCGAACATATGGTTCATCCCTGATCTCTACCAGGGTCTGTTCGGGTGCCACCGTCAGCAATGTGTAGTCGGTGAAGGGACGTGCACTACAGGAAAACCAGGCTTTGCTTACGTCCAAACACCGTCAGTAGAGACCTAAAAATCGTAAGCATAGCCTTTGCTTACGGTGTTACCCTACGATAGGGTTTCGTCGCTAAAGTCCGACGGCAAAGGCCTAAGGCTACGGTGTTTTAAACTCCGTAAGTATAGAACTATAGTGACGGTGTTGGTAGCCGTAAGTAACACCATAAGGATATCTTTTTTTGGCTATGGTGATGTTAACCGTAGTCATATTTTTTGTAAGGATAGACTCAGTGACGCTAAATATCCCTACGGCATTTTAAACCGTAAACATGTGTCCCTACGGCCACGTACACCATAAGCAAGTATGTTTCCCTACGGCCACATACACCATAAGCAGTTTTTTTTCAGCAAAAAAAAAATAGTAATATATTTAAATAGATCCACATTCACCTACATTTAGAGATCCACATTCACAAACAATTAGATCAACACGTACACATCCACATTTAAATCCACACATTCACATTTGGATCAACACATACATCCACATTTAGTTCCACACATACACATCCACATTTAGATCCATAATCCACATTTAGATCCACACATATTCACACCCACTCATTCACAATGCACAACACATTAATAATATAAAAACATTGTCGTTTAACAAACAATAATGTTAATAAAAGATTACATCAAACTTCATTGTTCACATTCACATACTGTTCAGAAGAGGAAGTTAATTGTTAGTAAGATGAGAGTTGCCAATGGCTGTGAGGATGATCATAACAGATAGGAGACCATGTGTGTTATTGTTCTGCCTCTTCACATTCATGATCTCTTTTGCTATCTCATCAGCTCCCAAGTCCTCAATACCCTCTGTCTTCTGGTCCACTTCTACAGCTGGGAAAGATAAAGTACTAGATGAATCCTTGAGGGAGTCCAACTGTTTGTTACAGAAACAGAACAAGATTCTAAGATAAGTGTTCAGTTTAAAGAAGCTAATTAAGGAAGCAACTTTGGGCCACAGAATATCAGAATGGATGACATGATGAAATTTAGATCTAAGTAGTTATAGAAATTAAAAATTATTTCATGAATGCATGAACGCAGAGTTGCTGATTGGTTAAAAAAAAAAGGGAGAGCAAACAAGGGAAAAAGAGGAAAAAAAATCAACACACAAAATGAACTATGGTGTCTCAGTTGTAGTCAGGTACTATACATGACAGAAAGCAGAATTATTTCTTTGTGCATCTCACTCAAATTGAGACACTCAGGTCACCATCTATATGATTATGTTCTCAGGATCAATGCAAGTGGGCAATAAAGGGAGAAAGATATAGATGTGATTCCAAAAATGTACATGACTGAAAATTATCTCAAAATATGAGTGTGACATGATTATGTAATATCCAGATAATTATCTATCACCTAAAAGTGATGTTTGGTAACACCGGTACAGTGTTGCTCCTGATACAAATGGAGGTTCTCCTGTTCTGCTTTGTTTGCGACAAAACAGAGAATAAACCAGAGGGTTTTCCCAAGTAGCCTCTCTATGGATTGAGCCATGTGTTATTTTCTGCTGGTACTGCAATGTGAAGTGATCTGTATACATTTATAGGACACAAGTTAATTCAGATGTGAAGTGACTAGGTTACTTCAAATGGGTTGCATGACTGGGTTACTTCAAATGTGAGGTGGCTGGCAAGCGGAATTAAAAAGATTTAAGTAGTAGCTTGTGAGTTTGGAGGATGACATCTCTAATCTCTTGCATGAGGTAACTTGATGAGTTGATGGTTATCTCCCTGTAACTAGATATAACCGGAACCCCCTTCTATTCCCCTCCCTCTATTTGTTGTTGTCCCGTCTGTTCCATCACCTATGTGTAATCACAGAGATTATACTCCCCTCAACACAGACATGAATACCAAATATGATAACATGGAAAATAGGATGTGATCGCCACCTAGATAGTTGCTTAATGAGAAGAGAAATGTCTGGGCTAACTACTCTAGGAAAAGGGGAGAGAACGGGGTGTACCTTATATCGCGGCAGTCATGGTTGCCGCGACGGTGCTGATATCGCGTCACCCTTAGCTGACGCGTCTCTTGTCACGTCTCCCTACACCGTCGCGTTCTCTTCTGTGCGGGAGATGATGGATGGGACCTCCTTCCCATCCTCCAGCCGGCCGGAGGATGAGAGCCGCTCGTGGATCTTCGCTTGGGTGCCTGCCAAAATAACGAAAATAAGAAATAAAACCCTGTCAGACTATGTTAAGTGTAGTAGCTATTCTTAAATGAAAGAAAGACGTGGAGCATGGAGGGAACGGACCTGGGGGGTGGTTTTTAAACCCCTTGGGTAGTAGGAAAATGTGGGGAGGAATATGCATGGGGAGAAATCATGGAAGAGGAGAGGGAGGAACCCTAACTAGCATGTATTCATGTGCAAAACATAGAAAAGAAAGTAAAAATCAAAACTAAACAAATACTGCCCCGTTTGATGTGATTCCAGTTGGAGGTCATAGAGGACGACGTCTCGAACAACTTTCATGAAGACATCTTGAAGAGATCTGGCTTGGTTTGGGCTGTGGACGAGACGATAATCCCGCATGTGCAGATCTCGATATGAGAGAGAAAGTGAAGAATAATCTGCTGTAACTTTTCACACAAGCCACCAATCGACGTGATTCCACTTCGAGTTGAAGAGGGCTCTGTGGGGAGAAACTTTGATGAAGAATCCTCGAAGAGATCTGGCCTGGTTAGATCTCCACAAGCCATGCAAGCACTGCTGGTCCTGGAGGCGATATGAGAGAGAAAGAGAGAGAGAAAGAAGGAAAACGGGAAGAACAGCTCCTCCTCTGCCTGGGGACGATGGGACCTCGTGAGCAGAGCCTCCAGGGATCTCTCCTCATGGTGGTAGCCTTCCTCTATCCCTTAGAGAGTCCTAGGATATGTTCAAGTGAGAGATAGAGTCCAATCCCGAGTTAGAGAGAGAGTCCAAGTTGTGGGAGAGTTTAAGAGTCTATCTAGAGTTTGGATGGGCTTGGGGGCTCCCTAGGGATGAGGATAGGAGGTTTGGGTCGTAATCCAACTCATAGGGACTTTAGATAGGCTCTAGGATGGAGAGAGAGGCCGAAAATCACGTAAAAATGTGTTTACGTGCATGGCGCTGTCGCGTCGGATCGTGGGGCCGCGTTCTGGTCGCGTCCATGCAGCAGGTCGCGTCACTAGGGGCAGTGCGCGCAGGTCCCACAAAAGGGCCATAACTCTCTCCACAGATATCAGAATGATGCGCCGTTTGTTGCGTTGGATTCTAGACTCCGAGGGCTACAAAATGATAGTATGGTAGACCAAATTTGGATTAGAAATGAGGACGTTATGAGCTCTAAAAGTGAAGGCATGTTCAGAAGATTGGGCAGATTGCACAGTTTTGATATTTCAAGTGGTGTTTGGCCATGGGCTTGAGAATGGGCTTGACATTGAGGGTGAATGGGCTCATGATGGGCCAGAGAAGGACTCCAAGGTGATGATCAATTTAGGACATCAATGATATGGACAAGATGTGCTCAACTTAGAAGCCGAAAACAGGTGTCTACAGATTGCCCCTCCTTGATGCCCGCTTTGCAAGGGAGCGAAGCGCAAAGAGAGCGAAGTTTAATGAAATGGAATGGAGCGAGGATGAAGTGGAGTGGACTGAAAAGTGGGCATCAAGGTAAAGAGACACCCGTCACAACCAATAAGCGATAGAAATTTTCCGGAAGACTCTAAACTAACCTCAAGGAAGAGCGAGCACGGACGGCTCCTGTCTGGAACGACAAAAAGGAAAGCAAAAGAAGGATGATCAACCTCTTGATTAAGAGGTACCCTAGCCGATTGGCCTGCAGGTTTCATCTTGGAGGACATGTGCGTGCCAGGTAGGTCACGATGACTCAAGGCCTGGGAGCGGTTCGCAACCAAGACGGATCAGGGGGATATTTAAGCTAATTTAGATGAATGGAGGGGTAAATTCCAGACAGAAGTCATACTGGCCAACTAGACCAAGTGACTAGTTCAAAGAAGACCTTCAAATTGTGAGTGGAATAGGATTTCTTGTTCAAGAAACTTAAGCATGATTGATCATCACCAGGGAAACAACATTTGAACAAATCATGAGGCATGAAGCTCAAAGTCCTACATGATGCATACTGGGCTAAAATAAAAAGAAATCATCAAATCAATATGCAAAGAAAAGAGAAAATAGAAAATACTCAAGGATAATATTGTTAGCCAAATAAGAACGGGTCAAGAGACTACCTGCAACCGCAGTGTAGGCCTGAATCTATCATCCCCGTACTTACTTAACTCAACGGCCTATCCAGCGATTAGCAATGTGCACCTAGATCATCACTGTTTTTGTTGAAGGGGAACTCAAATCCCAGAACACATTGAGAACCAGCCGGTCCTTGAGATAATATAATAGCATAAGTACCATATAGTAGTGCAAGGGAGAAGGGATAGGGATACTTACCTGACTTACCTGTGAAGCGCAGAACTCACCATTTTTTTTTGGGGTTTTGCTTTTTTCTGATTTTTTTTGTTTTTGTTTTTTTGTGTGTGTGTAAATGAAGCAATAAACAAAGCACTAAACAAGCTAACAACAATAAGCATAACAACTCAGTCATCCACATGATTGAAACAAAGCACTGATGAATAGCCAGGTTCACACACGGAGAGTCCTCTCATGGAGCCATTCAGATGAAGGTGAATATGTATGGGACTTGGGAAGGACTTGGTGGGATAATGAGCTTGAAATTCAAATCATGGGTGGGACTGAGGAGGAGAGACAGATCGTAAAGATGATGTGAGCAAGACTCAGACAAAAGCAATGAAAAAAGTGGAGATCCGAGCGATCAATGCTTGGGAGCCAATGTACCTGCACACTTAGCATGTATGATTAGATCTGCTCATTTTTGTTATTTTTAGTTTGAAAACATTTGATTTTTTTGGAGTTTTGAAATTATTTGATTTTTTTTGATTTTTTGAAATATCTGATTTTTTGGAAATTTGAAAATATTTGATTTTTTAGATTTTTTGCAATATTTGATTTTTTTGGGATTTTTGGCAATATTTGATTTTTTTATATTTTGGCAATATTTGATTTTTTTGGGATTTTTGGCAATATTTAATTTTTTTGGATTTTGAAAATGACGCCTGAAGCCGACGTTAGCCCTTCCTAAAAAGACACATGAGACGGAAGGCACTCACCCTTGCTACTACAACACTAAAGCAAGATCAAACTACTGGCAAGGTGTAACGACCCATCTGGTCACACCGATAACACTGCTCAGCAAAAGTACGATGTACATGCTGCGAAGGCTGACTTGTCGGCTGCTGAACACTCCCAACCGACTGCTGCCTCTGCTCTGCCTGCCTTCTATCACGCCGAAACTTCCTCCGAGATCCTGACTTCGCCGACGTCCCAGTAGAAGTGGACGCGTAGGAAGTCGCAGTCCTCGGGGTCGTCTGCACACTACCCTGCTGCTGGTGAGGCTGAGAAGGAACTACCTGCGTCTGAACCTCTGCACTTCGAGCACGAGTCCGCAAGGTGTCTGCCTCTAACGCTGCCGCTATCTGATAGGCCGCATCCAGTCTGTGACACGAGCAACTATCAGCGCCTGCCTGAGCTCTGGCCTCAAGCCTCTCACGAACTGCTGAGTCCTCAGACCCTCATCTCCCATAATCTGCGGAGCATAATGCCCTAACTCCACAAATCTAGCCCTGTACTGCACCACAGTAGAGTCCCTCTGCTGCTAGCCAGTTACCAGTTGCAGGCGCAGGCGTTGACTTGGTGGTCCGCTGAGTGGGAGACTACTTTTCAGTCTCGCCCACTGAGACAGATTCCGTGGCAGGAGTTTGTCGTTTCTTTTGAGAGAGCCTTCTGTCCTACTTACGTCCGGACGGAGAGGTTGTACCAGTTTCTGGACTTGCAGCAGAGGGACTCTACTGTGGTGCAGTACAGGGCTAGATTTTTGGAGTTAGGGTGTTATGCTCCGCAGATTATGGGAGATGAGGGTCTGAGGACTCAGAAGTTCGTGAGAGCTTGAGGCCAGAGCTCAGGCAGGCGCTGATAGTTGCTCGTGTCACAGACTTGGATGCGGCCTATCAGACAGCGGCAGCGTTAGAGCAGACACCTTGCGGAAGTAAAATTCCACTATATGAACATATATAGTGGAATTTTATTGCTTTGCATGGTGTGTATCTTCTTACATATAGTCTCCTCGGACTTTCACTTCCTACCCTTCCGAGCTTGTCTCGTGGGATAGCGGGTCAGAATTCGGGTTACTGGTTGTTACTGGTAATGCGGATTCTGGGTCGTTACACAAGGGTCCTCATTCATTCACCTTTCATTAAAGACCACCAAAGGTTGGATGTGCATTAAGATGGTGGCATCCTGTAGATGGTTGCCCCTAGCTTGCAGTGCCACTACAAAGGCCATACCCGGGAGACGACCCAGCCTTATAGAGAGAAGAGAAGAAATTTTGGGGATAAGTCTAGTGCAAGCTTTAAAGGACAAGTTATGCTTAGCTTCCTTCCACGACATACCTCTTAAAAGTTCAATCTGTTGAGGAGGGACTTTTGGTCACTTTATGTGCCTTTTTCTTGTTTGGGGCATGCGTACGACCGGGCTCAAGGTGTCCCGCGGGGAACTATACTGCCACTCTTTGCCATGCCCCTATTCCTTGATTTTCTTTCATTTGTTCTTCTTCTCGCTTTATTTGGCTTTTCTTTTGCAGGCCTGATTGACCGTCCCTATTTGAGATTTCCTCTCATCAAGGTGTGCTCAGTCGGTCGCC
>CM024757.1:20026161-20226161 GCA_014218235.1 Colocasia esculenta | reverse complement strand
TTTTGTATTCATTATTCTATATGATTTTATATTATTTATTTATGATTTTATGTTGATTGTGAGTATTTGTTAAATTATGAATATTGTAGTAGGTTGACATTGTAGCAATGTTGACAAATCATTTTATTTGCCTATTTAAAAAAAAAATATGTGATTTTCCGACGGATGTTCCGACGGATAAGTATCCGTCCGAACTTATAAATCACTACAAGAAAAGCGGGATTACCGACGGACATTTCTGACGGATTATTTTCCGTCGTTAATTCCGTCGGATATTCCGACGGAAATATGTCAGTCGGAATATCCGTCGGTCGTTCCGACGGAAATATTCCGTCGGAATGTCGTCGGAATGAAAACTTCCGTCGGAAATGTCCGTCGGTAATGAAAACATACCGACGGATATTCTGACAGACATATTTCCGTCGGAATATCCATCGGTAAATCTCCTATACCTTGTCCCGCGAAACCCCCCTCTTTCCCTCTCCCGCTCTCTCTCTCTTCTCTTCTCTCTCTCTTCCCTCTCCTCTCTCTCTCTCTCCGCTCGCTCTCTCTCTTCTCTCTCTCTCTCTCTCTCTCTCTCCTCTCTCTCTCTCTCTCTCTCTCTCTCTCTCTCCTCTCTCTCTCTCTCTCTCTCTCTCTCTCTCGCCACCGGTCGCCGCTCCGCCTTCGCCGCCGCCCCTGCGCGCTCGCCGCCGCTCTGCGCCGCTCGCCGCTGCTCGCCGCTGGCGCCCCTCTCCCCGGTGAGTCCCACCGGGCCCCCCTCCCCCCTGCGCGATGCCCCCTCCCCCCTGCACCCGACCCCCCCTCCTCCTGCACCCGGCCCCCTCCCCTTCCCACCTGGCCCCTTCCCCCTGCGGGATGCCCCCCCCGCCCCACCTGGCCCCCTCCCCCCTGCGGGATGCCCCCCCCCCCACCCGGCCCCCCTCCCTTCCCACCTGGCCCCCCTCCCCCCTGCGGGATGCCCCCCCCCACCCGGCCCCCCTCCTCCTGCACCGGCCCCCCCCTTCCACCTGGCCCCCTCCCCCCTGCGGGATGCCCCCCCCCCCACCCGAACCCCCCCCCCCCAACCCGGCCCCCACTCCCCTTCCCACCTGGCCCCCCCCCCCCCACCCGGCCCCCTCCCCCCCCACCTGCCTTCCTCCCCTGCACACACCCCCTCCCCTTCCCACCCGGCCCCCCTCCCCCTGCACCCGGCCCCCTCCCTCATGCACCCTAATAAATTAATACATGCAAACTAAATAAATATAATTAAGAATTAACATGTGACATTAACATAATTAACATGTACTAATCTATTTTAAATAAATATCTAAAAAAACTTAATTTAATTAGTTACTTTTCACCACCCATTTAACTTTCTATTAGAATGGTCGTCAATTATATAAATACTATATTTGTTTGTTATAAAGTCTAATCATATGTAGAGAAAATTTAAAACGAGTTGGGGTTAACCCTAACTACTTTTCTTTATTACTTTTTATTGTACTATGTGCTACCATCTACCATCTTTTTATATTAATTTATTTATTGTACAGGAACTCACATAGACCATGGTTTTGGTAAAAAGAGAATTGTTGTCACAAGTAATTAATCAATGTTAATTTAAATCAATTATGATTTCATTCCTTAATGGTTTGCATGTATTAATATATTTTTACAATTACATGGATCTATTGTTGTTCAAACAGAGGACAAGATTTAAATGAAGCAACATATTCTCATGTTCTGTATGTCATAGGCCGATTGTGACTCTTGTTGTACATTACTACATATTATATGTTGATGATGCTAATTAAATTTAAGGAGATTACTTGTTGCATATATGAAAGATGCAAATTGCTTGTAATAATGAAAGAAGAATTTTATTACTTTGCTTATAATTACACATGTTGAATTATATTTAAGGCCGCCTGTGAGACTTAGTTCTTTGTGATATTTTTGTATGAAATAACTACATGAAAGCCATAGACAATTTTACTTTATAATATTTCCTAATTATGCTAATTTTACAAGAGTTAAATGACAAAAAATAGATAAAATGCTGTCCATTTGTTCCAAAAAAATAAGTATAAACTTATTAAATTGTTACTACAAAGTGGATATTTATAGAAAAATGCAGCGTATGGTTATTTAAACTATGTATCATCACGTAAAATTATACATTTTTTTTCTTCTGAAAATGTGTAAATTTAGATTTTGAATGAAAGATTTATCCAATAGAAAATTAATCACCTATCTCTTGGAAATTAACGTATCCTCATATATGTCGTTAAAATCTGCACCTTATCACCTATCTCTCATATTAGCTAGATGTTAGAATGCAACAAATATTTCACAAGAACTTAGATGTAAACATCCTTACCCAACACCAAAGAGAGGGGAAAAAAATTTGCCAAAGAAATAACATTATCCATTAGAGAAGTGCTTGTTACTCGGGCGTCCGAGTAGTTGGCTGACGTGGATCGGCCGCACGGCCGATCCAGCTCAGCTGGTTACCTAGGGGCCCAAATAACCAGCATTTCTCTATCCATTATGCTTGGTGGGATTTTAAAGGGAGGGGCAGGTTAGTCCGTTTTCAACATCCATTTAATTATCATTGGATAGATCTAGTAAAATAACATTATATATATAAGGAAATATAGTTAACTATGGGGTGTAGGCGATGAGATAAAAAATTTAGGGATATATATATAAGAATTAATCGCATTTCATATATATATATATATATATAAAGAAAATATCAAAATGAGGATTAAAAATTACATACAAGACGCCAGAAGAAGGATAAGAGTACACTTCAGAAAATGTTATTCTACCAATAATAGAAACTAAACAAAAATTACATACAAGACGCCAGAAGAAGGATAAGAGTACAATTCGTCGAGTACAAATGCCCCCCTCCCCCTCCCCGTCCCAGCACCCCTTCCCATCCTGGCACCCCCCTTCCCCTACAAGTTCCTTCTCCTAATTGCTTATATTCAAAGCTTTTGGTAAATTAAGTTATTTTTATTTATCTTGCTCGCTGTTATTTTTTTACGCTTGACATGAAAATAAACAATGCAATGACTTTCTTTGTTAAACATATTGTTTACTTTCACAAATTTCACACTGCAAGTTAATCATTCAACATTCGTATGTTTATTTGTAGCCATTTGAGAGATTTTTCATATTTACCATATTATGATTTAATTTCATATTTTAAATTACTCATGAATAAAATGTTATAATTTTTTTTTTGTAATTAGTGATGAGAGTTCGCGATTGGAAATTAGACTCAAAGAAGAACAAATGTCCAACGTATCAAAGTACTTGTTTGTTTGAACGTAAAATATTTCCGCTCGATATTCGAAGATTGCATGATGGTTTACTTTTGGTGAAAGAGAAGATGACGAAAATCATAAAGATTATTCGGAAAGAAGAAAGACAAAGTTTAGAAAATAAAAGTGGATTATCTGTTATTGTTCAAGATGAAAAATGAGTGTGATATTCTGTAATCTTACGACGTAGTTGGTGTGGTACTATGTACATGTTTATTGGAAAAGACTGGTGTAAATTTGTGAAAAATAATTGTGTCAAAGAACTTGACATTCTCAAATTTATGTCTTCCCATTATGTATGAAGAGATGTATTTGGCAAAACTATATTTAGGGATATCAGTGGTTAGTTCACTCCCTAGGAAATCTACTGAGAAGTTGGTGAATAAAGAGCCGATCAAGTGGTGGTGGCCTAATATGAAGACATCACGGTTTGTGTTGTTTTTAATGTTCAATACCATTAAGTATTTATATAGTGCTCAAATTTATTTGATATTCATGTATGTTTACTCTTCATTTATCTTTACGTCAACGCTTTATTTCACCCATTAGCTCTGGCACTCTCCATATAACGTATGTATGGTACTTGAATGATGTGAGGGTGTGTTGGATTTTAACTCGGGACATGACATTTAATCTGTAGGAAAAATGTCTTATGAGAATCGGTCATGGATGTACCATGGAATAGTGAATGGAGTTGTGACCGAGGAGTTTAAAGACAGAGTTGACAGTTTTATTGAGTTTGCATTGAGTAATTCATCAGTAGCAGTTGATCTGATAGGTAACATTCGATGTCCGTGTTCGGCTTGTAAGAACAGAAAGTGGATATCGACATGGGATGTGCAGCATCATCTGTATACGAGAGGATTTGTTGGCCATTATGAGTTATGGTCGTGTCATGGTGAGTTGAATATTCAGTCGTCTGCACCAGCTAATTACTTTGCCTCCACAAGTACGTACGTAGACATGGTTGTCGATGCTGCTGGTCCGGAGTTCAATATTCATGAAGATCAAACAAATGAAGAAGTGCCGAATGATACAGCTCAGAGATTTTATCAGTTACTTCGAGATGCTGATGAGCCATTATGGGATGGTTGTGAGAAGCATACACGGTTGCCTGCAGTGTCGCAGCTATTGAATTTGAAATCTGAATTTCATATGAGCGAGAGTTGTTTTGACCGGCTTCTCTTACTGGTCAAGAGCATGCTTCCTCAATCAGAGAGGTTACCTGCTGACTTTTACCGTGCGAAGAAGATGGTGAGTGATTTGGGGCTTGGTTTTATGAAAATTGATGCATGTCCGAATCACTGTATGTACTACAAAGAGGATGCAGATAAGACATCATGCTGTATTTGTAAGCATGATAGGTTCAAGCCCAAGAGAGGGGACAAGTCAAAGCAGAAGGATGTTCCGTATAAGTCATTGCGGTACTTTCCTATCACACCCAGATTGCAGCGATTGTTCATGTCCTCGAGGACAGCTGAACATATGACATGGCATGCGGAAAGAGTCCGTCGCGACGAAGGTGAAATGGGTCATCCTGCCGATAGTGAAGCTTGGGCTCATTTTAGTCGTACTCATCCTTACTTCTCAAGGGATCCACGCAACGTACGGCTTGGTTTATGCACAGATGGTTTCAATCCTTTCGGAGGCTCGGTGGCACTTACTCATGTTGGCCAGTATTCCTAACACTGTATAACCTTCCGCCAGGCATGTGCATGAAGCGTGAGAATCTGTTCCTTTCATTGCTGATTCTGGGTCCAAAAAGTCCAGGAAAGAATATAGACATATATCTCAGACCGTTGATTGATGAGATGAAATTATTATGGTCGGATGGTGTGCAGTCTTATGATGCATCTAGAAAACAGAATTTCAATCTGAAGGCTGCATTAATGTGGACAATAAGTGACTTTCCAGCCTACGGCATGTTATCTGGTTGGAGCACACATGGGAGGTTGGCATGTCCTTATTGCATGGAGGATTCTAAATCATTTGTGTTGAAATCTGGGGGAAAATCTTGTTGGTTCGATTGTCATCGGCGGTTTCTACCCAGTGACCATCCTTTCCGAAAGCAAAAGGATTCTTTTATTAAAAATACAACTGTGATGGAGGAGTTAGATATGGAACGGGTGTCTGGTGGAAACATGGCGAGGCGGGTCCAGAACTTACCGACTGTAACACAACTGGCTGGTAGTACCCGACGAATCCTGGCTTTGGGAAGGATCACAATTGGGTGAAGCAAAGCATTTTTGGGAATTGCCTTATTGGTCAACACTTTTGATACGTCATAAACTAGACGTCATGCATATAGAGAAGAATGCTTTTGATAATGTGTTCAACACAGTTATGGACGTCAAAGGCAAAACGAAGGATAACATCAAGGCACGTTTCGATTTGAAAGTACTTTGCAAACGTCCAGAACTAGAGCTACAGCATGTTCAAGGAAAAGTGGTGCAACCTAAAGCTGCATATGTGCTTGGGGCCAGACAGATTAAGGAAGTGTTGCAATGGTTAAAGAAATTGAGATTTCCGGATGGATATGTCTCGAATATTGCGCGTTGTGTAAATGTGAACGAGGGAAAAATATACGGAATGAAGAGTCATGACTGCCATGTTTTCATGCAAAGACTGATGCCTCTTGCTTTTCGTGAGTTGTTGCCGAAACAAATATGGGGAGGAATGACTGAGCTGAGTCAATTCTTCAGGATTTTATCTGCATCAGAACTCAAAATTCATGACTTGCAAAATATAGAGCAAAATATAATTCAGACAGTCTGCAAATTAGAGAAGATGTTTCCTCTAGCATTCTTTGATTCAATGGAGCACCTGATCATCCATTTACCATATGAGGCAAGGGTCGGAGGACCAGTACAATTTCGATGGATGTATCCGTTTGAGAGGTATATTCTACATCTCAATTTATTGCCATTACGATGATCTTTTATATTACTTATGTATGCATTTGAATTATTGTCGTAGGTGCATGCTTGATCTTAAGATGGAAGTCCGCAACAAAGCACAAGTTGAGGGCTCCATTACTCAGGCGTACCTCATTGAGGAGATATCGAGTATGTGTCTAATTATTCCAAAACATAAGTGTTATGTTTTTATGCAGACTGAGTTGAAGTCATTTATTCAATGTTTGTCTATTTATCTCATAATAGGTTGAACAAGGCTTCATTCCCGATTCAAGAGTACAACAGATTAGTTTTAGCCCCTCGAAGATTGTACGTGTCTATCCAGGCTACATTGTGAATGGATACAGATTTCACATGAGAGATTATGGACGGAATAAGTCTACGATGAACAGCGGCGTATGTGTGAAGGGAAGTGCCTACAATGAAAATGAAATTGACTATTATGGCATTCTCGAAGAAGTCATTGAACTGCAATTTTTGGGACAAGACAACAATGTATTTCTGTTCAAGTGTCATTGGTTTGACCCGACATCTATTCGTCATGACACAACATATGGATTAATCGATGTGAAGCATAAGTCCAAATTGAGTACATATGAGCCATTCATCCTGGCGGCACAAGCCCAACAAGTTTATTATTCAAATTATACATCCCTCAAATTAAGAGATTGGTGGGCTGCATGTAGAGTGAAATCAAGACTATTCCCTGAGTATGAGCTTCTCCCAACTGATGATGAGCTCGAAGGTGTTAATGACAACTTTTCCAATCAGATCGGAGTGACGCACGAGAGTTGGCAGCTTCTACGCAGTATAATGTTCATGATAGAAATGAAACAATTTGCTTACATAAGGATAACGAACAAGAAGAAGTTGACCCAAATGTCGCTGAGCGGGAGGTGGAGTCTGATGTGGAGGAAGACTCCCAAGATGATGAGGATGAATTCCAGGATGATGATGAAGATGATGCTGAATTAAACATGTCTTCAGCATCTGATGATGAATATAGATAATATACTGCATATTTTGTAAGAAATTGGTGTTGTTGTTAATTACATGTTCATAATAAATTGCTACTTCAAATTGAGTGCTGATGACTTGCTATATCTTTATTTGTATCAATAGAGATATGGTACGTGGAGGACGCAGTCGGACGGTTGCACGTCCGTTGGCAGAGGGACTGCCTCCCCGTCCACGTCTGCCTCCAAGTCCGCGACAGGTATATGCATATGTACACAAAAAACCATATGGGTATTATTGTTTATATTGATTTCACGAGAACTAACGTACATACAATTTTACAGGGACTGCCTCCCCGTCCACGTCTGTCTTCCCAGCGACAGGTAAATTTCTATATTGTTGTTTATTTGAAATTCATAATTTCTAATGTGTATGAAATTTTGCAGGGACTGCCTCCCCGTCCACGCCCGTCGTCCCAGAGACAGGTAATTTTCTACATTGTTGTTTATTTGAAATTCATAATTTCTAACGTGTATGAAATTTTGCAGGGACTGCCTCTCCGTCCACGCCCGTCGTGATGAACAGTCCATCCCCATGTACTTTTAAATTAATTACATGCTTATTTTGGTGATAAACAAAACACTGTCAAAAGTTTTTCTAACTATGTTTTATTTAGCCTTAAGCACAGGAAATACCCAAAGAAAGTCAAGCATTTGTGGTAAGTACTTACATACATTGTTTTCAGAAGAGCTATAACGATTCCTTCATTAACTGTAACGATTTCCTCACAAGTACAACGATTTACTTGTAAGATTGAATAACCTTGCTGTGTCAAACAAGTCGATGTTATAACGACTCTGTAAGTTATCGTAACGACTCCTTCAGAAGTTATAACGACTTGCTCATTATAACGACTCTGTAAGTTATCGTAACGACTCCTTCAGAAGTTATAACGACTTGCTCATTATAACGACTCTGTAAGTTATCGTAACGACTCCTTCAGAAGTTATAACGACTTGCTCATTATAACGACTCTGTAAGTTATCGTAACGATTTCTTCAGAAGTTATAACGACTTGCTCATTATAACGACTCTATAAGTTATCGTAACGACTCCTTCAGAAGTTATAACGACTTGCTCATTATAACGACTCTGTAAGTTATCGTAACGATTTCTTCAGAAGTTATAACGACTTGCTCGTCATAACGATTCTGTAGGTCATCGTAACGATTTCTTTAGAAAGTTATAACGACTTGCTCGTCATAACGATTCTGTAAGTCATCGTAACGATTTCTTTAGAAAGTTATAACGACTTGCTCGTCATAACGATTCTGTAAGTCATCGTAACGATTTCTTTAGAAAGTTATAACGACTTGCTCGTCATAACGATTCTGTAAGTCATCGTAACGATTTCTTTAGAAAGTTATAACGACTTGCTCGTCATAACGATTCTGTAAGTCAGCGTAACGATTCCTTTAGAAAGTTGTAACGACTTGTTTATCATAACGTTTCTATAAGTAAGCGTAACGATTCTTTTAGGAGTTATAACGACTTGGTTGTGATAACGATTTCATAAGTTATCATAACGACTTCTTCTGAGACTATAGCAATTTGTTCACAACGATTCTATCAGACTATCATAACGATTGCATAAGTCATGTTTCTATTAATTAATTGTTTATCTTGATTTAAGATACGTTGAATAGTCAAAGTTGCATCACGTCTGTTTGACTGCCATGCATTTAATAAAGACTGAACGTATCTCTGCATGGATACGGAACATATCTTCCATTCTCGTGTATTCTCTGCATGCATCTTTTAGAACGATAAACTGTTACTACTATATTTGTATCTATCTGCTCTGACGTTGATTGACATCTGGAGATAGTATAGCTGTCTACCATTAAAGCTCAACCTTGCAGAACCTTGAGGATGTACTATCCTACAACATTGGACACAGAAAGAACTACAAGCCAACTCAGAAGATCTCATCACTTTGCGTGCTCCAAAGAACAAAAGACTGTCGACAGGAAGCTTCCACAAATCCTTCAGTCTAACATACACCAAAGCTGTGAGACAATGGTCATCTCTTCGTCCTCATTCAAATTGGAGATATAAATACAAGACGAAGTTCTGAAGACAAAATTCACACCAAAGAAGAAAGCATTATTCATATTCAAGAGAGACCAGAACTCTGTAGCTTTCAAGTCTTCAAGATCTCTAGAGCCAGAAATTCATTCCTTTCGATCTTGGCTCTTAGCTCCTTGTGCTGTGACAAGAAAAATTAAGGAAGAGCTAGATTAGTTCTGAGAGAGTGCACATTGTGTAGATCTTTGTCTCTCAGTGCTTGTAGCTTCAGATTGAGTGTTGTAAAAGCTTGATCTAGGGGCTAGTCATTTCTTTCAAGATTTTCTTGTGTTTTTCCCTTCGTGTGTGAAGGAAGACCTGGTGGTTTCCAGGGTGGTGTTTTTCCCTTCAGGAGTGAAGGAAGACCTGGTGGTACCAGGGTGTTGTGTTCCCTTCAGGAGTGAAGGAAGACCAGCTGAGCTGGGTGGTTGTTTTGTCCATAGGGGGACTGTACCCTAGTTAGTGAAATCCTGAGGGTTGCTCAGGGACTGGACGTAGGACTCCTAAGGAGAGGAGATCCGAACCAGGATAAATCTGTGTTGTGTGATTGTCTTCATTGTGTGATTGTTGTTTTTACTAACCATTACTAATCTCTTTCAAGAACTGTTTATGTTTGTTTGAGTTCAGGTTTTTATCAGATAAATTTTATTTAAAGACCCATTCACCCCCCCTCTGGGTTAGCCAACCGGGCAACAAGTGGTATCAGAGCGAGTCTCTTCGACAAAGAACAAGATCCAACGATCTGAAGAGTAAAGATCCATGGCAGCCCAAGGTCACTTCGAAGGTCAGTCTGTCAACAGACCTCCTTTGTTCGACGGTGAAGATTATACGTATTGGAAGACCAGGATGGAATACTTTCTACAAGGCCACGACTATCAAATCTGGTCGATAGTGGAAGAAGGTGATCTGGTCGTCACAAATGAGAAAGCACAATGGACAGATGAAGATAGAAAGAAAATCTCCTTGAACTGTAAAGCCAAGAGCATTCTATGTTGTGCTCTAAGCAAGAAGGAGTTCAACAGAGTCTCAGCATGCAAATCCTCCATGGAAATGTGGGAAAAGCTAAGGATTACGTATGAAGGTACAGACAAAGTAAAGGAGACAAGAATCGACATTCTTGTCACTCAGTATGAAAGATTTCAAATGCAATCAGGTGAGTCTATTACCCAAATGTTTAGTCGATTTACTGACATCACTAATGGTCTAGCCAGTCTAGGAAAGTCATATGAGGTTGCAGATATGGTAAGGAAGATTCTCAGATCCTTGCCATCTTCATGGACGCCAAAGGTCACAGCTATCGAAGAAGCTAATGACCTTAAGAGAATGTCAGTAGAAAAGCTCATCGGGTCTCTCATGGCCCATGAAATAAACATGGAAAGATTAGGAGAATCCTCCAGTAGAAAGAAGCAGTCCAATGCGCTTAAAGCTAATGGGGACTCATCTGAAGAATCCTTGGATAACAGTGAAGATAGCAAAGATAGTGATGATGAAGAAGCTATGCTGTCAAAAAGATTGCAGAGAATCTTGGCCAAGAAGAAGAAGTTCCAGTCTGGTAGGAGGTACTTCAAGAAAAACAAAGATCTCAAGAGACCAGACGAAAAGATCAGAAGAGGAATGAGCCACTTTGCTATGAATGCAAGAAGCCTGGACATATCAAGGCAGACTGTCCAATGCTAAAGAAAAATGATCACAAGAAGAAGGACAGCTCCAAGAAGTTCAGAAGATACAAAAAGAAAGCCATGGCAGCTGCATGGGAAAACAGCAGCGACTCAGACAGTGAGTCAAGCTCCAGCAGTGAAGAAGAAGAAGCCAACCTGGCTTTTATGGCAAATACCGGGGATAAGGTAACTTCTGATTCCTCTTTTGATTCCTGTAATGATTCAGATTCCGATAATTTGGAAAGTGCCTTTAATGAACTTTACGATAAGTATAAAGAAGTGTCTAAACTACTTAAGGTTAGCAAGAAAAATATCACCTTGTCTCGAAAATACCAACTCAGATTTAAAATCTGAAAATGAAGAACTAGAAAAACAAATAATGGAGCTTAAGAGAAGAAATGAACTATTATGTGAAAACTTAAAAGACAAGAACAAACAAATCATTAAACTAGAAAAACAGGAAAGCTCAGATGATTTAAGAAAAACGGTAAAAGAATTAAATGAAGAAAACAATACACTAGCAAGCACCTTAGAAAGTTTACAAATGGGAAGAACTCCTTATTACTAAAGGGTGCTAGAAGATCTGGTAAGAACAAACGAGGTATAGGATACATACCTCCAGTAAATGAAGAAGAAATAGTCTATCCTGAAAAATATCCAACTCCTAAATTCACTCCAGAACAAGATGTGGCATATAAAGCTAATTTTAAGTATATAGAAAGAGTAACAATAACATCATGTTGTAGTCACTGTAATAAGCTAGGACATTTAAAATCCACCTGTCCAACAAGACATAAGAAGTGGATAATAAAAAGTAAAAATAATGATACTGACCCATCAGGACCCAAAAGAACTTGGGTACCTAAATCTTGATGTCTTTATTTCAGGTTAACCTTCGAGCATCCAAATGGTATTTGGATAGTGGGTGCTCAAGGCACATGACAGGAAACCTGAAGCTTTTCTCCCATCTCCAAGATGAAGAAGGAACAGTCACTTATGGAGATAATGGAAAAGGAACTGTAGTAGGCAGTGGATCAGTAAACAGCAAAGGAAAAACAGTCATAGAAGATGTGCTGTTAGTCAAAGGATTGAAGCACAACCTCATCAGTATAAGTCAGCTGTGTGATAGAGGACATCAAATCAAATTTCAAGAGTCAAAATGCAGCATACTAAAGGATGGAGCAGTCATCTTTGAAGCAAATAGAGAGAAGAATCTGTACGTGCTCTACCTTGAAGAACTCAAAGAGCAAAATGTATGTCTGGTAGCCAGCAAAGACAAATCAACTGATCTGTGGCACAGAAGGCTAGGCCACTGCAGCTTGGATGGCTTGAGCAAGCTCAGAAAGAGGAATCTTGTGGAAGGTCTACCGAAAATCAATGGTAAATTAGAAAGTGTTTGCAGACCTTGTGCTAAGGGAAAGCACACAAAGAGTTCCTTCAAGTCAAAGACGGTGGTGACCACCTCAAAACCCTTAGAGCTCCTACATATGGATCTATTTGGGCCAATGAGAACTACCAGTCTTGGAGGAAAGAATTTCGGATTTGTTATAGTAGATGACTACTCAAGATTCACATGGGTATCTTTCTTAGAACATAAAGATGATACTTTTGATAATTTTGTTGTTTCAGCAGGAAAGTCCAGAAAGATCAGAAGTTCAGTATAGTATCCATTCGATCTGATCATGGTGGTGAGTTCCAAAATGAAAAGTTTGCTAGATTCTGTGATGATCAAGGAATTCAGCACAATTTCTCAGCACCAAGGACACCACAGCAAAATGGTATAGCTGAACGGAAGAACCGAACTCTCTTGGATATGGCAAGAACCATGCTTTGTGAATATGAGTTACCAAGATATTTCTGGGCAGAAGCAGTCAACACAGCCAGCTATATTGTCAACAGAGTCATGATCAGGCCAATCCTGAAGAAGACTGCATATGAGCTGTTTAAAGGGAAGAAGCCAAAGATCAGCCATTTCAGAACCTTTGGATGTCCTTGCTTTATACACAACAACGGAAAAAGGGATATTGGTAAGTTGGATGCCAAATCAGATGAAGGCATCTTCATGGGATACACTTCTAAACCCAAAGGCTATAGAGTGTTTAATAAACGTACCTTATTGATTGAACAGTCTGTACACATTATTTTTGATGAAACTAACCCTTCCTTGAGGAAGGAAGTAGAAAGTGATAATGATGATGCAGATGAACTGTCCAATAAACTGAAAGACACATCACTTGAAGACAAGGATGATCCGCCTCTGGAAGAATTGCAACAAGAAGAAATTTCTCATGAAACTCTTCCAAAGGAATGGAGATACAAGAAAGATCATCCACCTGAAAACATCATTGGTGATCCATCTGTAGGGGTAAGAACAAGAGGTAACGTGATTCCTTGTGATTACCTTGCTTTTGTATCTCAAATAGAGCCTAAGACAGTCAATGAAGCCTTAACTGATGAATCTTGGATAATAGCAATGCAAGATGAATTAAATCAATTCAAGAGAAACCAAGTATGGTCACTTGTTCCTAGACCATCAGACCATCCTGTGATCGGCACCAAATGGGTGTTCAGAAACAAATTGGATGAATCTGGTGTAATTCTAAGAAACAAGGCCAGACTGGTGGCTCAAGGCTATTGTCAAGAGGAAGGCATAGATTTTGATGAAACCTATGCACCAGTGGCTAGACTTGAGGCTATTAGAATTTTACTTGCTTATGCATCTGCATTAGATCTAAAGTTATTTCAAATGGATGTTAAATCTGCCTTTCTAAATGGTTTTATTAAAGAAGAAGTTTATGTGGAACAACCGCCGGGTTTTGATGATACAGACTTTCCGAATCATGTTTTTAAATTGCATAAGGCTTTATATGGTTTAAAACAAGCACCTAGAGCCTGGTATGAAAGACTTAGTTCTTTTCTCCTAAAACATGGTTTCAGTAGAGGTCAAGTAGATAGCACTCTTTTTATAAAAACAAAAGTAAAAATATACTGTTGGTTCAAATTTATGTGGATGACATCATCTTTGGATCTACTGATGAATCCTTGTGCAAGTATTTTGAAAAGCTAATGCAGGGAGAATTTGAGATGAGTATGATGGGAGAGCTTAACTACTTCCTTGGACTTCAAATCAAACAAGGAAAGGAAGGAACTCACATCTGTCAAGCAAAGTACACCAGAGAACTGCTAAAGAAATTTGGATTTGAAAACACCAAGCCACTGTCAACACCAATGGGTACATCAACTAGGATGGACAGTGACAAGGATGGTAAGAAGGTAGATCAAAAGATCTACAGAGGTATGATAGGTTCATTACTTTATCTAACCGCAAGTAGACCTGATATATTGTTTAGTGTATGCATGTGTGCTAGATATCAAGCCGACCCTAGAGAGTCACATTTAATTTATGTGAAAAGAATTTTTAGATACTTAGCCAGGACTCATGATCTAGGACTATGGTATCCAAACTCCTGTGATGTAAATTTAGTAGGATATTCTGATGCTGACTATGCTGGATGCAAGGTAGATAGAAAAAGCACCAGTGGTTGCTGTCAATTTCTTGCAGGGTGTTTAATCTCATGGTCCTCAAAGAAACAAAATTCAGTAGCACTATCTACAGCTGAAGCCGAGTACGTAGCTGCTGAAGTTGCTGTACACAACTCTATGGATAAAGCAACAGCTTGAGGATTTTGGACTCAAAATTAAGACAATTCCACTGCTATGTGACAACACCAGTGCTATCAACCTCACCAAAAATCCAATTCAGCACTCCAGGACCAAACACATTGAGGTCAGATACCATTTTATTCGTGATCATGTAGCTAATGGCAATATTGAAATATCGTTTATTGATACAAACAATCAGTTAGCAGATATTTTCACAAAGGCCTTACCTGAAGAGAGATTTACATCTCTTAGAAGGGAGTTAGGCATGTGTATTTTGTGAAAAGATCTTCATTTAAAGCTGGTATAAAAATTCTCAGAATTTAAGTAGGTTTTCTCTCTCTCCTTTTACGGCAAAATCAATTCAAAATTCTCAGTTTAAGCATTTCCGTCCGATAAGTCATAGTCTTTCGAGGCGGTCAACCTCGTTTGTCGTTTTCTGACGCCTCACCTTTTTGGAGCTTTTATCTTCTTTAAATCAATGCGTTAACGATTCCCCTTCCTCGTTCACCCTTTTTCCCTCTTTCGTCCCGACGCATGAGCCGATGCCCTAGCGACTCTTGCCTCTATCCTCTGCAAATTTGAAGCTTCCATCTCCTTCCCGCAAAATCGTTTGAGGGTTTCTTCTCGTCACCCTTCTCTTCAATCTTTCAAACCTTCTCCTCTTGCACTAAGGCTGACTCCGACCTAATGTTCTGGGCCATTAAAAATAAGGAAATCAATATGGCCGCAGTGATGATAGAGAGAATGAAATATGCCAGGGAACAGATTTGGGACACTAAAAGCAAGTTGAATGTGTCCCTGCCCTATGCCCATTTACTTACCAGGATCTTCAGACACTTCGGTGTAGATGTCTCAGGGGCAGTTGTAGAGAAGATGGGCCAAGCTATCAGGTCCAGAAATCTAAAGAAGAGTGGCTTTTCAGTAGTCAATGGGGTCTGGTCCAAGGCCTCAGTTGCAGAAGGTGAAACACTCATTGGTGAGCCTTCAGTTGCTCAATCTCAGCTGGAAGCAGCTGATGTGATGCCCGAATTGCCACTGGAATCAGGTTCTGTTCCAGTCCTTGTAGAAGCAGAGCAGGAAGGGCCATCTATGGCCAGAAATCAATCAGAGGCAGCAACAGCAGTAAGGGAAGAAGAAGAAAGGCCAGCAGCAGCAAATCCAGAATTTCCTGAAGTGCCAGTTGTACTTCTTGCTGAAAGGAGAATTGAGGATATTCTCCCAGAGGACATCTTGCCTGTTGTAGAGGAGACTGTGGCATCAGGCCACATTATTGAAGAAGGCCCAGTGGAAGAAGAGCAGCAAAATCCTC
Organism: Colocasia esculenta; assembly: GCA_014218235.1. Classification (NCBI taxonomy): domain Eukaryota; kingdom Viridiplantae; phylum Streptophyta; class Magnoliopsida; order Alismatales; family Araceae; genus Colocasia; species Colocasia esculenta. The sequence goes on along the minus strand of CM024757.1, from coordinate 20,210,215 downwards.
AGGATGACTCTATGGAAATGGATGCTCCCTGTCAGGGGGAGACTGGTGCAGTTGCAGAAGATGCTCCACTTGAGGGGGAGCAATCCCAAGAGAAACCAGCTGATGCACCACCAGCCACCAGAGATCAGGAGGAAGTACAGAGAGATTCTGCAAATTTGGATCTCAGAGAAGGGGAGACAGCTAGTTCATCAAGTTCTGATGAGGATAATGATCCACCTCCTCCAGCTACAAAGGGCAAAGAGAAAGTTATAGCTCCTGCAGTACCCCTTTTAGCTGACACACCATTTGAAAGACAGGTCAAGCAAAAAATTGTCATCAATTTAAAACCTGTGATTGAGAGGTTGGATATTCAGGGTGAGCTGCTTTGTACACTTCAGTCTGATGTGAATTCCATTTTTCTGAGCCAAGCTTCAGCCCGCAAGGAACTTGTTCAGATTCGCTCTGCCATGACATGGTTCCATCAAGAAATGGGGACCATGAAGAATTTGTTATCTAACATCCTTCAGGCAGTTGGAGCTCAAGCTCCTCCTCCTCCAGCAGCTCAGGAACCTAACACAAGTGTACCTGAGCCCTCCGGGCAAACAGCAGCAGCCCCAGCAGAAGGACCAGCAGCCGCATCATCATCAGAAGGAACAGCAGCAGCCCCAGCAGATGAAGCCGAGGCAGCAGCAGAGGCCGAGCCATCAGGGCCAGCTGAAGAGTCAGGGCCATCAGGGCCAGTTGTGTTGGAATCAGGGCCACCAGGGCCGGCAGTGTTGGTTCCTTTGCCTCCCTTGCCTGAAGAAGTGGTTTCAGATCCTCCACCCTTTGCTCCCACTTCTACCAACACTCCCATTCCTCCTTCTCCACCCACTAACTTCACAGCTCCACCTGCTCCACCTCACTTCAAAAGGCCTAGATTCAGGCCCATTTCTTCTCCCACACCTTTCCCTCCTCATCCTACCTCATCCTCTCCTGTTTCTTCCACTTCTCATCTTCCTTCTTCTCAAAATTTCGAGGCCCCTCCAGCATCCTCAGCTGGAGCCTCATCCTCTTCTGGTACATCTTCATCTCCAGAAGTAGGATTTCTCAATTCTGATGCATTTCTCTACCCCCCTACACCTCCCTCCTTTATCACTATTATTCCTAAGAATGCCCAAATTGACTCTCCCTTTCTTGATAAAATTAAGGATGAGTTTGAAGAGGTTATCCTTAGGTCTGTGCTAAAGGTAGGAGACCACCTTTCCAAGACAGACTCTTCCAGTACTGTCTCAAAGAAACGCAAACTTACTTCCTCCAACACTCCTCTTTACCCACCTTTGTGGTTTTCTCTTACAGTGACCAACAAGCATACCTCACTGTACAAAGAATACCTACAAAAGGTTGTTTTTGCCACTCTTTACAATCTTCCTTTTCTTAACCTCTCTGACCATCTAGACGTAATTCTTCCCTATACTCCTCTGTCTAAAGCCGAAAAATCCAAAATCTTCTCCTCAGCCCACTCCAAAACTGAGGAGCAATGGGCTAGATCTCATAAAGATTTGTACAATCGCTTTCTTCAGGCTAAGGCAGCAAGGTTTCCTCCCAGGGATCACTCCTTAACCCTTTCTGAGTGGTTCAAGTTTCACCACCAGAACACCTGGGCCCCTGCCATTCAGAAGCTAATCAAGCTGATCAGGCATTTCCAAATGTTCAACAACTACAGGTATCTCAACAGATTACCTGATGTTCAGCTTAGCCAGTTCAAGAGAGCCATCAAGGTCCTTATCCACTCTGAGCAGTATGAGGAAATAAGAGTAGATTTTGCAACTCTTCATTTACCTGAAGACATTCTCCTGCCTCAGATTCATTTCCTGATCATGGAGTCTTCGATTGGTTCAATCATCTTTGAGCGTTTTGCCAGAGTCATGGGCAGAATCAAGATTCAGAAAGGCCTCCAAGTTGGTTTTCCTAGATTTTATTCCGGGAATATCATAGAGGGTTTGTCAAATCTGATGTTCTTGCCCCTCTACTCTCAGAATGTGAAAGGCTGCATGCCTCTGAATGGTCCAAGCTTTACTCTCTGTCATCTCAACAGCTAGCTCATCTGAATGCTGCTCAGGCCAGGGAAGGAAAAGCTCCTGTCTCTCCTGCCACTTTCTTGGACATGAACTCCATCCATCTGGTCCTTGATCCCTACAAAATTTGGGCTGAAAGGTACAAGGTGTTTCTAGCTCTACGCCATGAACTCAAGGAGAAACAGATTTTCTATCCTGTCACCATGGATCAATTCCTTGCCTGTGCAAGCTTTGGTACAACTCTCCTCATCCGCTCCTCCATGGATCCAGATGATTATGACCAGTTTCTTACTAAGCAGCGCAGCATCTATCTCTCCAAGATGGCTTCAACCATGGGACCAACCTTCTTCATTGAGAGTGGTGCCTTTAGGCAATTTTTTATGCGTCAGGAAGAGCAGGCCTGGGAAGCTATTTCTCATTATGCCTCCCTTCTCTCTCCTGCTTATTATTTGCCTGTACCTCCACAAGCTTAATGAATGGGTTGTGCTCTTTCTCCTCATTGTCTCTTATTCTTTGTCTCTTTCCTATTACTTTTTGCTTAATGACAAAAAGGGGGAGAATGTTTACCTACATTTGTCTGATACATTCTTGAATCATGCTTGAAGTACTTTTATTCCTGTTTACTGTTAAGTACTACTTAAATGTTGATCATAGTTTTGTCATCACCAAAAAGGGGGAGATTGATGAACAGTCCATCCCCATGTACTTTTAAATTAATTACATGCTTATTTTGGTGATAAACAAAAACTGTCAAAAGTTTTTGTAACTATGTTTTATTTAGCCTTAAGCACAGGAAATACTCAAAGAAAGTCAAGCATTTGTGGTAAGTACTTACATACATTGTTTTCAGAAGAGCTATAACGATTCCTTCATTAACTGTAATGATTTCCTCACAAGTATAACGATTTACTTGTAAGATTGAATAACCTTGCTGTGTCAAACAAGTCGATGTTATAACGACTCTGTAAGTTATCGTAACGACTCCTTCAGGAGTTATAACGACTTGCTCATTATAACGACTCTGTAAGTTATCGTAACGACTCCTTCAGAAGTTATAATGACTTGCTCATTATAACGACTCTGTAAGTTATCGTAACGACTCCTTCAGAAGTTATAACGACTTGCTCATTATAACGACTCTGTAAGTTATCGTAACGACTCCTTCAGAAGTTATAACGACTTGCTCATTACAACGACTCTGTAAGTTATCGTAACGACTCCTTCAGAAGTTATAACGACTTGCTCATTATAACGACTGTGTAAGTTATCGTAACGATTTCTTCAGAAGTTATAACGACTTGCTCGTCATAACGATTCTGTAGGTCATCGTAACGATTTCTTTAGAAAGTTATAACGACTTGCTCGTCATAACGATTCTGTAAGTCATCGTAACGATTTCTTTAGAAAGTTATAACGACTTGCTCGTCATAACGATTCTATAAGTCATCGTAACGATTTCTTTAGAAAGTTATAACGACTTGCTCGTCATAACGATTCTGTAAGTCATCGTAACGATTTCTTTAGAAAGTTATAACGACTTGCTCGTCATAACGATTCTGTAAGTCAGCGTAACGATTCCTTTAGAAAGTTGTAACGACTTGTTTATCATAACGTTTCTATAAGTAAGCGTAACGATTCTTTTAGGAGTTATAACGACTTGGTTGTGATAGCGATTTCATAAGTTATCATAACGACTTCTTCTGAGACTATAGCAATTTGTTCACAACGATTCTATCAGACTATCATAACGATTGCATAAGTCATGTTTCTATTAATTAATTGTTTATCTTGATTTAAGATACGTTGAATAGTCAAAGTTGCATCACGTCTATTTGACTGCCATGCATTTAATAAAGACTGAACGTATCTCTGCATGGATACAGAACATATCTTCCATTCTCGTGTATTCTCTGCATGCATCTTTTAGAACGATAAACTGTTACTACTATATTTGTATCTATCTGCTCTGACGTTGATTGACATCTGGAGATAGTATAACTGTCTACCATTAAAGCTCAACCTTGCAGAACCTTGAGGATGTACTATCCTACAACATTGGACACAGAAAGAACTACAAGCCAACTCAGAAGATCTCATCACTTTGCGTGCTCCAAAGAACAAAAGACTGTCGACAGGAAGCTTCCACAAATCCTTCAGTCTAACGTACACCAAAGCTGTGAGACAACGGTCATCTCTTCGTCCTCATTCAAATTGGAGATATAAATACAAGACGAAGTTCTGAAGACAAAATATACACCAAAGAAGAAAGCATTATTCATATTCAAGAGAGACCAGAACTCTGTAGCTTTCAAGTCTTCAAGATCTCTAGAGCCAGAAATTCATTCCTTTCGATCTTGGCTCTTAGCTCCTTGTGCTGTGACAAGAAAAATTAAGGAAGAGCTAGATTAGTTCTGAGAGAGTGCACATTGTGTAGATCTTTGTCTCTCAGTGCTTGTAGCTTCAGATTGAGTGTTGTAAAAGCTTGATCTAGGGGCTAGTCATTTCTTTCAAGATTTTCTTGTGTTTTTCCCTTCATGTGTGAAGGAAGACCTGGTGGTTTTTTTCCCTTCAGGAGTGAAGGAAGACCAGGTGGTACCAGGGTGTTGTGTTCCCTTCAGGAGTGAAGGAAGACCAGCTGAGCTGGGTGGTTGTTTTGTCCATAGGGGGACTGTACCCTAGTTAGTGAAATTCTGAGGGTTGCTCAGGGACTGGACGTAGGACTCCTAAGGAGAGGAGATCCGAACCAGGATAAATCTGTGTGTTGTGTGATTGTCTTCATTGTGTGATTGTTGTTTTTACTAACCATTACTAATCTCTTTCAAGAACTCTTTATGTTTGTTCGAGTTCAGGTTTTTATCAGATAAATTTTATTTAAAGACCCATTCACCCCCCCTCTGGGTTAGCCAACCGGGCAACACGTCGTCCCAGCGACAGGTAAATTTCTATATTCTTGTTTATTTGAAATTCATAATTTCTAATGTGTATGAAATTTTGCAGGGACTGCCTCCCCGTCCATGCCACCTTCGTCTTCTTCCTCACCACAAGGTAAACATATGTTTCAATAGATTAGTATGTTTGGTCTCTTGCAATTTATACAATAAAAGTGTACTAAATTGTTTTCAACAGAGGTGGAGAGCCAGCATCCAGCAGCTGAGGAGGGGCCTCAGCTACCAGGACGACAACCATGCTGGATCTCAGGGTAAAGTTCATCATCTCAGTGTTACTGTATTTGTTATTTAGGATATACATTTCATGTAGAAAATTAATGTGGAATTGCAGAGGAAAGATAGATCCCAGTCCTGCTTCCCGCTATATTACGACGCTGGTCCACGCACATATTCCAGGACCAGTGGATGCATGGAGAGACTTCCCGGTGCCAGTCCGGGATTTATTATTTGACATGTTTACGGTATTTTTATTTTATAGAAGAGTTGAAGTCATTTATTCAATTATTATTAATTTGGGTTTATTGCAGAACGTTGATTAATTTTATTTCTTTACAGTGGAGGTTCGCGTTCACGAGACCCGAGGATCTCCCTCGGGCTCGAGCCGTCTGGGAGATTACGGCCCAGACTAATTTAAGAAGGTCGATGTGGGAGCCACGGGACAAGGCAATGAAGACCACAGGCAACTGGGATCCTATGGCTTGGGTGGATTACGGCCCTGTTTGGCTGCGGACAGACTATTGGGAGTCCCTTTGCGCGCGTTGGGCTGCTGGACCATGGCAGCAGCGGTCACAGGCGACAATACGCAACAGAGCAACTCAACTGGAGAAGAATGTGCATACTAGTGGATCCGTATCTTATGCGACCCACAGTCAAAAATTGGTAAGTATTTTATTGTTCGATTCATATATACATATGGATTATTATTGTGAAAGTAACTAATTTTGTTGAATTTTAAGCATCACGACCTGGAGCGTGCCCCTACTTTCCGCGAGTTATTTAACCGGACTCATAAGCGGAAGGGGACGGATGACTATGTTACCGAGAGTGCCCGCACGATTGCTGTAAGTCAAGCTTTAAATTATGAATTCAATTATGATATTAAAGTAATTTTTTTCAATAATTTAATTTTAAATTATTTTACAGGAGACGTACGACAAGACGATGGCGGAGCGCTACACAGAGGGCACTCCCCAGCCAGATTTGGATGCGGATGCTTGGGTCGAGGCAGCGGGAGTGCCGAGGAAGGGTCGAGTGTACGGCTTTGGGGACAACCTGGATACTCATCGAGTGTTGTCCTCATATGCCAGTTCGATCGTTCCTCCGGCACACGCGAGTTCATCTTCTGCGCCGCCCGTCAGTGGTGTAGAGGACATTAGAGGCATCATTCGGGTGGAGCTACGTACAGAGCTACAGACGCAGCGAGAAGAGCTACAGACGCAGCGGGTAGAGCTACAGGCGCAGCGGGTAGAGATAGAGACGCAGCGGGTACAGCTACAGACGCAGTTCAGCGATATAGTTCAGCAGTTCATGTCAATAATGCAGGGAGTACACCCCACACAGCTAGCAGCTCAGGTTAGTATTAGTATTAATTTCATATACTTAGGATTGGGTCGGGCGTTCAATTGACGGATCTAAAAAACACCCAAGTATATATAAAGCGTCAAAACACACAACCCGGGGGTCCAAAATCCCAAATAGGGATCGGATCGGCATGCCGTTTTCTCCGACACGACCGGGTGGGTTAAAGTGACGTGTGGGAACTGACGGAATCCAATTTGGATCTCCAGATTGGGTTGGGCATTCAAATGACGGATCTAAAAACACGGTCGAACAGATATAAATGGTTAAAACACGCAACCCGGGGGTCTAAAATCCCAAATAGGGATCCAACCGACGTGCCGTTTTCTCCGACACGACCGGGTGGGTTAATGTGACGTGTAGAAACTGACGGAATCCAATTTGGATCCCCGGATTGGGTTGGACATTTAAAGGACAGATCTAAAAACACGGTCAACCATATATAAATGGTTAAAATACGCAACCCGGGGGTCCAAAATCCCAAATAGGGATCGGATCGGCGTGCCGTTTTCTCCGACACGACCAGGTGGGTTAAAGTGACGTGTGGGAACTGACGGAATACAATTTGGATCTCCGGATTGGGTCGGACGTTCAATTGACGGATCTAAAAAATACCCAAGTATATATATAAATGGTCAAAACACACAACCGGGGGTCCAAAATCCCAAATAGGGATCGGATCGGCGTGCCGTTTTCTCCGACACGACCGGGTGGGTTAAAGTGACGTGTGGAAACTGACGGAATCCAATTTGGATCTCCGGATTGGGTTGGGCAATCAAATGACGGATCTAAAAAACACCTAAGTAAATATAAAGGGTCAAAACACACAACCCGGGGGTCTAAAATCCCAAATAGGGATCCGATCGACGTGCCGTTTTCTCCAACACGACCGGGTGGGTTAAAGTGACGTGTAGAAACTGACGGAATTCAATTTGGATCCCCGGATTGGATTGTGCATTCAAAGGACCGATCTAAAAACACGGTCAACCATATATAAATGGTTAAAACACGCAACCCGGGTGGTCCAAAATCCCAAATAGGGATCGGATCGGCGTGCCGTTTTCTCCGACACGACCAGGTGGGTTAAAGTGACGTGTGGGAACTGACGGAATCCAATTTGGATCTCCGGATTGGGTCGGGCGTTCAATTGACGGATCTAAAAAACACCCAAGTATATATATAAAGGGTCCAAACACACAACCCGGGGGTCCAAAATCCCAAATAGGGATCGGATCGGCGTGTCGTTTTCTCCGACACGACCGGGTGGGTTAAAGTGACGTGTGGGAACTGACGGAATCCAATTTGAATCTCCGGATTGGGTTGAGCATTCAAATGACAGATCTAAAAAACACTCAAGTATATATAAAGGGTCAAAACACACAACTCGGGGGTCTAAAATCCCAAATAGGGATCCAATCGACGTGCCGTTTTCTCCGACACGACCGGGTGGGTTAAAGTGACGTGTAGAAACTGACGGAATCCAATTTAGATCCCCGGATTGGGTTGGGCATTCATATGACGGATCTAAAAACAGACAAGTATATATAAAAGGTTAAAACACACAACCCGGGGGTCCAAAATCCCAAATAGGAATTCAATCGACGTGCCGTTTTCTCCAACACGACCGGGTGGGTTAAAGTGACGTGTAGAAACTGACGGAATCCAATTTGGATCCCCGGATTGGGTTGGACATTCAAAGGACGGATCTAAGAACACGGTCAACCATATATAAATGGTTAAAACACGCAACTCGGGGGTCCAAAATCCCAGATAGGGATCGAATCGACGTGCCGTTTTCTCCGACACGACCGGGTGGGTTAAAGTGACGTGTAGAAACTGACGGAATCCAATTTGGATCCTCGGATTGGGTTGGGCATTCAAAGGACGGATCTAAAAACACGGTCAACCAAATATAAATGGTTAAAACACGCAACCCAGGGGTCCAAAATCCCAAATAGGGATCCGATCGACGTGCCGTTTTCTCTGACACGACCAGGTGGGTTAAAGTGACATGTAGAAACTGACGGAATCCAATTTGGATCTCCGGATTAGGTTGGACATTCAAAGGACGGATCTAAAAACACGGTCAACCATATATAAATGGTTAAAACACGCAACCCGGGGGTCCAAAATCCCAAATAGGGATCCAATCGACGTGCCGTTTTCTCCGACACGACCGGGTGGGTTAAAGTGACGTGTAGAAACTGACGGAATCCAATTTGGATCCCCGGATTGGGTTGGACATTCAAAGGACGGATCTAAAAACACGGTCAACCATATATAAATGGTTAAAACACGCAACCCGGTGGTCCAAAATCGCAAATAGGGATCCAATCGACGTGCCGTTTTCTCCAACACGACCAGGTGGGTTAAAGTGACGTGTAGAAACTGACGGAATCCAATTTGGATCCCCGAATTTGGTTGGACATTCAAAGGACAGATCTAAAAACACGGTCAACCATATATAAATGGTTAAAACACGCAACCCGGGGGTTCAAAATCGCAAATAGGGATCCAATCGACGTGCCGTTTTCTCCGACACGACCGGGTGGGTTAAAGTGACGTGTAGAAACTGACGGAATCCAATTTGGATCCCCGGATTGGGTTGGACATTCAAAGGACGGATCTAAAAACACGGTCAACCATATATAAATGGTTAAAACACGCAACCCGGGGGTCCAAAATCCCAAATAGGGATCCAATCGACATGCCGTTTTCTCCGACACGACCGGGTGGGTTAAAGTGACGTGTAGAAACTGACGGAATCCAATTTGGATCCCCGGATTGGGTTGGGCATTCAATTGACGGATCTAAAAACAGGCAAGTATATATAAAAGGTTAAAACACACAACCCGGGGGTCCAAAATCCCAAATAGGGATCCAGTCGACGTGCCGTTTTCTCCGACACGACGGGGTGGGTTAAAGTGACGTGTAGAAACTGACGGAATCCAATTTGGATCCCCGGATTGGGTTGGGCATTCAAAGGACGGATCTAAAAACACAGCCAAGCATATATAAATCGTTAAAAGACGCAACCCGGGGGTCTAAAATCCCAAATAGGGATCCGATCGACGTGCCGTTTTCTCCGACACGACCAGGTGGGTTAAAGTGACGTGTGAGAACTGACGGAATCTAATTTGGATCTCCGAATTGGGTTGGGCATTCAAAGGACGGATCTAAAAACACCCAAGGCGAAAATGATGGATCTAAAAATAGTATTGTATTAAGCTTGAGAAATAATCACATGTTTTAAATTTTATTTTTGAAAATACTGTATGTCTTTTATTTATTATTAATGTTTCTCATTTTAATTTGTTTTAATATAGGATCCAACTCCAGACGATGACGAGGCAGGGACATCAGACGATCCAGCAGATCTATGTTGATTTTTGTATTCATTATTCTATATGATTTTATATTTATTGTATTTTATGATTTTATGTTGATTGTTAGTATTTGTTAAATTTATGAATATTGTAGCAGGTTTGACATTGTAGCAATGTTGACAAATCATTTTTATTTGCCTATTTAAAAAAAAAATTGTGTATTTTTCGACGGATTTTCCGACGGATAACTATCCGTCGGAAAGTATAAATTACTGACGGCAAAATACTGTCGGTAATATCTTCGGAAAGTACTGACGGATTGGCTGACAGATATGTATCCGTCGGAATGGATAAAATACCGACGGCTAAATACCGTCGGCAATTCCATCGGAAAATACTGAGGGTTTACCGACGTATACGTATCCGTCGGAAAGGATAAATTACCGATGGCTAAACACCGTCGGCAATTCCGTCGGAAAATACTGACGGCCTTACCGTCGGATTTTATTTGTCGGAGGTTTCGACCGAATTCCGACGGAATTGTCATCCGTCGAAAATTGCTGACCAAGTATTTCCGACGGAAAGTTTCCGACGAGCTTTGGACGGAAAGCGGTCGGAAGGCTCCTTTTCCGACGGATGACCGACGGATTTCCGACGGATTCAGTCCGTCGAAAATAGCGCATTTTCTTGTAGTGAATTACCGACGGAGAAACACCGTCGGTAATGCCGTCGGAAAATACTGACGGATTGGCCGACGGATAGTATCTATCCGTCGGAACTGATAAATTACCGATGGCAAAACACCGTCGGCAATTCCGTCGGAAAATACTGACGGCTTTCTCGACGGATTATATCTGTCGGAGGTTTCGACCGAATTCCGACGGAATTGTCATCCGTCGGAAATTTCTGACCAAGTATTTCCGATGGACAGTTTTCGACGAGCTTTGGACGGAAAGCGGTCGGAAGACGCCCTTTCCGACGGAATACCATCGGATTTCTGACGGATTCAGTCCGTCGGAAATAGCGCATTTTCTTGTAGTGGGTCAAGGGTTTGCTTGTTGTTTTCTTTTCTAGGTGTTTACAAGTCATTTTTAAATAGAGATGTAACTTGGAATATTTTTTCTAATTTTTCTGTCTAAAAGATAAGATATGATCTTCTTCTGTTCTTCTTTATTAAAAAGACTTATTTATCCTATATACCTAAAACCGTTTTAAATGACTTGAATCGGACTCCTACCTTTATCTATTCTACCCCTAATACATTGAAAATTTACTTACTAGAACTGTTATACTCCTAAAGGTTAAATTCAGAGATACGTATATATTTATACTATTATAATATAACATAGTATTGAGGCTACCACATGACTGTACTAGAACAATTTGTTTCCTGCCAAAAAATGTAACAAAATATATCTAAACTAAGTGCGGAAACTACGAAAAGATATCCATACTATTTAAATATTTTCAAATAAAATTTAAGCATAATCTAAGCATAGTTAAATTATAAGGAGACAATATTTCCTGCCAAAAATGTTACCAACATTCATATAATATTTCCATAATAGAAAAATATGTTATGATTATTTTAATTGTTAAGATGCACATATGTTAAGATTATTTTAATTGTAACATTATTAGTAACTATGTTAAGATTACCAACTTTTCATATGATAGTATAGATTATAACAGATGTTAAGATTATTTTATTATTTAATTATTCTATTCATCTTCATTTTTTACTGCGTTCTATTCAATGATGTTAATTATGTAACGACCCCGACATCCGGATCCCCAGCTCCCACCGAGAATCCGACCGCCAGTGCCGCCGCCCACGAGTCCGGAGACCCGGAAGGGCTAACGGATCAGTCTAACAAGATATGTAAGGGAAGTAAGTGGCAATGAAACAAGCATTAAAGTGTACTAACAAGTTAAAGAAAGAGTCCACCGCAAGTACAGATCTAGTATAGTCCCAAATAACAAAATACGAGTACAGAAATAAACAAGGAGTAACAAATCCCTTAGGGGCATACCCCGAGGGTGAAGAACCAACTAGTGAAGGGGAACACTGCTCAACAAGGGCGCCGTCTACTACAACCCAGTCTCCTCAGTCCACCGCGGGTGGAGCTACGGTGAAGTCTCACCTGTAAAGGAGGGAATGAGCTTCACAAAGAAGCCCAGTAGGGACTACCAATCTCCCACTGGTTCTAACAAGCAGAATAGATCTATGTATATAACTGAAATTAAGAAAGTAAATCTATTCTACTAACAGAGTAAGTGCAGAAGCGGAAAGTAACTACACGGCCATCGGTTAAACACATCGGGACCGGAAATCCGTGTAAACCACAACACTAGGACAAATCCCAAGGCTGGAAACACAGAAAGTGAAACTGTCTGGACAAAGACACTAGCCATGGGGGGCCACTACCACTAGTCAACCGGTCAGGTGCGCCATGCGCCTTACCCTCGACCACCAGTCCATGTCTAGCACTTTCCGTCGGAGTGAGATGCGGAACTACAAGTAACAACCACAACTGCCGTAGTCTGGCTGGGCTACGGTCCCACGCTTGGCCCCTCTAAGTGCTACCAGAACCAAGTAGAGTGAGGCATTGAGAAGGACTCGTTGATCTACGTTGGAAGAAATGCCTCAACCACCTCGGCATCCCAGACTCAGCTAAGAGAGCTCTGCAAACGACTCTACACCGCTGTCCCCACTGTTTTTCCCTCTGCTACCAGAGTCTGTAAACTCGAGCTCGCCCGCCGCCTGGAGAACTCCCTCAAACAGGTGCGCGGGGACGGGGAGTCCAGGTAACGGTAACAACCTCTCAACGGAGAAGCCCACAAATGCCTAGCACCGGGCGAAAGACTAATGTAGGACCATGCTAGGGAATAGCACAGGTGCCAAGAAATAGAGATGCAGCGGAACAGAACTCCGACCAGGTCACCATTCCCTCTCTGTTAGAGAGGCGACGTAGGGGTCCGTCGCGACAAGAATGTGATGACTCTGCCTGTTGCGACCTGGGTCAGGAAGGTGACACATACCCCTGTCGTGTTAATAACGCGACGGGGTAAGCCGTCGCCACCAGTATGAATGCGACGTACATACCCATCGTGATAAAAACGCGATAGGTATAGGCGATGCGTTCACTACAGAAGGCGACATGGCGATATGTCGCGACATAGTCGCAACCAGGAACCTTGTCGCGACCAGAGACAGAGGCTGAGTGGCAACCCGAGACCTCCAAAAATGCCCCACAAACACATCATCTGGTGTGTACAAGGGGAGGGGAGCATGGAAAACGATGTAAGCTCATTCCAAAGGCACAAACCACCCTCATTCACACCCATGCATGTCAAGATAATGGATCTACACTCAAATAACCTCACATGCAAGCATGGATCTCTCATCACCCAAACCCCCAAATCAAGCACAAGAAGCATCACCAACACACATGCACAACCAAGCATGCATTCTAAGGGCTTGGAGAAGAGGGATTGGAGGCCCTAGCATAGTAGAACTAGCGGGAAGGCAAATGAGTCCCTATCTCAAAGCGAAGAGCCAACCTGTTGTGGTCTTCTCGTGTGCATGGCCACCTCCTCCTCTGTAGTACCCCGAAAAAAAAATTAAATACCTAAAATTTCGAAATAATAATTTATTTAAATCAAAATAATAGAAACATACATACTGTTATCGTATGAGCAAGAACACATCTAAAAAATTCCGTAAAGATTATAAATCAACGCCCAATATTATCCCTAAGTGTTCCACGAAGAAATTCGTGCAACGAAAAATCTGATTGACTAAGCGTATGTCACAACGTGACTAATTATCCAAATTAGGAAACTAAGTCGGAAAACCATTAACACGGAAAGATAATGCGCCCATAAATTAAACGAACCTGTCGGAGAGACTTCCAACATCATGTAATGATGACCCATTAAGAAAATTGGGCTTAGAAAAATAATTCGGACCAAGTTCTAGAAATTGAGGTGACTTATTATCGTAATTAAGGAATAATTCAGAAAACCCATTATCATATGAGCCAAGTAGATTAACAATTAAAAATAAAATGATGGGTAAGTAGACTCCAAACAATATGTAATGATAATCCATCATGAGAAATTAGATCAATGGACCTCCCATAGCCCATGAATAAAATTCGAAACTCTAATATTCTCTAATTTTACAAGGGAATTTTATAAGTTAAAACACATTAAACAAAAAGAAGTGGTGGACTTTGTTAAATGGATCATATAAAAGTTATTGGGCCAAATAGGGATTTTTAAAAGAGAAATAATAGGAAAATACCCTAAATTCGTAACTAAATTATTACTTAAGTAGAAAAGGGGTATTTAATGTATTAAATAGGAAGTTTGAGTTAGAATTGGATTCCTAAACCTACCCTAGTTGCTTGGCCACGAATTTAGCTCCCATCCTAACCCAATTAGAAGTTCTCATGCTTAGAAAGGGGAGAGAAAATAGGAAATTTGGAATTAATGGGAATTAGAGTCCAAATAGGAAATGGAAAGAGAGAAAACATAAATACTCTCTTAAAACCCCCATGGACAGCCCTAGCTCGTACCCAAGGCTTGCTGGACCAGGAGGAGAGGCCAAGGAGGAGGAGATTTCGTGGGAAGAAGCCTCTCTCAAGCTCTCTCTCTTTCTCGTTCTTCAAGTTCTAGCCCTAGAAGAGGAAAATGATTAAAGATAGGCATTCTCATGAGCAAAACTAAATCAATTTCATCTGTAGGTTGATCTAAACCTCAGGATTCAAAGCCCTCTTGTCTCATATTTTTCCATCGAGCAAATCTTTTGTTCTTAATTTTTGAAGTTCTGTAAACACCATGACCCCGAACCCTCTTTTTAATTCTTGATCTCCTTGTATACTAAACCCCATGCTATGAAATTTTTATCGGAAATACTGATGATAGTTAGACTTCTTTTGCCCCTAAAGCCCTAATTTTCATCCATCCTATCTTGTGAATTAAATCGCTGATCTCAACTATGTACTATTTCTTGTTCACCATGAATACCCATGATTAAAGCATGTCTAAACCTTGTCTGTTTTCAAATTCGAAATTACTGTAAGTACTTATGTGAGTCTAGATCAATTTTCTACTAGTTTTATAATTTTTTATTGACTGCATGATTAGTTATGATTTTTTGAATGACCCTGTGTCAAAATAGGGTAAGTTTGGTCCGACATCCAAGACATGTCTTTTCCCCGTCGGACTCAGGCGTAGGACCTGAGAACGCAACGGCCCGATAGGCCGTGTTCTCAGGGCTATCGCGATAGCATCTTCCGTCGCGATCTGATCGCGACAGGATACCCCGACGCGATCTGCCTGCCCGACCTGATGAGCCCGTCGCGACCCTCAAGCGACCCCGTCGCGATCTACCTGTCCAAACTGACAAGGCCGTCGCGATCTGTACAAGGCCATGTCGCGTTCTCAGTTAACCCCGTCGCGACCCTTACTGGGGTGCGTCGCGATCTCAGATTTTTTGCATGAAAACCCATCTTTTGTGATGCTTTGACCCCCTACAGTGCTTGTACACTCTGTTAACAGTCATACACACAGAAAATACACTTGTCATAAATTAAACATTTATGTGTGATTAAAATACATGCACATGATCTTTTTCTATCTACAGTTTCATGACACATGCACACACTTGAACCATCCAATTTGGCTAATTCGGCATGAAAATATTTCGTAATTTATTTCAATAATATATATTAGTTTCCCTATTTTAAATGAACTTGTCTTCCTTTCTCGCGTTGTTTTGGGAACACCAATACCGACGCTCCACTATTCTAGAATTCCTCTAGAATGTCGAGCACTTGTTTCTATATACACACTCCCTCTTGACTTGGACGAACTCTCCATCGGATATTCCTTCTGCCGGACTAGTGAGTCTTTGTTCAAGGCCTCCGTATGTCTTCTCTGTCCATGGATTCCCACATGGTCGACGAGCTGGTTGTACCCTAACACCTATGATACCCTTTAGGGATCAACATGATCCAAATGGCTATTAGAAGTTCGCTCTTATCTTGAATCACGCCGGACCTCTGGACCTGTGCGTAACATGGCCAACGGAAAGGTAGTGAATTCCACCTGACTGCCAACACTAATAGCGTGTGTTGTGCAACTGTTACTATCGCCTGCTACTCGAAGTGTTACGTGCATTGTCCCTTAGATCTCATCTATACTCTACTCGCTCATCTATTCACGTTCACTCTACTATCTCTTCTATTCATCTAGTGCTCTTATCTATTTCTTGGTACTCTCTATTGGCCATTAATTGATTGTCTAAAGATAAACAAAATGACCAATGCCAGCGCAATAGGGCCCGATCTAGTCCTGGGGAGAGTGCCCGAAAGTGCCATTTACCCATGGGAGTTAAATGATCAGGATGTCGGCATTACATCCAAGTGCCATACTATCAAGATTAATCTAAGACAATCAACACAAAGTGCTATATTCTCTCGATGCCTTTGACAAAACAAAGTGTTATATTTTCTCGTTGTCTATTGACGACAAAAGTGCTATATTCTCTCTCGACTATCTACGGATAACCAAAGTGCCATTACTATTTCGATTGACGGAAGTTAATCAAAAGTGCTATACTATTTCAATTGATAAGAAAATCAATCAAAGTGCAATTTACTCTCTATATGGCCAATTACTTTCTCTCTCTCCTTGCTATACATGTTACTTGCTATTGCTTGACGTTGACGTTATTCGCCATCGTGTTGTTATCGTTTCTATCGTGACTTGACTTTAATCATCGTGCTATGCTTGATTCATCTGCTATCTGAACCATGTTACTTGTGCTATTACTTTCTCGACTTTACATGACTCGCTCTATCATTAATTACTCTACCTTTTAAAGCACTAATTATTTAAAGCTTGCTTGATTCACGAGATTTATGTCCTACTGGGCGTTATCGCTCACCCTTCGTTATTTGTTACTATGTCTCAGGTAAGGTAGATGACGTCACACACACCAATGGGACGGGACCAGAGTGATGAGCAACCTGGAGTCAGTTGATGAAGTTGCCCTAGTACAATGGAGTCTAGTAGTTGTTGCTTTAGATTTCTTTTCCAATGTAATGATGTCAATGAGCTCAATGTAGTGGCTCCGAATTAGTGGTTGTAATAGTCTTAGTGATTTTATAATGAAATGAAGAGTTTATTCCAATTATTGTTCATTAGATGCTCTAAATCATTCAACTGTTGTACATTTTACTCTACTATGTACTTTGCTCACGTCTCCCAATTTATTCCGCTGCTAAATTCGCGGGGCATGACATCCTCGCTCCAAGCTCCACGGAGACACCGTCCACGAGCCACGAGCATCCTACACACCGAAGGAGAGTCACCACCCCAAAGAGGAAGCCATGCCGGAGAAGAACACCACGCCGGGAAGAAGGAAACACACCACACACACACCTCACCAACACCTCACAAGCTCTCCCTCACACACACCCACACACACTCCCCATGGAGGAAACACAGGCAGAGGGGTCGGAGGGAAGGACGAACAAGAAGAACAGGGAAAGAAAGGGGGAGATCTGATGGCCCAACTTATATAGGCCCCGGTCTCCAGAACGCGATGGGGGCGGCCGTCGTGTTACATCGTTAACACGACGGTTTCCTACGTCACGATATGGGAGGACTAGTTAGACTCGACTGCCAAACCCGCCACGTGTCGCCCCGGTAGACTTGCAGACCTGACATCATGAACGCGACGGCCTGGCATGTCGCGTTCATATGCATGCGCCACGACACGTGTTCCAACTGTTCTGACAACAAGATGACAAAAAGGCATGCTGCGGTCAGAGCAGAGTTGTGACGGGATAACCCATTGCGTTCTTAACTAGAACGCGACCCTGACAGAAGGGTGTTTGGCCAAGAAACAGGATGTTACAGTTAATATTTTATAAAACAATTAACTCATCACTCTCTCTAATTAACTCACCTAACTATTGTTAAGAGAGATAGAAAGGGAGACGACTAGGAAAGGATAAAGACTGTAGCTACCTAGCTACAGTTCATGTTACTGTAGCTACATATATAGTTACAATAAGTTTATATTCTCTATCTTCATTTAAAAAATTCATGAGTATTTTAATTTTAAGATGCACATATGTTAATGTTTCTTGAAACAAATAATATAAAAAAAATGAATATTCGTTCTATCTGAATGAAATAAATAACATAACTCTAATAGGAAAAGATGTTAAGATTAGTTTAGGTGATAAGATGCACAAATGTTTGTGTTTCTAGAAACAAATAATATAAAAATATATTATTACTAGATAATATATGATGATTCGTTGTATCTGAACGAAACAAATAAGCCAACTCTAGTAGAAAAAGATGTTATGATTATTTTAATTGTTAAGATGCACAGATTATTTTAATTGTTAACATTATTAGTAACTATGTTAAGATGTTAAAATTACAAACTTTTCATATTATAGTATAGATTATAACAGATGTGAAGATTAATGTATTATTTAATTATTCTATCATCTTCATTTTCTACATGTGTTCTATTCAATGATATTATCCATATTTACAAATAAACTTTTATTAATATTTAAAAAAATCAAAGCTAAAAACTTCCTGTACATCGTACAAGTATAGAGCTAGAACTCTTCGTGAATCCAAGCTGGTTAAAGCAAGAGGCTTTAAATTGAAATATATATTTTAAAATTAATTATTTTTATTACTTCTAAAATAAAAAATATATAAACTTTAGATATATAAATATATAAAAAATATTCAATTTTAAAATTTTTCGTGTGCATATATGGTACGGGTATAGAGCTAGTTTTTTTTTTTGGGTATAGAGCTAGTTATTGTTATAAAGACAAGATAAAATTTAGAGGTGCAAATCACTATACTTAGATATATCAGACACTTACAAAAATTTCATATTATCACTGCAGCTAGCTTGTCCTTATTATAACATGTTATCAGAAATGAGAATATCTCATGTTGAAGAGCAATATTCTCCAGAGAAATGCTACGAGGCCCCATTTTTCTTTCATTGCCAACTGTTAAATTTAATTCTTTCAAACGGAAAATTGTGCTTAAAATTATTTTTCATGGACTAATTTCAAGTAAAACGGTCAAAGCGAAAGTGATAAGAAAAATATAATACTATAATATTCATTCATTCTCTATACATCAAACCCACATCGTTGTAGAACACACTCTGAATGATTTTTGTAGCAGTTAGAACACTGTTGATGAGCCTTCCAACTTCTGATCTCCATGACCATGAGCCCTTGAATTAATTTGTTTGTTCGAGGCGAATGCTGGCTAACACCTGCAAGGAAAGAGGAGCAATCAGAGGACCCTAGGAGCAATTTCAAGAGCAAACTCTTTGACACTTAAGTCAGGGATCTGACTAGAATATGGAGAAAAGAGGGAGCATTGGGTAAAGAGTTATTGGCATGTGTCAACGGTTGAGGATTTCTTCTCTTTCGAGGTTGCAGTCTCCGTTTTAATCATTCGTCCGAAGAGTTGTTGGGCATGTATCTCTATTTCCCGCATGTGTAGACATGTCGTTCAGGAGTAGGGAAGATGTTGGCACTACTGTAGGAGTTCTTTGGCATGCTTCCTTCCCCTATTGAGTGGTTAGCCATAAGAGAGTGGGAGAGCTTTGGCCGTTCATGATGGTGTTCCATCTTATGACCTAGGTGCTTTCCTTGAGAACTTGTGAACAGGGAGTGCCATCCTTGGCATCGAAGGATGCAGTGTATGGAGGGTGAGAGGCCTCGATTACCTATCCGAGATGCATGTTGTGTGACAGTCGAGTCATGCCATGCATGGTGTGGTGGAGACACATCAAGTGTCAAGAGTGGGTGACACGCACCATGCAAAAAGAAATCATGTGGAGGCCTTGAGATGCCGAAGACTCAGTGCTTGGTTAGCCCGAGGAACTGAAGTCCTACAAAGAGAGCACCTGGCATGGGGACTACTTCACCTAGCATGGGCCATGATTGTGGGGCAAAGCCCAGTATGAACTAGTCATGGTTTCCCTATGGAAGTGGGCCTATTGGTTGGGCCTTAATAAGCCAACCCAACTTTCCCCTCCTCACATTCCCCCATGCTGTTTGGCTTCGGGCATGTCACGTCCTGAGAATTACACGATGGAAATATTAATTTAAATCGATGATTCGTGACGTGAGTAGTCGACAAATAAGCCTCTAGCTAGTAAGCATTAGAGTTGCATCAGCGCAAAATATAAGGGCCCACAATGAACACAACTAAGTTTTTATTCAAATCTCATTAAGGTCTAAAACAAATTCATGGACTTCAAACTACGACGACTCAAGAAAAGGAAAAATTACATGAGATTATACTTCCTCACTACCTACTACATCAATCTAACTCTCAAATTAAACTAATGGCAGATACTATGGTTGCAACACGCCCTTCACTCAGACACATTCTCATAATTTGCCTGGTCCTCCTCTTCCATATTTTGTCACCTAAAATTTTAAGAAGCAGGTAATGAGCAAACTAGTCCAGTAGGATTTATATCTCGATGTGCGGGTAATGATATAAGTGATTATCATTTTAAGAACTAAGCAAACATGATTATCAAGATATTCATGTATGAGAAAGCTATTAAACATGATGTATGAGCAAGATTGATTGAACGAGCGCATGAATGATATTACAAGAAAAAACTAGCATTAGAGCAGTAATTTCAAGCACACAGGATATCAGTTAATTGTAAGAGCGCAGGATGGCCATATCACGCAAGCAAGCAAGCACGCATGAGCAAGAATTTTTAACATGTAATCAAACACGATGCCATAATGTGCACTAAGGATCTATGCCACGTTGGAATGCACATTATGGCACGTGTATGTGGTTATGTATCTAGCATTCAACACGTAAGTACTCTCAGTGTAGATGCAATGTAAATAATCATTATAGCCTATGGTTAAAAGTATATTTCTGACTCTCTGTTGATGGGGTTAGACTGGAGCCTTGGACACTCACCGCGCCCGATACATATTTCACTATTTTAAATGTACATACCCACAGCCAATTATAGCCAATAACAAGAGTTTCAAAAAGTATACATTTCAATATCATGTTTATGATGATTTCAAGAAAGTTAAGTCATGTGAAC
The DNA here is from genome assembly GCA_014218235.1 of Colocasia esculenta. Classification (NCBI taxonomy): domain Eukaryota; kingdom Viridiplantae; phylum Streptophyta; class Magnoliopsida; order Alismatales; family Araceae; genus Colocasia; species Colocasia esculenta. The sequence goes on along the minus strand of CM024757.1, from coordinate 20,189,163 downwards.
ATGATTTCATGATAACAATAGTCGAGAGAGAATTTTGGCAGCATAACGACGTAATTTACACTGTAGTTAAATCTTTACTTTATTTGCTTGGCTTCATGATTATAAAGCCACACTCACGAGAAAGAGACGAGAGAGGAAGTGCATTCTTTCTTATGGGAACTTCAATGGTACAACCAACTTGGTCTCCATGAGGGAATTGGAAGAGTACGGAGAATTACAGAGGTCTTGCTGGAAAGGTCCCTAGTCTACCAGAACGGAATGTCCAGTAGAGAGTTTCCAATCTCCCAAGAAAGATTGCCTATTGTGCAAACATGTAGTGTAGAACGTGTCTCAATATCACAATCCACCAATTTAAAGCGAGCGGAAAGCAAGTAACATGAGGATGCATTATAGATCAATCAATAACAACATGTTCTTTTTTGCCTTTTAACATGGTATACTTTCAGTTTAACAAGCTAGAACATCAAGATGAACTTAACAATCTCAAGAATGACAGATCAAGTAAATAAGAATAATTAGAATAGACTTTCAGGTTTATTAAGACTTTTTCATGAGTTGACAATTTTTAAGCCATTGGACAGATTGACAATGCTCTCTAACAATCATAACATGTAGGTCTTACAACCTAGATTGACTAAAACAGGCATCGAGTAAGCTTTAGAAATCACGACGGGTTCAGGCGTCGTGTATCACTAAGGCTGATTCAGTGAAAAACTGGCTTTCAGATGGCCTTATAAATCGTGACGATTTTAGTCGTCACTATTATGTAAGCCGTCATCAGTTGAAGCAAGGGAGCAATCGATTACGTAAAATGCGACGGTTTGAATAGTCGCCTTCTCCTTAAATCACGACAGTTAAGAACGTCACTATTTACAGGTGTTTTAAAAAAATAATATATGAAATTGCTCAAGAATCGAAGGTGGGAAAAACAACTGAAACGCGATGGATAACTCGGTTGCGACATAGGACACTGAAAACCACGTGCACATAGTTTGATGCAATCAGATCGTAATTATGAATTGCAACGGTATGAACAGTTGCTATTCAATAAAACATGACGGTCAAGTGCATCGCAAAAAGCCCATATAATCTGCGACGTCTAGTTCCGTCGTGGATTAAGGTGCTTACCCGAAAATGCAGAAAACAAACTTGATCCACTTGTTTGATCTATAACTCACTGCATAGGGATCCTTGGACAAAACTCTGAACATGAAAGTTGTAGAGGACGAAGAGAAAAAGAGAACTACACTTTTGTGTTGACCCAATTTGTAACAATACGGCAGTTCGGATCCGGGTTTATCGGGTCTATGTGTGGTGCTCTTGACCAAGAGATGGTTAATGGGCTGTTTCTGTGGTTTTTGTGCACAGGGTGAGCAGTGTGGGTCGGATATGCCAGCCCATTTGCACTACTGGTTCATTGTTTTAAAACACGGCGGAACCAGGTGACGCGATTTGAACGTGTCAGCGTTGCCCGACGCGATTCAGCGAATTGCCTCTATGACGCGTGTCGCTCGGATTTCATGTGGCGTCAGCTTGGGTGGATGCTTTTAAAGAGGTTAAACACGGCGTCTGCCCTAGATGCGATGTTGAGAAGTGTTTTAAGTGTATCGTTTCATCCAGACAGAGCAGAAGCTACTCTGTCCGGCGAAGAGGGGGAGCTGCTGCGGGCTTCTTTGACGATTTCTGGAGGCTATCGACTTCGGATGGCTCGTGCGGCACGGGAACCATGCGAGGACGATGCTCAGAGTGTGGGCGTGCCATCAGCGAGGAGGCTTTGGGGCATTCTTCGGCGTCTTCTTCTAGTAGGGAGACTTCCTACCACTATTTCAGTTTTAAAGCATGATGGCTTAGGTTTTGAGGGATATGCATGTGTGGGTGGTTTGATGAATAGCATATCTCCTGTTTACAACCTTCATTTGATGTTTATGGTTTGGTGTGTGTGATGTTTCTCTTGTGTGGGAGTGTGGGTTTGGCCTGTGAGCTGGGCTCACAGACGAGCTGGAATCGCGTCGGGTGTCCCCGCCGTGATTCGGTTGAACACGTCGCACTGCGTCGATGCGTTCTGCTTTCCAACGTTTCCGTTAAGCCGGTTTTCTGGTCGCGACAATGTGGTCTATCGCATTAAGGTTAAATTCGGCGACATGGTTCGACGCGATTCAGTGAATTGTTTAATGTTTTATTAATAGCATCGTATGTGGTGGACGCGGTTTAAGCGTTGACGGTCGGTGTTGACCGACTGGCTTAAAGGCGTCAAGTCAAGCCGACGCGACTTGGTCGCGCCAATGTGCCCTGTCATGTTAAGCTGGAGTTGCGTCGGGGATGGTCGATGTGATTCTAAGTGCGGCGTCTGTGTTGGACACGTTTCAGGTTCTGTGGCTGAGTTGTGGTGGCTGGGCGGTGAGGTTCTAGTGTGAACTTAGCCCAAGCCTTGTGGTTATTGTTAAGTATGGTTTAAGGCAGTTAATCTGATAAGGTTATGTATGTTGTTTGTGTGCTTATGATTTATATTAAGCATGCTTATGTATTAAGATAGGTGAATAGTGGATAATGAGTATAAGTGTGACGTGTGGTCTTAGTGGTCATGTGATGACCCGTGATTAATGAATGGTTGTGTAAAGGATGGCTTGAGGGTCACAGGGTGACCGATGATAAGCCATTCCTTACACTTGTGTATCGTGGGTTGTACATAAAGGTCATATAAGTATGTATATCGTGGTTTGTGTGCTTACCGAGTCTGGTGGTCTGGCGCCTATTCTGGAATATCTCTTCAGTCGGGTACTCCAGGTTCCTAGGAGAGCCAGGCATGTGTGTTGTGCTCGGGGAATGTCCCGGTACGTGTGTAACTCAGAGGTCCGAGTCGTCTTCCTGGACACCCTCACTACAGATTTTGAGTTGTACGTCTGGCTGAGGGAAAGACGACTGAGGGGCAGTGACTTGTCTTTATGGGTGTGCAGTCGCTTGTAGCGCGCTCATGGTTGGGGGTACGGATACCAGTAGACGTACTGGTCCCCAGCTAGTCCTGTTTCCAGTGCCTCACTTTAGGGAGCTCGGGCCGGAGTCCCTAAAGGTGCCAAGCGTGGGCCTGCAGGGTGTGTGACCTGTAGCTTGTGGTGTTGGTTGGTCTTCACTGTTCTTGGCTTGTTTTTGTGGAGCGACAGTTGGACCTTCCGTCCATGACTGCGAGACTAAGAGGTAGTTCTTGTACTTTGTTGTCCGGGTTGGATACTGGCGTCATGAACTAGTAGTCCGTTCCCATGTGGTGGCGTCGTTTTCGTACCGACTCGTGTTTGGCCACTGGTTGTGGTTTGTGTGTGATCCGTCGGTTAAGATTGTAACCATTGTGGTGTGCCCTGAAGGTGGTACGGTTCTGTGGTTTAGTGTTGTACCTCATGGTAGCAGGTACATGTACCCCTCGAGGGTAGTGTTGTGTTGTGGTATGTGAGTCTCGTCCTCAGCAGATGTTGAGGTGTGACCGTGCGTACTGTGGAGATCTTGCGGTGTGATTCTCCACGTGCTGAGTGTTTCTAGTTATGGTTTGGTATGCAAGTATTGGCTGGTTGTCTCCAATCCCGATACTCCGTGCGTGTGGTTTGCCAGTGAGACTATGGCCTAGGTAGTGGTTTGCCAGTGAGGCTTATGGTCGAGGTGGTTCAATTGTAGGGAGGACTAGCGCTGTTAAGCTAGTCCTGTGTTTCCCTTTATTTTTCGAGGACCGGGTTTAGCCGGTGTGCTTGTGATTAGTTGTCATTTAACATGCTTGTGTGTGCATGTTATGCTTCGGCTACCGGTGTTGCCAGTGAGACCCTTTAGGGTTGAGGTCTGTTTGTGTTGTTGTGGTTTGTTGTGGGAGGTCCCTACTGAGCCGGTGACTTGTTGAGGCTCACTCCCTTACAATGTGTTTCAGGTGTGGGCTAACTTTGGCAGGAGTTGGCCGACGTTGGCGTGGTTATGCAGGAATAATGCAGACTTGTACCACCAGCAGTAGAGTAGTTGAGTCTTCTGAGCTTGTGCTCCCTCGGGGTATGCCCCAGGTAGTTGTACACTCTTTAATTGGACATGTAAAATTGTAATGAGACTTTTGTACATTTTGGTTTACAGTTATAAACACTTGTACTTTCCTGTGTTTAATAATGTAATTGTGGTCTTTTATATTTTTACTGGACATGTGTTAGTGATATCCCTTGCGAGACTTCGGTTCGTTCGCGGGAGACAGATCTGGATATGGACCCTTATTGGGTATAAATATCCAGGGCCGTTATACAATTTGACCTTAATATGTGTGAATTATGGTAAGAACATGAAACACCCTAATCTTGCATGACCCTCGGAAAATGCTTAATACTCAAAGCATGCTTGATAAACATTGGGCAAAATAGATGCATATGAAACTAGATACGAAGAGATTTAACATGGTATAGGATTTATCATGATTTGTCCCATGAACACCTACCTTTGAACACTCCTAAGAGAGGTCTTTTGCAGAACGATGCAAAACGTTGGTTGGGGAAGAAATCTCTGGTTGGGGGCGATCTCCTCCTCCACTGGTGCTCTAGCTAGCCTCCACACGACCCAGCATGTTGGTAACTCGTTACCAAGGGGTTTTTGATGAGTATTTAAGGGTTTAGGGTTGTTTGGAGTCCCATTGCAACTAGGAAAGAGGGAACTCCGTGTTTGGGTTGATCCTTTCCTAAACTTGAGGATTCCCATCCCAATTAGAGTGAAATAGCTATTAGTAAACCTCATATGGTTGGATATGAATTTGGGTTAATATGGAAGTCTAATTGTCTTAGGTTTTGTCCTAATTGCCCTTTCTAATTTATGCCCAATTGAAGCTATATTTTGGGGATTTATTGCTATTTGACTTTTTTGTTCTTTGGGCTAAGAGTGTATGTTTGGCCTATGATACTATTTGATAGTTGACTCATCTTATTTAATGTCTAGCCATTGATCTCATTTTATTCAATGAGCACTTTTGGCACATACAATCACAATGCATATGTTTTTACAATTTGATAATATTAAATTGTTATTTTCAATTTATTTCTTATTTTTTAATTACTAAATTTTCGGGGTGCTACAGGGGGGCTGAGGCTTGAGAGGTGGGATAAAGCGTGAGGCATCTATCCTACTAGTGGTGGCTCCATCAGTCGATATGCATCGTAGTCGATTGGAGGTCATGGACTATTAATGTTGTTGCACCTTGACTTCTCATGAATAGATAGCCATTGTGGGAGGTCAGGCGGTAGACAACTGTTGGTAGGGGGTAGTGGTGACTATTAGGTGTATAGTGCCATGTTTGCAGTGAATTGATGAGTCAGGGGGTATATATGGATGGTGGGTAGTTGCATCCACCTTGGTTCAGGAGGAGGAGGGGCACTAAAGAGGTGTTGTCGGACTGTGGCAAAGGTTTCTTACTCCCCTTTTTTGTGTGCCCATAAATAGTGGTTCTTTGGTTGCTGACCTCCATAACCCTACCTCCTTTCATTGCCAATCCATCTTAAATGCCCATTTCCCCAGAAACAACACCAAAAGGCTTCCAGCTTCTGACTCCCACAAGTTCTTGAATTTGTTTGTTCAAGGGAGAGTATACCAGCTAGCACCTATAAGGCAAGAGAAATGATGGTCTAGGGTACGGAGGAGCCATCACTAGCTGAGGGATGCTAGTGAACCCTATCTAAGGGATGCCATCACTAGCCTTAGATGGTCTAGGGTACGGAGGGTGAGAGGCCTTGGCTACCTATCTTAGGTGCATGTCGTGCAACAATCGAACCATGCCATGGCATATTGGGGACACATTTAAGTGTCATGAGTGGGGCGCTATGTAATGAATAGATCACATGTAATTTGGGAGATTGATGAATTGATTACATATGATTCTCATGATTACATGCAATTTCCTTAATTAATTTAAGTAGTTTAAGTGTTAGTGGGACCAAAGGTAAATACTTATAGCTAAGAAGTCACCAATTGAAAATTCAACTCTTATTAAAAGAACTGAGTCTCAAAGAGTCTCAAAAGTAATCGAGTCTTAAAGAGTTAATGAAGAAATCGAGTCTCAAAAAGAATAAAGAAATCAACTCCCATATAGAATCGACTGTTAAGAGAGGATCGACTCTCAAGTCTCACTTAAGTAATTGGCACTCAAATATCAACTCCCAGACAGAACTCTCAAGTCTCAAAGTAATTAACATTTAGAACAAAAAATGACTCCCTAAATAACTTGAAAGAATCGGGCAAAATTGAGTTTCAAAAGAATCGAGTCTCAAATAAAAAAATGACTCCTTGAATAACTTGAAAGAATCAAGTCTCACCTAAAATTGAGTCTCCAGTCAAATTAAGGAATCGACTCTCAGAGCCAAAATCAACTCCTTAAATCATGAACTGAATCGACTCTTGAATCTCATTAAAGGAATTGACTTTCATAGTAAAATTAACTTCTTGAGTCACTTAAAGAATTGACTCTCAGAATAAAAATGACTCTCAAAGTCAAAAGTTAAAGGAATCAACTCTCAAAGTAAAATCGATTCCTGAGTCTTTTTATAAGGAATCTACTCTCAGAGTAAAATCGACCCCTGAGTCTTGATTAAAAGGAATCGAATCTCAGAGTAAAATTGACTCCTGAGTCTTGTTTAAAGGAATCAACTCTTAGGATAAAATAATTACTCTCACATTCAACAGATTCAACTCTAAAAAATTGACTCCCATTCAAAATCCATAGTCTCACATAGAATCTAGTCTTGTTCAGTCTCTATATGATGAGAACAAGTTTTATAATCTTATTTTATTCTTAAAGACTTGTTTATCAAGAAAGATATTTCTCGAGTCAAGAAATTGCCATTATAAATAAAGAAGTCATGAAAATATTTTATGGGGTAAATACTCACCTTAAGACTGTTTAATCAATAGATCTGACCCATATTGAGATACATAAGCAAGTTTTCATATTCAAATTTACGTTAAATGTCTTTTCTTGGAACTCTAACAAAGACTTTCTGAAAGGGCATGACTTTGCATGTGTGCCATATATTTTAGTTCTTAAAAATGTTGGACTAGCCCAAAGGCTTTGAGAAAGGCTACTTTTTGTAGATACCTACTACTGTAGAAGATATCCTAGATATAAACAACTTGCAAAGCAAGGTTAGAACAAGCCATTCCTATGGAAGATATTTATGAGTAAGAGAAGTGAATATTCCAAGCATTAATTAGCTTGAAGACAAGAGAAGATATGTCATAACGGCACAAAGCAATGAGTCTAATAGATGACAAAATGAGTCACAATGGATGCATATTGGCCATTGAGAAGAGAGACCACTGTTCAAGAGAAGACAAACTTTAAAGGCAAGAAGAAGTCTTAAAGGACTATAAATATACAAGGTTTTTCAAATAAAGGATGACACTAATATAGAAATTGAGAAAGCCAGAAACGAACAACCTTGAGCAAGAGATAGAAAAGAGAGAGATCCAGTACAAAACTCGACAAACAAAAAGGCCTATCATCGAAGTGCATTCAAAGCTCTCCATCATGCTCATCTCCTCTTAAGTGTGCATTTCATACACTTACAAAAGAGGAGAAATCTTCAGCCGACATAGCAATCTTCAGTCATTCTCAGCTGAAGCCACACATGATCAACATACTCTTAGTTCACATTTATTTTGATTTGCGTGTTGCATTTATTCAGCTTTCATTGTTGCCATAGATCAGCTTGCGCAGATGCCTTTAGTTGGTGGAAAAACCTATTATGGTAATTTGATGAGGTTGAATCCAATGAGCTATCTTCTAACTCAGGAATAGAAGAGACCTACTATGATAGATATTAGTGAGCTAACTTCATGCTTGGGAAAAGAAATCGGTTGACCTGGTGTATCACCTGTTGCACACCCTCCTTATGTTTCGGATGATTAACGAAATTAATGAATGATTAACAAAATTAATGTTCATTTAGTTCTATCATCAATGATAAATGGTTGCTTACTGGAATAACCATAATTCATGATGTAACCCAAAAATAATTGCTTATCTCTTCTACAGGTTACAAAGTAACCGATTAATCTATCAGATAGATTAATCGATTATTCCTGGTCATGAACAAAAATAACCAGTTATCATGTGTTCATACAGAAAATGGTTAAAATAATCAATTGCATGTCAATGTAATATTCATTTTGGTGAAATAAGCATGTATCAGATAAAGATATGCTTGATTGTCATAATGAACATTTGTTTGAAGATTTTCATATGACCGTATTACTTGTTGACGAAAAGATGACATAGATTCTTTGTTTAATTCAAATTGCAAAAAAGTACTTTACACGTGTCAACCTTTTGGACGTAAAGTAGAATTGTTATTGTTTACTCTTACAAAGGAAATCAGACAGAACCTTTGGTCTGTCCAGATAAAATCTTTTCTTGTAGGTCCATTTAATGTATGCTATGGACTGTACGAGATTTTACACCAAATAGGAAAGCACAGACCAGAAAGGTGCCTTCTGCACATTTCCATTTGCGTATCATGAGAAGACTCAAAGGCCACCTCTCCTATGCCATATCTAACGTACATCTACATGAGAGATAACAGATAGAATATGGGTTATGTGTATAGAACCCAGTGCCATAGATTATAAAAGAAAACATAGAGAGCGTAAAAGACATCAAGAAAGAAAAGCTCAGAAAATATACTCTGAGAAAAACAAAGTCTGAGAGAGCATCAAAAAATTTTGAAGCCCCAGTATTCAAAGGTGTCCATGCCTTCTGCACACTGCATCAAGATTGCTCATTGAAGAAGGTCTCTCTCACAGTAGAAGAGAAGCTACTGCTACTCAACTCCTACGCATTCAAGAGCTTCCTCGCTGAGCATTCAAAAGCCCATCATCGTTCTACTGCAAGCTACATTCCTTCTAAGGCTTCTTTTACTGCGCTTTCATCTGTGCCATTTCTATCTAAATTGTAGACATTCCTTCAAACACCCTTTACTCTTGTTAAAGAGTTATTCCACCTATGTATGGTGAAGGCTGTGCTTAAGCAAAAATATTCCACCCTGGAGAAGGCTTGTGTTTAGGTGTGTAATTCCACTTGGTAAGGGGTGAAGACTTAAGGTGCTCAAGGTGTATTGAGGACCAATTGGAGGTTTGTATCTAGTGGGGCTATCTTGGCCAAGATAGTGGATATCTTAAGGGTGTTCACCTTGAGGACTGGACGTAGGAGTTGAGCTTGGTCAACTCGAACCAGGATAAATAGTCATGTAGTGTGTGTTTGTCTATATGATCATTGCATACTAGTTTATCTTTCTGACCCTTGCATTTAATTGTTAGTCTTTACTCAAATTCATCATAAGCATTACATTAAAGCTTGATAAAGCTAATATTCTGCTAAAAAAATTATATCTTAATATCATGATTAGGACCTATTCACCCCCTCTAGGTCTCTATAGCTTGGCAACATCACCTATTGGAGGGGTGTTCCAAGAGCTGCCCTCTTGCTCTACAAAAGAAGGGTTGATAGTTGTCAAGTTTAGTGGAAATCTTAGAACAATTGGATATGAGGACTGGACATATGGTTTAGTGGATCAGCATTGAACCAGGATAAATCTTTGTGTCTTCTTATATAATTGATCTTCTTTTATTTGTGTGTTTGCAACTACATACATTAGTAGTTCAGGAGTTAATTCATTTTCATTGATAACAATGATTCATAAATCATTTAGCATCTAAGATTTAGATTATCTCCATTATCAATGAAGTATCAAGTACTCTCTCCCCCCCCCCTCTTTTGGGTTAAGTCATAGCATAGGCAACACTATGTGTAATGCAGAAGAAAGTTACAAAGCAGCCTTGAGATGTTGAGAGGACTTAGTACTATGTACTCCAAGGAACTGAAATCCCATGAAGTGTGCTCTTTGGCCCCAGGCCTGAGTCGCCTAGCATGGGCTGTGGCTATGGGGCTAGGCCTGGTATGAACTGGTCCTAGCTCCCGTATGTAGGTGGATCTATCAATTGCACCTTCATGACTTGACCCAACATTCCCCTCCTCAGATTCCCTCTACAATTGGGTCTTGAGACTGAGTCCTAAGAGGAGGGATAAAGTGTGAGATGGATATCCTACTGATGGTGGCTCCATTAGCCACCATGTGTCACAATCATTCGAGCCCTCCTGGGGGTTTCCAAGAGGGGTGTCGTGCATCCCTGTGCATGCTGGGCTTGTCTTGGTTATGAGCCAGTGGTGTCGTTTGCTTGTTGTGGTTGCCTTGCTTGTTCCCATTTCGCCCGGTGCTTGGTACTCGAGGGCTTGTTCCGTTTAGAGGTTATTACTGTTATCTGATGTAATCACGGGGTTGCACACCCCTCGAGACACACAACATGTTTTAGATGTGTTATTAGCATGGATTAGGAACGTGTGATCACCACCTAACATGTTGTCTTCGAATAAGAATGAAGCTAGGCTAACATGCTAGAAAAGGGGGGTGAGAATGGGGAACTTACTGATGTCGCGACGGGTGGCCCCGTCGCGATGAAGCTGCTGTCACGACGCCCTCACAGGGCGTGTCCTAGCTGTCGTGATGCCCTTTACTGACGCATTCCTTGCATGTGTGGGAGGATGTTGGTGGACCTTCTTTCTGCCCTCCAACCGGCTAGAGGACAAGAGCTCCTCGTCAACTCTTGCTTAGGTGCCTGCCAAAATGAAGAAAATAACAAAAGCAACCATGTTAGACCATATTTAAGAGTAGTATCAATACAAAAGTGAAATGAAAAGAGAAAGCATGGAGGGAACGAACCTGGGGGTGGCTTTTAAACCCCTTGGGTGATATACAAATGTGGGAATGGAAAGAAGATGCGTTCCTATCTAAAAGAAATAATAAAATGCATGTAAGAAGAATAAGAGGAAGAAGGGAAGAAGGAGCCCCAATGGGGTGACTCCCTGGCCGTGGTGCAGATGCTTTGAGTGGTGCAGAAGCCCTGGAAGCCACCTTCTCAGCCACCAAGCTCCATTTGTGAAGAAGATACCATGTCCTGGTGGAGAAAATGGAGAGAAATGGGAGGGAAAGGGTGAGCCATGAGCTAAGGGACAGGCCTGGATGGAATTCGGCAGCACTTTGTGGCAAAAAATGGGGCTCTCCTCCCTCTGAAGAAGAAGGGTCCCTTAAATAGAAATGAGAGAGATTATCCTTGTCATTAAGTGATAATGACCCAAAATATTATGATAAAATGATGTAAATCTGAAGGGGAGAGTCCTAAGAGGGTCCCAAGGTGCCATCCCTCAAACCACGCATGGGGGTTGTGGGAGTTGCTTGGAGATAGTGATAAGGCCCATGGAGGATAAATAGGAGGTGGTTGCGGAGGCCAGCGCATGCAGATCATGTCACGATGGGTCGTAGGGGCGTGACAAGCCTTGTCGCGACAGCCAGGAATGTCGCGACCATAAGGGCACGTGAATGGATATGCATGGGCTGTCGCGACGGCCAAGGAGGGCGCGACATGGATAATGTGACGCCATTGCCCGTCATGTAAATGAAAATCAAAATGAAAATCAATTATTCTTGGATTATTGGTCAATCATTTGGGAGAATAATCAATGAGGACTCTTCAAAAGATAATTGGATGGGATAATGTGAAAATTGGGCTTTTAATGGGCTCACAACATGGCTAAGAGATGGGCTCAAGGTGACTGACCAACTTGGGGCTCATTAAGATAACAAGAAATATGGTTCAACTTATGGGCCAGAATCGGGTGTCTACACTTGGGACCCCCAGCCCCCGCGCCGATTGAGGGAGTTCCCCAGGCGGCGGGTGAGCTCGAGTTACAGACTCTGGTAGCAGAGGGGAAAACGGTAGGGAACAACGGTGTAGAGTCGTTTGCAGAGCTCTCTTAGCTGAGTCTAGGATGCCGAGGTGGTTGGTTGTTCTTCCGGCACAGATCAGCTAGTCCTTCTCACTGCCTCTCTCGGTGTTGGTTCTGGAGCCACGTCGCGGTGTCAGACGTGGGGCCGCAGCTCGGTCGGGTTGCGGTTGTTCGTGTGTTGTGTTCTCTGTGGTGGCTCGCTGGTCTCACTCTTCTGGGGAGGTGGTAGGCAGGAGCCAGTGGCTAGCGAGTAGAGGGAGTGGTCGGTGTGTCCCCTCTTGATTGCTAGTGGCTTGGTTGCTGTTGTGGTGATGACATTTCTCTCCCGTGTTTCCAAGTGTGATCTATTGCCCTAGCTTGCACGGCAGTTGTAGCCTAGTCGTGTCTAGTTTCCATGGGCATCGTTAGTCTAGCCTGGTTGGCCTGTGCTTTTGGTGGCTTTCGCATTGCGTGTTCTCTCAGTGTGCCTTGTGTTGGCCCGACCGTGTTTTGTAGTTCATTCCTTGGTGCCATCCGTGGTGGCACCGACGTGTGTGGTTTCCTAACCTTGTAGTATGTACGAGGTTCAAGGTGGTTCTATTATGGGCCCTCGACCTTGTGGAGGTTTGAGATGGTTGTGCTTGTGGTGAGACTCTGGTCTCACGTGGTTGCTCTGATGTTCCGTGATCTCTTTGTCTCGGCATGGGTGTGCTGAGGGTTGTTTCTGCATCGTGTTTGACTCCGCTAGTTCTGCGGGAGCCGTGTGTGGCCCGACCCTGGTTGTTGGTCGTGGTGTTACTCTGTTTTTGCTATTTTGCAATAGCTAGCTTAGTAGTTTTCTTTAGTTACTACTTTCTATTGTAGTTTGCTTCCGCATTCTTTGGAGTTCCTGCTCCTCTGGTTGGTAAGGGTCTGGTTATCCCTACTGGGCCTTGTTCTTGAGGCTCATCCCCTACTTTCTTCAGGTAGGGACTCACTGTCGCAGGAGTTCGTTGCCAGACGGTTGTGGTGGCGGTTTGTTATGCCATGAGTTGCCAGTAGTATGTGTGCATGAGCATATGTCTCTCTTTCTGTAACTGTACTTTTATTTGGGACATGTTGTACACATTTTCCTTATTAATGTACGAACTTTCTTGTTATAGTAATTTGAATTCATTGCTTATATTACTGGACTAAATTCTAACCCTTTCGAGTCTTCAGATCCGTGGGTGGCGTCGTGACCTTCAGGGTCCCTGGCAGGGGTCCGGGAAGTCGGGTCATTATACTGGTATCAGAGCTCAGGGGTCCGATAAGATTGGTGATGAGTTAATGACTATGGTTGTCTCAAATAAAGGTACTAGTACCCTGCTGGCCCATCCGTGGTTGTTAGTTGTAGTCGTAAGCGTTCGTTTTGCATTGCAGGTGTATGGCTTCCCAGCAAGGTCCTCATGTGAGTTGCGGGGGAGTTGCTGCTGTTTCTGGGTGTGCGTGCGATGAGGGTAGTCGTTTGGTTCGCTCATGGTGCAGTTGGGTTCGTCGTTGGCCTACACGTCGTATGGGTGTGTCAATAAGGCTGAGAAAGCCTACGTATGGTGTGGCCTTCACCGGTGCAGGGTTGTTATCTTTAGAACCGGTCGAAGGTGTCCTTGCCTTGTTAGCTGTCCCCTAGTTGTTGGGGTGTGTGCCGTGTTAGTTGTGTGTTTGGTCTCTTGTGCCTGCGCACCATTGTGCGCAGTGCTCTGCTCAGTCGGCATGTCGCTCAGACTAAGTAGATATGTAACGTCGCGTGCTTTCGGATCCTTATGGATCATGTGTGTAATGGTTGTGATGGCCATTGTGAGGCCAGTGTGGTTTGGATGTGTGGTGCGCGTAGGTTTGGTGAAGGTTTGGTCCTGAAACAAGATAGGACCTGCTGTAGTTGGTTAGGAGTTGACGGCCAAGGTGTGGTCGTTGACTGGTTTGGCGTCCATCGAAGGTGACGCCAACCTTATGAACTTAACGGCAAGCTTTGTGGACGTCTATTGTGACTGTTCCCTAAACGGCCTTAGGGTTGACGCCAACCTGTGCGACCTACAGAATATAGGTCTACCCGAGGACAGTTTACTCAGCTTATTCTCCCTCTCCCTCGCCCTATTTTCATGCCCCTTGCTTCCCCACTACTTCCAACAGTTGTATAAGCTTAGTTGGAGGATCGTGGAATGCGAGACGGTGACGAATTGGCCAAGGAAACGCCGGAGCGAGGCGTAATCTCCGTAGAAGCTCGCGGAGGGTTTGGTGCGAAGCAGGATAATTTAGGAGGTTTAAGTGCGTATTGAGGTAGGGAACGATCCCTTTAGTCCCTATAGGTTGTGATAACGCATCTAGAAAGCATGAATTTGCAGGTTAATTGTGTTTTTGGGTAATGGTACCTCATGCGGGGTTGATGGGTGGTTTGACCAATTTAACAAAGGAAACATGTTGTTTCGAGTTAATTTGGATTCATGCATGTTAGAGAAAGTGATTCCTCATGTATTTCTGTTAAATTTAGGGCTGGGAATACCTGAGGTATCAGCCCGGGGTTTCTGTGAAGTTGATGGCCGAAGATCTTGGCGTCAACATCGATTGACGCCAGGTTCTTCAGCTGGGAGATTAACGGCCAAATACCTTGCCGTTTACATCCCATCGACGACAGTCGATGTTGCTGTCAGCATGCTTTTGGTGTAAATATTGATATATTGAATATTTGTTGATATCGAGCGGTGCAATGATAATTGTGGTGCACCTAGTGTTCATGGTTTTTGAGACTAGCGTACTGGGTATGCAGTTGGCTGGTTCTTTAAGTGTTTGCGTGGTATTCACGTGTAGTGAACTGCTAGTGCATGCGGTTTACGTGAGTCTTCACGTGGTTTGTGTGACGTGCACGTGGTTTTATGTACGTGGCGAGTAGTACGACAACTACCATGGTTACCTCTCCAGTTGGGTGCCCCAGGTTCTTTGTGAGCCAGGCTGTTAGCTCGGGGCTTTGTTCCGGTACTTGTGTTGTACCGTCAAGGTCTGTGTCATCTGACCTGGACACCCTCACTCATGTGTTTGAGTTGTATGTCTGGTTGAGGGAAAGACGACAGTGGGACAGTGACACTTGTGTTTGTCTTTAGTCACTTGTAGCGTGCTCGTAGTTGGGGGTACAGACACCAGTAGTCGACACTGGTCCCCAGCTAGTCCTTTTCCAGTGCCTCACTCTAGCGAGCCCAGGCTAGGGTCTCTGGAGGTGCCAGGCATGGGCCTGCGACCGTGTGGTCCGCAGGTGGTGGTGTTTAGTTGGTCTCCACAGTTACTTGACCTTTTCACGTGGAGCGGCAGCTGGACCTTTCGTCCGTGGCTGCGAGACTGAGAGGTAGACCTGTGTTAGCTTGTCCGAGTCAGTCTCTGGTGTCGCGAACTAGTTCACGTGGCTCGTGTTTGGCGGTCTCTACTTTAACTCGTACACTTGTACTGGTTTGTCGTTTAATTATTACAGTTGTTTTTCGTAGTCGGCAGACGGTGAGTACTTTTACAGCTTTCATATCTTGCTTAGCTGTTCTATAAATTGTTGGTACTTTTTACTGCTTTCGTACCTGTGTTGGGTTTGCTCGGTTTTGGGGGGAGTTCCCTACTAAGCCAGTGACTAGCGAGGCTCACCCTACCCCCACAGGTGAGGGCGAGGAGGACGTTTCTCGACGTCGTCCAGTTCAGAGTCGTGTTGTAGCGGTGCAGGGTCAGTACCTCCAACAGTGTAGTCCCAGTAGTGTAGTTGTAGTAGCAGCAGTGTAGCAGTAGTAGTGTAGTTAGTTGTTTACTTTCTTCAGTTGTACCTCGGGGTATGCCCCAGGCTCTTGTACTTTCTTTCAGTTCTGTGGAAATATGGCTATGTAAACTTGTGAAATATATATATGAAATGGTGTGTTTCTTTGTGTTTACACGGACTGTGGTGTGGTATCCCTTGCGAGGCTTCGTCCCGTTCGCGGGAGGCAGACTCGGATCAAGTACGTTATTAGTTTAACGGGCTTGGTCGAGGCGTTCCGCCACAATTGGTATCAGAGCAAGGTCCGTGTTAATATAAGGGAACTAGAAAGATACATAGCCTTATTTCGGTCTTTGTACACTGCTGGTAGGGGCCTTGGTTTCTGATAATTTGTTGTTTGATTTTTGTTTATGTAGAAATTTGAAATGGCTGATAGAAGAGATTGGGGTGGTGGAGGAGATGATCCAGAGGAGAGCACTCAGCGTATGATAGAGAGGATCTGGGAGAGCCTCACTGATATCCAAAGGAGGATGGATCAGCAGGCGCCAGTACCACCGGTTGCAGTGCCACCTGGGGATGGAGAGACTGTACCTATAGTTCCAGTTCCGCCACCGCCAGGAGTGGAGGTGCCTTTTGTAGCACCTGTGCCACCACCACCACCAGTGTTATTAGCAGAGGAACCAGTGATGCAAGTTGAGAAATTTCTGAGATTGCAGCCGCCTACTTATTCAGGAGGGCCGAATCCAGATACAGTGGAACATTGGGTCCATGAGATTGAGAGGGTCTTTGCGACCATAAGGTGTTTGGCAGCATATAAAGTTATGCTAGCTGCCTATTAGTTGAGGGGTTTTGCATTGGAATGGTGGCGATTGAAGATGCAGACCACCTTCGCAGGCAGGACAGAAGAGGCTATCACTTGGTCGAAATTTCATGATGTATTTAACGAAACATTCTTTCCGATTCAAGTGCAGCAAGTGAAGAGAGAGCAGTTTCGGACACTCCAGCAAGGTAACTCTTCAGTTTTAGAGTACCAGATGAGGTTTATGGAGCTTAGTCGATATGCGCATTATGTAGTATCATAATAATATGATGGTGAGTATTTCATTAGAGGTTTGAGAGGGAGTTGCAGGATGCAATAGTACCTCTCATGTGTAAAACAGTGGAAGAAGCAGCTGGGCAGCTACGTTGGAGAGGTCTATTCGGACTCGTCAGGTGGGCGAGTCAGGTTCAGGTAGTTTTCGGCTATCGCAGCAGTCAGTGGGTGCGAGTAAGGGTAAAGCACCAGCAGGACCTTCTTCATCAGGCTTTGGTAAATGGGGCCAGAAATTGAAGCAAGCATTAAAGGTAAAGGAAGAGGATGGGGAGGTCGACAGCAATTTCAGCAAGGTCGTGGTAGGCCAGAGGTGGAGGAGTCGCAGCAGAGTACTGCCAGCAGCCCATTATTCCACCAGGATATAGATGTTATAATTGCAATCAGACTGGGTATTTGATTTGTAATTGCCCCTATCCAAGAGAGTATGGGTATGGAAGAGGTGTGCAGTAGCAACCTTAGCAGTTTCAGCAGCCACAGGCAGGTCGTGGCAGAGGAGCACCGTAGCAGCGGGGAAGGAGGCCGGGTTATGGCTATCACCCGAGCCCAGGCGGAGGCATCAAATATGATAGAAGGTACTTTACCTCTTTATGACTATTCAGCAAGAGTTTTATTTGATTCGGGTGCCTCTCATTCTTCATTTCTGAAGAATTTCTGGATTGCATGACTCATCCTTTAGAGGAAAAGCCTTGTGAGTTAGTAGTGGAGGTTCCCTAGGGTGAGTTCCTGCTCACTTCGAGCTATATAGATGAAGCTCCTATTATGATTGAAGGGAACAGATGCCGGGTCGGTTGTATGCCCTATAGTTGACAGATTATGATATTATTTTGGGTATGGATTGGCTTGAGACTTATGGAGCAATGCTAGATTGCAGAAAGAAAGGATCAGGTTTTGTCATCCTAATGGGTAGTATTGAATATCAAGGTATGCTTTTTATACCTCTAAGTTTCTAATTTCTGCAATTAGAGCTAGAAAGTTGATAAATGCTGTTGTGTGGCTTATTAGCCTCGGTAAGTCTGGTAGAAGCTAGTCAGTCAGTGGAAAGCAGTTCCGTGGTTGGAATTTGCTGATGTTTTTCCTGAAGATTTGTCTGGTTTAGCTCCACATAGAGAGGTGGACTTTACCATTGAGTTGCTGCCAGGTACCATGCCCGTCTCTAAAGCTCCATATCGGATGGCACAGCAGAACTTAAAGAATTGAAAAAGCAATTAGACGAGCTGTTGCAGAAAGGGTTTATTAGACCGAGTCATCCCCGTGGGGAGCACCGGTATTGTTGTGAAAAAGAAAGATGGAAGTTTTCGTATGTGTATTGATTATAGAAAGTTGAATGATGTGACCATTAAGAATAAGTACCCGTTGCCGAGAATAGATGATATGTTTGATCAGTTGCAATCAGCGAAGGTATTTTCTAAAATTGATTTAAGGACCGGGTACCACCAATTGAGAATTAAAGAGGGGATATAGATAAAACAACATCAGAACCAGATATGGTCACTATGAATTTGTGGTTATGTCATTTGGGCTGACAATGCTCCTGCAAGGTTTTATGGATCTAATGAAAGAATTTTTCATCCGTATTTGACCAATTCATTGTGGTCTATAGATGATATTCTGATTTATTCAGCATCTGAAGAGGAGCATGCAGCTCATTTGAGGTTTACCCTGCAGTTGTTAAGGGATAATAAGTTGTTTGCTAAATTCAATAAGTGTGAATTTTGGTTGAAAGAAATTCAATTTTGGGTCATGTTATCTCAGCTAAAGGAGTAGCAGTAGACCCAAGTAAAGTGGAAGCAGTGATGAAATGAGAAGTGCCTAAGACAATAACTGAGATTAGAAGTTTTCTGGGATTGGCAGGTTATTATAGGCGCTTTATACAAGATTTTTCTAAGATTGCGGCACCTATGACCAAATTGACAGGAAAAGGGTGCCTTTTGTGTGGTCGGTGAATGTCAGAAAAGTTTATGGAATTGAAGAAGAAAGACTTACAACAGCACCCATATGACATTACCGGCAGGAAGTGGTGGTTTTGTGGTATATACAGATGCTTCAAGGAGAGGACTTGGTCAGTGCTTATGCAGCATGGCAAAGTGATAGCTATGCGTCCAGGCAATTGAAGCCGGCAGAGGAGAATTACCCCACTCATGATTTGGAATTGGCAGCAGTTGTGTTGCTTTGAAATATGGAGGCATTATCTGTATGGTGAGAGATTTGAGATCTTTACAGATCATAAAAGCTTGAAGTATATCTTCTCGCAAAAAGACTTAAATCTTCGTCAGCGCAGATGGATTGATATTTGAAAGATTATGATTTCAGTTTGGCTTACCATCGGGTAAGGCCAATGTTGTAGCAGATGCCTGAGCAGAAAGGCATATATAAATCTGATGATGATCAAAGAGTGGAAGCGTATGAAGAGATAGTGGAGAACTCCTTGTATGTGCCCAGTAGTCAGCGACGGGCAGTACTAGCTGCTAGTGCTGTAGAGCCGTCCTTGTATTGGCAGATTGTTGAGGCTCAGAGGACAGATGTAAGTTTAGCTGAGATTGTAAAAATGGAAGGAGTTACCATTGATGATAATTGTGTGATTAGGTCAGAGGCAGGTTATTTGTTCCAGCAGAAAGAGAAGTAAAGCAGCGAGTGTTGGAGGAGACCCATAAATCCAGGTACACTATCCATCCAGGTAGTACTAAAATGTACCACGATTTGAGGAAGCATTTCTGGTGGCCTCATATGAAAAAGGAAATAGCAGAATTGTTGCAAGATGTGCTATCTGTCAACAGATTAAAGCAGAACATCAGAAGCCTGGAGGTTTATTGCAACCGTTACCCATTCCACAGTGGAAATGGGATGATATTGCATGGACTTTGTGGCAGGTTTACAAGATCGGGTTCCGGACATAATGGAATATGGGTATTTGTTGACAGATTAACTGAGGTGTGCAGATTAGTGGCAATAAGTATGTCTTGGACAGTGGATAAATTAGAAAAGTTTATGTTGAAAGAATTGTTCCATTGCATGGTATTCGAAGACTATTGTGTCTGACAGAGATCCAAGATTTACTTCTGGTTTTTGGAGAAGTCTGCAGAAAGTAATTGGCACTGAGCTGAGATATAGCTCCGCTTATCACCCCAGACAGATGGTCAGACAGAGAGGACTATCCAGACAATTGAAGATATGTTGCAGCTTGTTGTTAGTTGGGAGGTAACTGGGAGCATCATTCGGGAATGGTGAGTTTGCCTATAATAATAGTTATCATACCAGTCTTGGGATGGCACCGTATGAAGCTATATGGAAGGCCATGTAGAACCCCATTGAACTGGCATGAAGGGGGAGAAAGGCAATTAGTGGGTCCTGAATTGATTCAGCAAACCACAGAAGTAGTGAAGCTTATTAAGGAAAAATTACAGGCAGCTCAAAGTAGCAAAAGAGTTATGCAGATATCCGGAGGAGACCACTTCAGTTGAAGTGGGAGATTTTGTTTTCTTGAGAGTTTCCCCGAGTAAAGGTATTATGAGTTTGGCAAGACTGGAAAATTGAGCCCAAGGTATGTGGGACCTTCAAGTAATTGAAAGAAGGGGGGGAAACACTTATAGGCTGGATTTGCCAGCAGATTTTGGAATGTCCATGATATATTTCATGTCTCTATGTTAAGAAAATGCATTGAAGATCCAGCTCAAATAATCAGTTATCAAGGTGGTGACCTGAGGCCGGATATGACCATGCCAAAGTATCCGGTGCAGATCACGGATTGAAAGATAAAGAAGCTGAGAAATAAAGAAATCGAGCTAGTTAAAGTGAGATGGGAAAATAGGTTGGGTGGTGAAGATACCTGGGAATTAGTCGAGGAGATGGCTAAAGGGTATCCCTATCTGTTTGAATAAGCTTTTGTATTTATTTTTAGATGATAGTATTTGTAAGAATGTGTATGTTTAAGTGGTTTAAGTTTGAGTTGTGTTATGAATTTCAAGGTCGAAATTTTCTATTTAGATGATAGTAATGTAACGTCGCGTGCTTTCGGATCCTTATGGATCATGTGTGTAATGGTTGTGATGGCCATTATGAGGCCAGTGTGGTTTGGATGTGTGGTGCACGTAGGTTTGGTGCAGGTTTGGTCCTGAAACAAGATAGGACCTGCTGCAGTTGGTTATGAGTTGACGGCCAAGTGTGGTCGTTGACTGTTTGGCATCCATCGAAGGTGACGCCAACCTTATGAACTTAACGGTAGGCTTTGTGGACGTCTATGTGACGGTTCCCTAAACGGCATTAGGTTGACGCCAACCTGTGCGACCTGCAGAATATACGTCTACCCGAGGACAGTAGTACAAGTCCGCCTCTAGCCTTCCCTGTTAGTATTGTTAACCCTTGTTGGTTGTGCGCTTGTAGCATATGGTCGCGCAGGCGTAGGCAGGCCAGAGAGCTGATTGTGCAGCAGGATGAGTCGGATATGCTCGCGCAGGGGTAGGTCCAAGAGGTGGTGTCAGTAGAAGGGTCAGTGGCACAGCCTCAGGGTGTAGCAGCAGCAGCAGCGGCAGGCGGGCAGCAGCAGCAGGAGTACCAGCCTCAGCCGTAGTAGTACGCAGATTGGTTCCCCTTGGTAGAGCTGTTCTTCAAGAACTTGTACCAGGGAGCCTGGCAGCCCGGGCAAGCAGCAGTAGGAGGTCAACCTCCGGTACCTCCCCCAGCAGTACCGGAGTAGTAGGCAGATCCAGAGGTGGAGCAGCCAGTAGTTCAGTAGGTGTCGGGTTCCGGGAGCACCCGGGCCGGTCGGAGGAGGACGGCTGTCACTGAGGATAGGACCGCCCTCTTGGAGAGGTTCTTGCGTCTCTGGCCACTGATGTTCTTTGGTGAGTATGATCCAGACAAGGCGGAGAGCTGGACGCACGAGATGGAGCGCACGTTTGAGACCATGGAGTGTGCCAAGGAGGACCAGGTCAGACTGCAAGTGTATCAGCTTAAGGGAGTGGCCCACGAGTGGTGGAGAGTTCAGCGGCAGACTCACTTCCAGGCGCAGCGTTTGGATCAGATCACTTGGCAGCGATTTTTGGAGGTCTTTCATGGCGACTACTTTCCCGACTATGCTCGACGTGAGAGATGAGACATGTTCCACGAGTTGGTGCAGGGCGATCTCACAGTTACCCAGTACCACCAGAGGTTTGTCCGGTTGTTGAGACATGCTCCTCATGTTGCAGGCAGTGAGCAGGCTTGTGTAGAGAGGTTCATCGCAGGACTGAGGCCAGACTTGAGGTGGGGTGCGACGGCTCACATGTGTACTGCCTTAGTAGAGGCCGTGGCTAAGGCCACCACCTTGGAGAGAAAGACCTGGCAGCTCCAGTAGCAGCAACAGCAGCAGCAGCAGTAGTACCACCACCAGCAGCAGCAGTAGTACCTTCCAGGTCCGCACCGTACTTGTGTCCTGCAGGTAGTTGTGGCAGCGCGACTTCTTCTTCTTCGAGCTCGAGCAGTTCCGACAGTTCCGGGATCCGCTCGAAGTTCAGGCAGTTGTCTACTCGCGAGGGTGGACGGAGCCGCCAGCAGAGGCGTCAGTCGAGGTTCACAGAAAAGACAGTCCACCAGGGAGCCGAGCAGGGCAGACAAGAAGCAGTTTACTACACTTGTGGTTTGCCAGGCCACTTCAGGAGGGTTTGCCCGATGGGGCAAGTCCAGCAGCCACAACAGCTAGTACATATGTGCAACAGCTACCGCAGTACCAGTTCCCTCCCCAGCAGCAGGCCCCTCGTCAGCAGCAGCAGGGGTAGTACCACTTGCAACCTCAGTAGTTTCAGCAGCATCAGCAGCCTCAGCAATACCAGCCGTATCAGCAGCAGCAATAGTTTCCTCAGCACCAGCAGCTGCCACCGCAGCAGTAGCCCAGGCAGGCGCCACAGCGTGGGTGCAGCCATGGTCGTGTGATGGCTCTTACTCGGGAGCAGGCCGAGGCGTCGAACATAGTTATAGGTACCTTTCCTATCCTTGGTAGAGTTGCTCGTGTTTTGGTTGACCCCAGTGCCTCTTTGTGTTTTACTTCTGAGGAGTTTTACGAGTCTCTAGTTTGTCACACACTTGAGAGGCAGTGTGACATGATGGTCGATCTCCCTTCCAGTGATTATATGCGTTCTTTTAGTTACCTGAAGGGCGTCACAGTGGAGGTTGAGGGACACCAGTTGCCGGCCAGGTTGTACGCGTGGCAGCTTCGTGACTTTGACGTCATCCTGGGCATGGACTGGTTGGAGGCCCACTCAGCTGTGGTTGATTGTCAGCAGAAGACCGTTCAGTTTAAGATACTTGGAGCACCCGTTCTCTGCTTCCGAGGTATATGGTCTACCCGTCGACCCTTTATTTCCTTCTGTAGAGCTCATAGTTTGATCCGTGATGGCTGTGTGGCATAACTTGCTTTTGTTTGTTCCTTGGAGCCTAGCGGATCATCGGTTTTTGATGTGCCGATTGTTTGTGAGTTCTCTGATGTTTTCATAGAGGATCTACCTGGGTTACCGCCTGAGCGGGAGGTAGAGTTCTCCATCTAGCTTTTGCCTAGTATGATGCCTTTGTCTAAGGCACCTTACCGGATGGCTCCGGCAGAGTTGCGCGAGTTGAAGCGCCAGTTGCAGGAGTTGCTTGCGCTGGGCTTCATTCATCCAAGTCGTTCGCCGTGAGGAGCACCGTGCTAGAGACCCTGCGGAGTCACCAACTTTACACCATGTTGAAAAGTGCGAATTTGTAAGGAAGAAGATGGTAGTCTGGGGTTGTGCATTGATTATCGGTAGTTGAACCAAGTAACAGTAAGAATAAGTATTCGTTGCCGAGGATCGATGATTTGTTCGACCAGTTGCAGTTAGCCAGGGTGTTCTCGAAGATTGACTTGAGATCCGGATATTATCAATTGAGGATCAGGGAGTGACTGTACTTTCATTCTAAGTATAGTCACTTTGAGTTCGTCATGATGTCGTTTGGGCTGACAAACGCTCCTGCAGCATTCATAGATTTGATGCATAGGGTGTTTAGTGAGTACTGGAACCGGTTCATGGTCATCTTGTGGATGACATCTTGGTCTACTCGGTTTCTAAGGAGGAGCACGGGAGCACCTAAGGATCATGCTAGAAACCCTGCAGAGTCACCGACTGTATGCAAGTTCGACAAGTGCGAATTTTGGCTGAAGGAGGTGCACTTTCTCGAGCACGTGATCTCAGGTTGTGGTGTGGCAGTGGACCCTGCCAAGGTGAAGGCAAGTGTTTGTCGTGGGCACCCCATCAGTGTCAGAGGTTCGCAGCTTCTTGGGTCTGGCAGGTTACTACAAGAGGTTTATCCAGGATTTTGCCAAGATTTCAGAGCGTTGACCAGGTTGATGAGGTTGGACTGTCAGGTTTGTTTGGTCAGAGGACTGTGAGTGGAGTTTCTAGGAGCTGAAGACGAGGTTGACTTCAGCGCCAGTGTTGGTCTTGCCGTCGGGTAGCGGAGGGTTCGTGGTCTACACCGACGCGTCAAGATCGGGTTTGGGTGCCGTGCTGATGCAGCATGGTGGGGTCGTTGCCTATGCTTCTCGGCAGCTCAAGAAGCATGAGGAGAACTACCCTACCCACGACTTAGAGTTAGCAGTAGTGGTGTTCATTCTGAAGTTGTGGAGGCACTATCTGTATGGCGAGGCATTTGAGATTGTCACCGACCATCAGAGTTTGCAGTACATTTTCACTCAGAGGGATTTGAACTCAAGGCAGCGCAGATGGATGGAGTATTTGAAAGATTATGACCTAACCCTCTCGTATCACCAAGGAAGGGCTAACGTCATGGATGATGCCTTGAGCAGGCATGTCCGTTTGAGTTTGTTGATGGTCAGAGAGTGGAGGCTGTTCGAGGAGCTGTCCCAGGGAGTGTTCCACCCGTCGAGGCGCAGAGACCGAGTAGTGATGACCAGCTTGTCAGTTCATCCGTCAGTGTACCGGCAGGTGTTGCAGGCGCAACAGGAAGACTCAGAGTTGGCAGATATCTTGCAGATGCCAGATGTTGAGCTGGACGAGGTCAGTGGGGTCAGATTCAAAGGCTGGCTATATGTTCCCGAGGATGCGCGTCAGGCGCTTTTGTTAGAGGCTCACAGATCGAGGTATGTTGTTCATCCTGGTTCCACCAAGATGTACCATTGCTTGAGGTGGTTCTTCTGGTGGCCAGGGATGAAGAGGGGCGTGGCAGAGTTTGTCACTCGATTCCTTACCTGTCAGCAGGTGAAGGCTAAGCATCAGCGTCCTAGTGGTGAGCTACAGTCGTTGCCCATTCCCGAGTGGAAGTGGGATGACATCACCATGGACTTTGTAGTTGGTTTGTCCCGTACTCCGCAGAGGCATGATGGCATCTGGGTGATTGTGGTTCGTTTGACCAAGTCGGCACATTTTCTTCCGGTCAGAATGTCATGGTCAGTGGACAGGTTAGCCAGGCTGTACGTGGACAGAGTTGTTCCATTGCACGGAACCCCAGTTTCGATCATCTCCGATAGAGATCCAAGGTTCATGTTAGGGTTTTGGCGTAGTTTACAGAGAGCTCTGGGTACAGAGTTGAGGTTGAGTACAACATATCATCCGCAGTCAGATGGGCAGTCAGAGAGGACGATTCAAACCTTGGTGGATATGCTGAGAGCGTGCTGTTTGGACTGTGGCACCTGGGAGTCGCACCTTCCGATGGTAGAGTTCGCCTACAACAATAGTTATCACTCGAGCATCGGAATGGAACCATTCAAGGCTTTGTATGGTCGCCCGTGCAGAACACCACTTCACAGGTTCGAGGTCGGAGAGAGGTAGCTTTTGGGGCCAGAGTTGGTGCAGCAGTGTGCAGACACAGTCAGACTTGTCAGACAGAGGATTCAGACAGTGCAGAGCAGATAGAAAAGCTACGTAGATGTCTGCAGGAGGCCGCTACAGTTCAGCATAGGTGACCTTGTTTTCTTGCGGGTCTCACCGACCAAGGGTGTTATAAGATTTGGCAGGAAGGGGAAGCTCAATCCCAGGTACATTGGACCTTTCCCTATCACAGAGAGGATCGGCGAGGTGGCTTATAGGTTGAGTCTTCCGACAGAGCTGGCAGGTGTGCATAGTGTTTTCCACATTTCACAGCTCAGGAGGTACGTCGCAGATCTGTCGCACGTGTTGGACTACTCGCAGCTTGAGGTAGCGCCAGACTTGTCAATGCCAGAGTACCCGGTCAGTGTTGTCGACCGTAGAGTGCAACAATTGCATCGGAAGTAGATTCCGCTGATGAAGGTCGTCTGGGAGAACCGCGTTGGTGGCGAGGCCACTTGGGAATGCGAGGATGAGATGAGGGAGCAATTTCCCTATTTGTTTAATTGATTGGTATGTTATCTTTCCCTGTACGGCTTTCTGGTTTGAGACCGAGTTTATTTTAATTTTGAGGATGAAATTTCTTAAGGTGGGTGGGATGTAAGACCCGGCCCTCCTGAGCCCTTAGCCCTATCCTTAGGGTCGTGACAGGCAACCTGGCCGCACCAGGGGTGCCCGTCACGACGTGGTTTATGTGGCGACACACCTGACCGTCACGACATAGTCACGACGGGTGTGGGCGTCACGTTCTTGTCGCGGCGTCTGGAGGCGTCGCGACTACTTTTTTGACAGACGTGACCGCTATCTTGTCTGTCAGAACGGTCGTGTCGGGTGGCAGGTGCGTACAGCATTGGCGCGACCTGTCAGGCCATCGCGTTTGCTTTTTCGGTCTATGAGGTTTGACCACCTTTTTGGGGTCGCGCCGGGGGTGGCCATTGCGACGAGGTCATGACGCCTAGGGGCGTCGCCACATGGTTGTTGTCACGCCGGATTGCCTCATCACGTTTTGGGGGCCGTCGTTTAAAACCGAAGGCGCGCCCCATTCTCACCCTCTCTCTTTCCCTTCTCCCCTCTTCTCCCCCTCTCGAGCTCCCTTGTGGTTTCCCACCGATTCGTTGTGCTCGTGGTGCTCGTGCTGAGGAGGTGTCGTCCCGTTCGTGCAGGGGACATGCTCGTTGTGCTTGGAACGAGGAGGAGGTGGTCATTCCTACGTGAAGGCCCCAACGGGTCGGCTCTTCTTGTGGAGGTAGGGACCCTTGATCCTCTCACCCTAAGCATGCTCCCCTCCCCCTAGAGACGTTGTTTCCTTGTGGTTTGGGGTTGTGGGAGTGTGAGGAATCCATGCTCGTGGTTGAGTGAGGCACCATCAAGCGTAGATTCGTGTAAATCCATGTTTGTGGGGTTGTAAGGGTGCTTTGAGAGATTTCAAGCTTTCAATACATGTTGCACATGCTCCCCTCCCCCCTATGGAATGTATGTATCGCATTTTTGGGGTGGTTTCCGGGAGGATTGCTCCGGAACCCCCCTCGGCTGAAGACGCGACCACTATAGAGGTCGCGATCTTGTCGCGACGGCCTGGCCGGTCACAACATGATCGCGATGCGCTTGTGTGTCGCAACCATGATCGCGTCGGCTCGGGCCGCCGTGATGTGGTCGCGACACGGAAGGGCTCCGCGACAAGGTCGTGACGGCCTGATGCACCGTGACTATAGCTGAGAGACAGGTTATGGTCTCGCGAAGTACCGTGTTGTGGAGTCTTCTCTGTTTCCTCTTATTACTGTACCTATGGCACCTGTGCTAGTTCCCTAGTTCGGTCCTACACTAGTCGTCGTCTGGTGCTCAGCACTTGAGGGCTTGTCCCATAGAGAAGTTGTTACTATTGCTTGTTGAGGGAGTACTCCAGGCTATGAGCGGGCTTGAGTTGGCAGCCGAGTAGGCGGACTCTAGAGCGGAGGGGAAAACGGTGGTTAGGACAGCGGCATTGAGTTGTTTTCAGAGCTTTCGTGGTGGGACTGGGACGCTGAGGTCAGTTTGGGAGTTCTTTCCGGCGTAGTCCAGCTAGTCCTTTTTTCACTGCCTCTCTCCTTATGGCCCCGGAACCACTTGGAGAGGACAGACGTGGGACCGTAGTCCGGCCAGACTATGACGGTTACTATTGTGTTCTTGGTGTTCTACCTCGCTCTGACAAGACGTGGGGGTTAGGACCTGGGTCGAGGATAAGACGTCGGTGGACGCACCTGACCAGTTGACTAGTGGTAGTGCTTTCGGTAGCTAGTGTTCTTTGTTCCGACAGAGTTTCCCCTGTCTGTGTTTGCTAGCCGTGTGGTGGTCACGACGAGTAGTCATACGAAGTTTCTGACCGTGATGTACTTTCCGTACCATTGCTAGTTAGTAGCTTTACTTCCGCACTTTCTTTCGTAGGTAGAAGATATAACTGTTGTTAATTTAAATTGTTTATATATATTCTTCTGCCTGTTAGGGACAGTAGGAGATTGGTAGTCCCTACTGAGCTTCTGTTGTGAAGCTCATCCCTTTCTTTCCCAGGTGAGACTTCTCAACAGTAGTAGGGCGCATGTCGGGCGGATGCACATGGCGGTAGTGGAGGTCCCTGTAGCTAGCAGTGGTCCCCCTCTCTGTTGTACATCACCCTCGAGGTATGCCCCTAAGGGATTTGTTATTTCCCTTTGTCACTTGTACTTGTAAGGCCCTCGAATTTTTTTGCAATATTTTAATTTCGTGTAAATAATTTATGTTGTGTATGCATAGATGTACATATCTACGTATGTATTAACTATTTATACATAGGTATGCATGTGTATAAGTTAGTTGTAAATAATGTATGAATGGTATGATGGTAGTGTGTACATGATAATACATACATATGGCATGTATATAGGTAAGTTGTGCATGGTTTATGCATATGTTTTGAGTTCTGGCCGAAGGCCAGCTTGGCGTCAATATCAATGGACGTTTGTTGTTGTAGGCGTCAACCATATGGACGCCAACACTAAATCCAGCATCCAGCGATGTGGACGTCAATATCACTGGCTTGCATGCGTTGCAGAGTCGGAAATCCCGAGAACAAGCTACCCCAACCATTGGGGAGCTGTCCCCAACGGTCTGAAAGGCTTTCTTGTCAAGCCTACGTGAAAGGAGAGCCCCCTCTCCTATTTACCAAGCCTTTTGCAACCTCAACAGCCCTCTCTTGGCTCTCTTTGCAAGAGGAGATAAAGGAGAAGAAAAACCCTAGAGAAAACTGTGAGAAACCCCCACCCTTTGCAAGCTTAAATCTGACCTTCTGAAGTTGTTCCTGGCCATCTACCACGACAAGGAGCTAGCTGAAGTGAAGGAGGAGACTTCCCCGACCTCATCTTGGAGTCATCTTCGTCCTAGAACCCGCGTGAAGACTTCTCGGGAGCTTCTTGGGACTGCCCAAGGAGAGCTTCACCAAGCTTTAAGATCCGTCTGGAGTATTTTCTAGAGGCAAGTACCTACCCCTATCATCCATGTAGATGTCAAGTAGGGTTTTATCATTTTTATATATTTTTCCTCGTGTCCTAGATCCCCCATTCACCCCGTTATTTGGAGTTCGGTCTGTGTTTCTGCACAGACAAGAACTTGGCGTCAATGCCTTGATGCCAAGATTCCCCGTGTGCGTCCAGCGATCTTGCCGTCCACTCTTTGAACAGCCAGAGACCGCCGTTAAGTTCGTCTGGGCAGAACAGTGAACTATTCTCCCCTTATATATGATTACTTTCGATGTGTTTTGCGATGAGGATATTGTAAACCTATTATACTACGTCATGTGAATGTTGAAATGTGTGGAGAATGGTTGGACATTTATTTTATGGATGGTTGAGTTATTATTTATTTAAAATGCATGTGGAAGAATGGCCATGTATGTACACCCATGATCCTAATAATCCGTGGAAATTAGGATGCCCTAATCCTGTTGAATCAAGTCTATATACGTCAGTCTCTGTTCTGAATTTTCTGGAATTTTCCCATGTCAATGTGATTTACTGAAAATTTATACTTGGGAAATGAAAACATGTGTAGGATTGCTAAATTCTAGTAAATTGTGTGTTGTGAAATAAATCCCCGGAAAATTCCTATGGTGTTGTGTATATTGGGTTAAGGGTTATGACCTATTAAACCGAAATTTCATGTTACGCACCATGGTGGATTGAATCACGAATGATATGAAAAATTGAATTTTGATTTTTTGTAATTGCATCATGAGTCAGAAAATTCCAGAATTTTGTATGTGAGGTCATGAACCCGAAATCAGCATGTGGTTAAATTTTCAGGTCGTTTGGACAACATATAGTGAAATATGAATTTTTCCTTGCAAAGATGTGAACATGCATGTTAATGTCGGAATAATGTGACATGTGTGTGTGATCTGATTTATGCAAATTACTGAACATGTGATCCCTGTTAATTGTAGAATCATGTTAGGAAACAGAGCCCTTGTGTGAATGAGAAATGGATGAGAGGTAAGTGACATGTGTAAAGATATGCGTTAAAATCGGTAAATGTGTAAATCGTGCCAAGTGTGACACTGCTTCCATAGAGGGCAGTGGAACCGTATCAGAGAAAAGTCCCCCTGAGAAGTTCATGTTTTGTGATCCTAAAGCATTAGGATGAAATCCTGGAGGTGGACAAGTACCACTGGTTAGGGTGGAGACTTGTTCTCCCCGTCTGCGCAGTGAACGCGCGACATAGTTGACTGTGTATTTTCCGTTGTATCGAGTTCATTGCACACGTCAAAATGCTCACCTTCTCTAATACTGTCTCACGAATTTAAAATTGCAAGGATGAACTAATAGAGTGGTGAGAACAGTCATATCCACGGAGAGGCAGAATAAAGTTTGACTTAAAAACTACTTCGATTTGAAATCTATATCAACGATGCATTAAACATGAATCACTGTACCCTCTCAATTGAGGGATCAAATAGGTCAACAAAATCTGAGCTAGAAACTAACAAACCATTTACCCCTATAGCTCAGGGG
This sequence comes from Colocasia esculenta, assembly GCA_014218235.1. NCBI lineage: Eukaryota > Viridiplantae > Streptophyta > Magnoliopsida > Alismatales > Araceae > Colocasia > Colocasia esculenta. Next base: position 20,158,691 of record CM024757.1, on the reverse strand, counting down.
ATGAACGGTCAACAAAAGTAACTCATCACAATATCATATCAGAATGAGACAGTGAAAGAGAACTCAACCAGAAATTAAAGGGGAACACAGACCATCTCTCCCAGTCCAACCTTAAACTACAACATAGGACTAAACAATTGCACTGGCTCAATTCCACTAAGAACAGAAGATAGAAAGAAGAATAGAACACTCTGATCTGATCCTTTCAACACATTGCACATAAGAGAGTAAAGAACTATCGGATTTAAAAAAGCATAGACAGACTAAAGAAAGATGTTGATATCGTAAAATTGCTTAGAAGGAAAGAACTGTCTGCTATTCACACAGAGCGAAGAAAACATAGCTAATTTGAATTAAATGCTATTGAATTGAATTCTGGAACATAAATGGAAACCAAAATCAAACACCACAGCAGTCGAATCCCCAATCTCCACAGCTTTCTGACTCAGAAGAACAGAAATACAAGTAGAAATAAAAGCTAAATAATACTAACATCAACCCAATTCCCTTCTGCACAACTCTCACAGAGCAAGAAAGGCATGTGACAACCTCACTAGTTCGGATGAGCTAGAACAGAAGAATTCTCAATCAAACCAGACAAGTCCCTCCCCTCTGCTGAATGGAAATAAATACAGGAAAATGATAGAATTAAAATCTGAACTAAGACAACCCACCCTCGATCTGCTCTGCACTACGAAGAACAGAAAATGAGACAATTCAAAAATCAAACTGAAGAACTGGAGAACCCTCCTTCGCAGAACCTCCTCTGTTGCTCTGCTGAAGGAAAGTACAAAGAAATGGTAGAATCTCAAAACATTGAACTAAGAACAGTTGCTAGAGAAAATATAGAAAGAAATGCCAAATAAACTCCCTCTCCTGCTCTGATCTCCGAAGAACAGAAAGAACAGGAAATACAGGAAAATAAACTAACAATTCTTAAAAATTCTAACTCCGGAACCTCTGCTCAATCATCCACCGATGGAACCCCACATAAGTACAGAAGAAAAACCCAGCAATTCTGAACCAAAGAGCCTCACATCCCTCACAGCTCTGAGGAAAGAAAAAATACAGAAAGAAATAGCAAGAACTAAAATCTGAAAAAAATCGCTAACCCCCCTCCACTGCTATGCTCTGCAACAACAGAAAATACAAGAAATGGAAACTAAAAATAAAAGACAAATCCCTACTTGCGAACCAGCCGAACCAGCCTCAAGAACACTCCCTCTCTGCTTTTCTAAAACAAGAAAATACAGAAGAAAAATAGAGACTAAAAACCCTGAGAAATTCCTACTTGCCAACCCGAAGAAGAGGGCCTTGGGGTCTTCTTATAGGGCTCCAGGCACCACTGCTTCCCGCCACCGCCAGCCACCTTACGCACAAACCTCAGCTGGCTGGCCACCTCAGCACCAGCCTAACCCGACCGCTTGCAGACGAACCACACACACCACATGCCTGTGTCGCCATGGTCAACAGACCTCAGAGCCCCAGCCGCCTTCACGTAGCTGCATCACCCTGCCCAGCATCGCGCCACCTCAGCCAGATCTGGCCCAGCATCACCATGCTTCACACCGCTTGGCGCCCAGATCTCTGCACACCCACCATCCGCCATAGCCATCGCCATCCATCAAGCCCGGCCCACATCAGCGCCAGCCACCATCGGCGCCCAGCCCGCATGCGCCACATGCCCAAACCCATCTGGCCACCTCAGCAGGACGCCGCCTTGCCTTGGGTCACCTGCAGAACAAGCCCAGCCGCAGTGCACAGCACCGGCCACGCACGCCCCCACACACCAGAAGTGCCTGCTCTTCCTAGCCGCGCCCTGGTTTCCCTGGCCGCGCCATCCGCCCCAGAGCTGGTTCACCTGGGCGCTGGCCGCCCAGGCCCTGCACCGCCTCCAGCCGCTGCCATCGCCAGAGCCTGGCCCCATCCGCCATCTGCACACCAGCACACCTAGGAGCTCCAAGCCTCACGCGCCCAGCTCCTTAGCACCCTGGCCGCCTGCAGAACACCACACCCAGCGCTCCATCCGCCAGCGCAGCAGGGGCACCCAGGCTTCTTTCGTGAAGCTTCCAGTGGAAGAGGTGAAATAGAAATAGGAAGGTTGTTAGAATAATATCGGATTTTGTTAAAAAGTGGTTTAAAAATAGAATGGGTTGTGGCAGTAAGATTAGTTGGGATATTTAAAATTTATTATTTATTTAATGAAGGTGGGTGAGATTAAAATGATTTTTATTTATTTGATGGAATTGGATGGGTATGTGGCATATTTGTAGTGGGTGGAATATTTATTCATTTAAAATCTACTTTATTTATGAACTAGGATATGGTTATAAAATCAAATATATTTATGTACAATGATTGTAAAAAAAAGAAAATTAGTCAGATATTCAAAATGTATTGAATTTATTTATGAGAATCTACTATGTGTTCTACCTAAAATTTAACTAAATGTTCAAAAACTATACATGAATAGAATGCAAATTTAAAACCTAAATGTACATTATTACAGACAACTACAAGTCTAAATTTAACTAAATGTATGCACTTTAACACTAAAATTGTGTCGTTATCACTCCCCCCTACTTAAACATTGATAGTCCCTTAGCAATGAAATTACTCCAATGTAGGACTAGAAGATTAATGTCTCATGATAAATAGACATCATGTAAAAGATTAATGTTGAGATATGTCTTTCCTAATTGTAAGGGTTTATGGCAAAAAATTAGTGCACAATTGGTAGCTCACTTAAGAATTCACCTTAGCCCTCATAAGGCTCCTTTGTTTCAGCTAATAATTGAGATTAGATTGATTCGATGGAGAAGAAAAGAATTGTGAATAAGATCATTGCTCAGTCAGATTGAGTTGTTTCTCTCAGTTCCATTCTGCCCATCTTCCTTGAGGATTATTTTTGTGAGTTGGAGACTTTGCCCCTTTATTTGCACTTTGTGCACTCAGAATTTCTTTATTTCTTTTTCATCCACAATGCTGCACAACCCATCACTTTTCAAGAGTAGCGAGTCCAACTTTACTCAGATCCGGGGCATTTTTCATGGATATATTTTTCTTTTGCTTTTTGCTTTTGCTTTTCTTTTCTTTTCCTCTTTAAGGAAGAATGAACAGTCAAGTTCCTTGATCACATACCTTCACTTCCTTCACAATTCACTTAAGGGGAGGGGAGAAAACCAATCACCTCTCTCCTACTAGCCTTGACAAAATTGCTACATTCGGGTTCAGCTAATCTAAGTGGCTGTGTAGTGTGTGTATGAAACTTCCTGCCATAAATCCTTACATAAGGTAGACAAGAGGTACATGTAATCCTTTACTAGAGGCTACCTAACATGGATACTTGCAAGGGAGTGTGACAACTACAAAATTTAATGGTTAAAGATCACACACCTAGTCTGGGATGCGTAAAGCCATGAATTTTTATTCCAAAATGAAACATTGTGAAGTTTTTATTTGCATATGTACAAGCTCAAAAAGAAAGAAACAATGGTGGGGATGGGGACTATGAATGCATGTTTTATTCTATTCTACTCTCCCCCTACTTATTCACAGGGAAAGAAAGTAGACAGAGAATTACCTGATGAAGAAAATCTGTACACTTGGGTTGCCTCCCAAGAAGCGCTAAGTTTATCGTCTTCAGCCAGACGCAATTAGGCTTCACTTGGCTCATCTAGCTTGGTGACTCAACTTTCAAGATGGCGGTTTTCAAAAAATGCTTTAACCTCTGCCCGTTAACAGTGGACGATTGTCCAGTTTTAGGATCAAGAATAACGACAGCGCCATTGTCATAGACTTTGACAACCATGTAAGGCCCATCCCACCGGGACTTCATTTTCCCGGAAACAGACGAAGTCTAGAATTAAACAACCAAACTTTATCATGCACTTGAAAAGTTTTTCTATGAATGTGTTTATCATGGAATGCTTTGGCCTTGGCTTTATAGATCTTGGAACTTTCGTAGGCCTCATTTCTGAGCTCTTCTAGCTCATTCAGATGAAGGGTCCTTTGTTGACCAGCTTGGGCTAAGTCAAGATTGACTTGTTTAATAGCCCAATAGGCTCTATGCTCAAGTTCGACCGGAAATGACATGATTTTCCAAGACAAGCCGGTAGGGGACATTCCAATGGGAGTTTTGAAAGCAGTTCGGTAGGCCCACAATGCATCATCTAACCTTTCTGACCAGTCTTTCCTATCAGGCCTAACCGACTTTTGAAGAATGTTTTTAATCTCCCTGTTGGATACTTCCACTTGGCCACTAGTTTGGGGATGGTAAGGTGTTGCTAGCTTATGGGTGATCCCATACTTCCTTAGGAGGGTCCTAAATTGGGTGTTAATGAAATGAGGTCCTCCATCACTAATGATTGCTTGGGCCACCCAAATCTAGAAAAGATGTTTTTCTGAACAAATTTGATAACCACCTTATGATCATTGGTCTTCGTGCTATGGCTTCTATCCATTTGGACACATAGTCAACAGCAACTAGAATGTATGTGTATCCAAAGGATGGTGGAAAAGGTCCCATAAAGTCTATCCCCCAACATCAAAAATCTCTACAACCAAATGGGGTTAAGAGGCATCATGTCCTTTTTAGAATGTTTCCTATGGTTTGACATCTAGGACAGGCCTTACAAAATGGTGGGCATCCTTAAACAATGTGGGTCAATAGAAACCAGAGTCTAAGACCTTAGCAGCGGTCTTCTTTCCTGAAAAGTGTCCTCCACAGGCGAGAGAATGACAAAACTTGAGGACACTTTGATGCTCACTCTCAGGGACACATCTTCTTATCACTTGGTCTGGTCCTATGAAAAATCTCCGGGTCCTCCCAAATAAAGTACTTGTCCCTTAGCAAAGAATCTCTCTCTCTCATTTTTGGTCCAATCTCCAGGTACTCGTCCAATGACTTTGTAGTTCACAATGTGTGCGTACCATGGAGATAAAATGTTGGAGACAGCTAAAATGTGCTCATCCGGAAAGCATCTCTAATGGGCATAGAGTCCGGGGCAACTATTCTAGACAAGTGGTAGCTACCACATTCTTGGATCATTTCTTATCATGAATTTCCAAATCAAACTCTTGTAACAATAGAATCCATCTGATCAATCTAGGCTTGGCATCCTTTTTGGCAAGCAAATGCTTCAAGGCAGCATGGTCAGTGAAAACAATGATTTTGGCTCCTAAGAGATAAGATCTGAATTTCTCTAAGGCAAAAACAGCAGCTAGGAGCTCTTTTTCAGTGGTTGTGTATCGAATCTGAGCATCATTCAATGTTCTGCTTGCATAATAAATCACCACAGATCCTTTATCAGTTTTCTGGCCCAAAATGGCACCTACTGCATAATCTGAAGCATCGCACATTATCTCAAATGGTATGACCAATCTAGAGATTGTAGAATTGGAGCTCTGGTCAAAATGTCTTTTAATTCCTCAAAGGCTTTATGACAGGCTTCGTCAAAAATGAAAGGAGTGTCTTTCAACAAAGAAGTCAATGGCCTTGCAATTTTGGAAAAGTCTTTGATGAACCTCCTATAAAATCCAGCATGACCAAGGAAGGATCGAATTTGTTTGACAGAGTTGGGAGGAGGCAATTCGGAAATGAGATTCACCTTGGCTTTATCTACCTCTATCCCTCTCCCTGAGACAATATGCCCTAAGACAATTCCCTCCTTAACCATGAAGTGGCTCTTTTCCCAACTTAAGACAAGATTGGCATTAATGCATCTTTTGAGCACTTCAGTCAAATGGTCGAGGCACGAATCAAAGTCATTTCCAAACCAGAGAAATCGTCCATGAAGACTTCTAAGTATTCCCCAACCATGTCTGAGAAAATAGACAACATGCAACGTTGAAAAGTTGCAGGGGCATTGCACAGCCCGAATGGCATGCGTCTAAAGGCAAATGTTCCAAATGGACATGTGAACGTGGTCTTTTCTTGGTCATCAGGGTGAATAGCCACTTGGTTATACCCTGAGTATCCATCAAGGAAACAAAAGAATTTTTGGCCTGCCAGTTTCTCTAAGATTTGGTCAATGAAAGGTAAGGGGAAATGGTCTTTTCTTGGTCATTGCATTCAGTTTACGATAGTCAATGCACACTCTCCATCTTGTAGCCAGCCTAGTGGGAATGAGCTCACCCTTTTCAGTTTGAATCACGGTTAGTCCAGACTTTTTAGGCACAACTTGAGTTGGACTAACCCACTGGCTATCAGAGATGGGATAAATAAATTCTGCATCCAGCCATTTGACAATTTCCTTCTTAACAACTTCTTTCATGTTGGGATTTAGTCTTCTTTGCATTTCGATTGAACTTTTGGCATTCTCTTCTAAGTAGATGCGATGTGTGCAAACTGAAGGACTTATCCCTCTCAGATCATCTATTGTCCAACCTATAGCTCTCCTATGACTCTTCAAAACATCAATCAATTTCCTTTCCTGCCCTTCCTCAAGATCACTAGCGATTATGATGGGCCATGTCTCATTGTCTCCTAAAAGATGTACTTTAAATTTGCAGGGAGTGGTTTTAGCTCAACCTTAGGAGGACACTCAAATGGAATTGATGGATCATTATCTTGAAACATAGAATTAAATTGTCCTTCGTCTCCCTCAAACCCTAGAGCACAGGGTTGGTCTATTGCTTCTTCCACACAAGACTCTTCCAAGGTGTCTACCACTAGACAACTTTCTCCTTCATCATGATGCCTAGATGCCCTGAAAAATGTGATACTAACCCGCCTATCTCCAAATGATATATCCATCATCCCAGTAGCACAGTTAATATTGGCTCTAGCTGTGGCCAAAAAGGGTCTACCAAGGATGATGGTGGACTGAGTCAAATCTTGGGGAGTGTTCATGTCCAAAATGATGAAATCGGCAGGGAAGTAACAATCATTGATTTTTACAATCACGTCCTCAACTAGGCCTTTAGGAGTGGTAACAGATCGATCGGCTAGTTGGAGGACAACAGAAGTGGGTTTCAACTCTCCTAACTTGAATTTCTCAAAAATGGCAGAAGGTAGGAGGTTGACACTGGCTCCCAAATCTAAAAGGCCACTCTCAAAAGTGACTCCACCACCGATGGTACAAGGAATTAGTGGAGTGCCTGGATCTTTGAGCTTTTTAGGAAGTTGATTTAAGACAATGGTACTTACAATTTCTGGAAGAATGATGGTTTCAGTTTTGTTCCTCACTTCACGTTTTGGAGTACACATTTCTTTTAGGAATTTGGCATAGGCCGGCACATGCTTGATAGCATCAAGGAGAGGAATGTTGATGTGAACTTGCTTAAACAGTTCCAAGAGTTCTTCATTACCAGTGGATTTGTTTTTGGATTTTGGTTTTAAAGCTTCAGGAAAAGGAACTCTTGGATGTAACAGTTTGGATCTTCATTCCTCTTGATTGTGTCTAGAGGTTCTTCATTTATTTTCTCTTTTCCCTTGGATTTGTCTTTTGCAACATTTTCTTCAATTTCAATTCGTTTTCATTTTCTTTATCCTCATTGACATGTGTGGGTGAGGATTTGTTCTGATTTTTCCACTTCTTAAGGTAGACACAGTTTTTGCATTTTCTACTTGCGGGCCCCTAGCTTGGGCAGGAGGATGATCCTGTTGTATAGGTTGGTTTTGATTTTGAGGTGCAGGAATGTTCTGGACAAAAGCTTGTTGTGGGTTCTGTGGTGGAGGTGCATTTTGTCTAGCAGGTAGTGGTCGTACCCCCTGACCCTGATGGTATTGCTGGTTCTGGTAGAATCCGGGAGGGTTGTTCCTTGGGTTTGCTACGGTTTGACTTGGTAACTGACCAGTCTCCCTCCTTTGACATACATCAGCAATTTGGGACTCTAACCTTGCAAAATTTTGTTGAAAATTTTGATTTTGAGTTTGATATTGAGTTTGTTGTTCTTGCACAGTTTGGCATAGAGTCGCCATCATGTTCTGGAGTTGATTCATTTTATCATCCCAATTGGGTTGAGGAGGTGGTGGTTGATTCAATGAAGGTTGTTGGAATTTGTGTGAGCAAATTGATTGGAATTTTGATTTCCTTGGTATTGTGGAGGTTGGAGTTAGAAGATTGGCCAAATCCCGAATTTTGATTGGGATAGGATTGACCGTACATGGATTGCTTGAAGGCAGGTTGGGAAACTTGCTCAGATTGATTTTTCCATGAAAAATTTGGATGGTTTCTCCAACCCGGATTGTATGTGTTGGAATAGGGTCATAGGAGGGTTTGTAGAAGCCTTGAGCAGCTTGGACTTGTTCCTGAATGAAAGGGGGTAATTGGGCAGTAGTGGGACAAGCATTTGTGGAGTGAGCTGGGCTAGCACACATAGCACAAGTTTCAGGTTTTGAGAAAATTTGGGTGTGGCTTGCCCAGTCAACGACAACAATTGATCGAATTTTTTTCCCACTTCTGCTCCAACCTCTGATCAAGTTTAGCTATCAGATCTTCTACCCTGGAATCTGATCCCCTCTTCCTCTTACTTCATACATCCCTGCCTTCTTCACAGGTCCTAACGCTCTCTCATAAGAGTAGAGTGAGGCATGATTGATAGAGTTCTCACTCAATGTTTCAAAAAAAGATTATATGCCTCATCCTCACTCTTAGTCATGAATGCTCCCCCACACGAAGCATCAACCATTTGCCTGTTCGATTCAGTTAATCCTTTAAAAAGCTTGAACTATTTGCCACCTCGACAAACCATGGTGGGGGCATTTTCTAAGCAACTCCTTTAGTCTTTCCCATGACTCATGCATTAATTCTCCCGGGTGTTGGAGAATCCAGTGATTGCTCTTCTCATGGTGTTTGTTCGGCCAATCGGGTAAAATTTCTTCAAAAATTCTTGTTGCATTTCTGGCCATGTTGTGATAGTTCTCCCTATGGTTCCCAACCAATGTTTAGCCTTGTCTTTTAAGGAGAATGGAAATAGGGTCAACCTTAAGGCATTTTCTGTAAAATTCTGGATCCTTACAGTGGAACAGATCTCTAAGAACTCATCTATATGCCTATAAGGATCTTCATTGGATTGCCATAAAAGGATGGCAACATCTGAATGGTTCCAGGTTTGATCTCAAAATGATTTGCCGGAATTTTCGGCCTAATGCAAGTGGCAGGTTGATAGTCAGAAGGAATGAAATATCCTTCATCTGTCTGGGTGCAGCCTCTTCTAAATTTCTAGCAACTTGGTTCTGGTTTTGGTTGGCCATCCTATGGAAAAATCTTTCAATCGTCTATAGGTTGGGCCAAATCTAAATTCTGGGAACGTCTACCAAGCATGCACAGATGAAAAGTCCTCTATTTTTGATTTTTGAATTTTTAAGATTTTTATTGATTTTGATGAATTTTTAAACAAACACAAACAAACAAAAACTTTCAAATCAAATTATCCTACCACTAAGTGTTCTTGGACTTATGTTTTTTTTCTCAAAATCAGATTTATGCTTGCTTAAGTCCAATCCTAACTCTTTTTGTACTGGCCAGGTAAGAGGTGGAGTAGAGGGAGGCCCCCCTTGCTTTCGCAAGGACCCAATTAGATAACCTCTGACTCACTTAAGCGTAAGCTTTTAACCTCTAATCCTAGACACCAGACTTAAAGAGAAGTTTTAGAATTAAGAAAGAACAAATCTAATTATGAACCCTAAGGCCAAGTCTACTGATTTTTATTGAAAGTTTAGGACAATGCAAGAATGTGAATTTTTTTGTGATTTTTGGGCAAAGGAAAGGGTGATGAATCCCTCACCTTATCTTTTATCTAATGGGTTAAGCCCTTAAACAGTCCCTTTTTCAAATATGAATGCAAATATCAAATTCAAACAATGGATTTCTAATGCTAAGTCTAATGCATGAAACGAGAGAGAGAAATCTTACCTTTCCCCCGCACTCTTCAATGCAAAGAACAAAAATTGAATTCAATGTCAATTAAAGTGATGAATGTCCTAAAACATGGGATCCTAATCTTGAGAGATGAATTTTTTAATTACAAACAAACGGCTAACATGAAAGAGCGATTTAGAAATTTTTTAGATTTTAGAATTTTTTAATTTTTTTTAGTTTTTTTTAACTGAATGAAATGAAATTTAACTAAGAAAATATGAAGTGGTACTATAGACTAATGCCAAACCAATCAAACCACCAAGAGGCCAATTATTACATGCCAACGTGAAAGAAATCTCTGTACATGCACAGAGAATACATCAAAGCCTCACTACAAAGTTCACTCACACTCTTTCTATCTAAATTTCAGAATTAAAAGCAATAAAAAATTTCAGCAAGCTCTCCTCCTCCAATGGGCTTCAAATATCCAAGCCCAATCTCTAAGTGTGCAAATCTGAAATGAAAGCCCAATAACAAGTCAAATGAAACCTCAAAGTAAATGAAATCAAATCAAAATAGATCTAAATCAAACTCTAATGCCTCCCCGGCAACGGCGCCAAGATGAAACGCGCGACATAGTTGACTGTGTATTTTCCGTTGTATCGAGTTCATTGCACACGTCAAAATGCTCGCCTTCTCTAATACTGTCTCACGAATTTAAAATTGCAAGGATGAACTAATAGAGTGGTGAGAACAGGTCATATCCACGGAGAGGCAGAATAAAGTTTGACTTAAAAACTACTTCGATTGAAATCTCTATCAACGATGCATTAAACGTGAATCACTGTACCCTCAATTGAGGGATCAAACAGGTCAACAAAAATCTGAGCTAGAAACAAACAACCAATTTACCCCTATAGCTCAGGGGATGAACGTCAACAAAAGTAACTCATCACAAATATCATATCAGAATGAGACAGTGAAAGAGAACTCAACCAGAAATTAAAGGGGAAGACAACAGAACCATCTCTCCCAGTCCAACCATTAAACTACAAACAGAGGACTAAACAATTGCACTGGCTCAATTCCACTAAGAACAGAAGATAGAAAGAAGAAAATAACACTCTGATCTGATCCTTTCAACACATTGCACATAAGAGAGTAAAGAACTATCGGATTTAAAAAAATGCATAGAACAGACTAAAGAAAGATGTTGATATCGTAAAATTGCTTAGAAGGAAAGAACTGTCTGCTATTCACACAGAGCGAAGAAAATTAGCTAATTTGAATTAAATGCTATTGAATTGAATTCTGGAACATAAATGGAAACCAAAATCAAACACCACAGCAGTCGAATCCCCAAATCTCCACAGCTTTCTGAACTCAGAAGAACAGAAAATACAAGTAGAAATAAAAGCTAAATAATACTAACATCCGAACCCAATTCCCTTCTGCACAACTCTCACAGAGCAAGAAAGGCATGTGACAACTCCACTAGTTCGGATGAGCTAGAACAAAGAAATTCTCAATCGAACCAGACAAGTCCCTCCACGCTCTGCTGAATGGAAATAAAATACAGGAAAATGATAGAATAAAATATGAACTAAGAAACAACCCCCCCCGATCTGCTCTGCACTACGAAGAATAGAAAATGAGACAATTCAAGAAATCAACTGGAGAACTGGAGAACCCCTCCTTCGCAGAACCTCCTCTGTTGCTCTGCTGAAAGGAAAGTACAAAGAAAATGGCAGAAATCTCAAACATTGAACTAAGAACAGTTGCTGGAGAAAATATAGAAAGAAATGCCAAATAAACACCCTCTCCTGCTCTGATCACCGAAGAACAGAAAAGAACAGGAAATACAGGAAAATAAACTAACAATTCTTAAAAAATTCTAACTCCGGAACCTCTGCTCAACCGTCCACCGATGGAAACCCAACATAAGTACAGAAGAAAAACCCAACAATTCTGAACCAAAGAGCATCACATCCCTCACAGCTCTGAGGAAAGAAAAAAATATAGAAAGAAATAGCAAGAACTAAAATCTGAAAAAAATCGCTAACCCCCCTCCACTACTATGCTCTGCAACAACAGAAAATACAAGAAATGGAAACTAAAAATAAAAGACAAATCCCTACTTGCGAACCAGCCGAACCAGCCTCAAGAACACTCCCTCTCTGCTCTGCTAAAACAAGAAAATACAGAAGAAAAATAGAGACTAAAAACCCTGAGAAATTCCTACTTGCCAACCCGAAGAAGAGGGCCTTGGGGTCTTCTTATAGGGCTCCAGGCGCCACTGCTTCCCGCCATCGCCAGCCACCTCAGCAACAAACCTCAGCTGGCCAGCCACCTCAGCACCAGCCTAACCCGACCGCTTGCAGACGAACCACACACACCACATGCCTGTGTCGCCATGGTCAACAGACCCCAGAGCCCCAGCCGCCTTCACGTAGCTGCATCACCCTGCTCAGCATCGCGCCACCTCAGCCAGATCTGGCCCAGCATCACCATGCTTCACACCGCTTGGCGCCCAGATCTCTGCACACCCACCATCCGCCATAGCCATCGCCATCCATCAAGCCCGGCCCACACCAGCGCCAGCCACCATCGACGCCAGCCCGTATGCGCCACATGCCCAAACCCATCTGGCCACCTCAGCAGGACGCCGCCTTGCCTTGGGTCACCTGCAGAACAAGCCCAGCCGCAGTGCACAGCACCGGCCACGCACGCCCCCACACACCAGAAGCGCCTGCTCTTCCTGGCCGCGCCCTGGTTTCCCTGGCCGCGCCATCCGCCCCAGAGCTGGTTCACCTGGGCGCTGGCCGCCCAGGCCCTGCACCGCCTCCAGCCGCTGCCATCGCCAGAGCCTGGCCCCATCCGCCATCTGCACACCAGCACACCTAGGAGCTCCAAGCCTCACGCGCCCAGCTCCTTAGCACCCTAGCCGCCTGCAGAACACCACACCAGCGCTCCATCCGCCAGCGCAGCAGGGGCGCCCAGGCTTCTTTCGTGAAGCTTCCAGTGGAAGAGGTGAAATAGAAATAGGAAGGTTGGTTAGAATAATATCGGATTTTGTTAAAAAGTGGTTTAAAAATAGGAATGGGGTTGTGGCAGTAAGATTAGTTGGGATATTTAAAATTTATTATTTATTTAATGAAGGTGGGGTGAGATTAAAAATGATTTTTATTTTTTGATGGAATTGGATGGGGTATGTGGCATATTTGTAGTGGGTGGAATATTTATTCATTTAAAATCTACTTTATTTATGAACTAGGATATGGTTATAAAATCAAATATTATTTATGTACAATGATTGTAAAAAAAAGAAAATTAGTCAGATTATTCAAATGTATTGAATTTATTTAATGAGAATCTACTATGTGTTCTACCTAAAAATTTAACTAAAATGTTCAAAAATATACATGAATAGAATGCAAATTTAAAATCTAAATGTACATTATTTACAGACAACTAAAGTCTAAATTTAACTAAATGTATGCACTTTAACACTAAAAATTGTGTCGTTATCACGCAGTCCAAGAGTCGTCAATGTATTGCCTAGTAACGTCTATGTGTATGTATGTGATGTGCCCCCTTCTTATAGTGGTTTGGACTATGTGTCACGGCACTAAATGTGAATGTGAAAATGTGTATGTGTTCATGTGTAAGAACTATGGATGTGAACAATGTGTAAATGTGTATGTGTAAAGTGTAATTTATGTGAATGAGAAATTGTGTAAATATGTGAAACCAAAACGTGAGGGTTGTGAATTTGTGATCCATGTTATGGTAATCTGAAATCATGATAAAACAGCAAACTAAATGTACTTATGATCATGCTTTACATGTGTAAATTGCCTAGAATCCATGTTAGAAACGATTCTTAGTGGTGTGTAAGTAATCCCATGCTTGTTTGCCCTCATGTTGTGATTTAAATTGATTAAGTAGCTCTTGTGTGTTGGGTTATGCTTTCTGGTCCATGTAAAACCAGCAAGCTTAAAGAAGATGAAATGGTCATGAGCATGTATAGGAATGTATAGAAATTCATGCTAAGTGCGTTCTTTTACGTAGGCATTGAAATCATGCTAAACTTGCTTTCATGTTTTAGTTTAATTGAAAGTAGACCTTTCATGTGTTGGAGTGATTAGAGAGCATGTGATAGGAGATTTTGATTTAGAAAATATGAAAGCATGAATCATGTGTAATGAGTAGAACCACCATGATAGGTTGTTAATTTCAATGACAAGCATGCTACATGATTGTGTCTTGTAAATGTGTATGTAAAACCTGCTATGACATGTACATGTATGGTATGTGTAGAGTTAATTGCTGAGTCTTTTAGACTCATTACTTGCTTCGGCGTACAGGCGTAGTTGGTGACGACACACTTGCAGGAGGAGGCAGTGGAGACCGACTCCGAGCGTGAGATTAGATCGTTGGTGTACTTTGCGATATTTTGATTTCATAGTATGTAATTGCAACATTGTACTAGCATTATCATGGAAAAATGTTTAAGTGTGGACAATTATGTATTTGATTTTCAGCAATTTAATTATGTGGACTTTTAGTTCTTTAATGTTATTGCAATCATGTATGTTAAATGTGGATGATGAACGAAATGAAGACAGTGGTTCTTTTACTTCCGCTACTCTGTTCTTATATTCACGTGTATCTCAGCTGAATGTTTTGTTGGGTAAATGTCCCACTGTGGCAACGTTCACTATACCGACATGGGTTGGTATAACCGTACCGGTGTAATGAGGGTCGCTATAGAGATTGGTATCAGAGAAATCGGTTGAGATTGCACATGAATATACATAAGTCATCATCCCCATTACATGCTAAGTTTACATAGGAATGTCCACATGTGTAGAAAACATAATAAGAAGTGGAAATGAGATAAGAAAATGGTTAGAAAACTTAGTAACCTAGCTAATGGTGGCTGAAATTTATTACAGTCATGGCTTCGAGAGGTAGGCGTGGCGGAGCGCCGGCCTGTGAGGACGAGCCGAGACGTGATGAGCGAGCGGAGCAGCAGGCCCCGGCACCGCAGGGTCCTGTACTTCCCCCACCACCGCCTGTGGATTATGGAGTATTCATGCAAGGTCTGGTGCAAGTCATGCAGACGCAAGCTCATACCCAGGCAGCACTCCAGGCACAGTTGAAGGCTCAGGTAAGACTAATAAAATGACTAATAGTCTGTTTTATTTGATTATGCGATATGTGTTGATTATGAATTGCTTGTTGTGTACTGTAGCAGGCTCAAGTACCAGCTCAGGACCATGGTGGACCTTCTACCATGGAAAGATTCAAGAGGATGCTGCCACCCTCTTTTAAGGGGGAGAGCGACCCATTGTTGGCAAAAGCTGGATGGGGGAGATAGAAAAGATCTTCCGAGCCATCAGGTGTGCAGATGAGGATAAGGTCACATTAGCCACCTACATGCTACAGGTATGCTTAGTTTATATGCTTGTATGTTCTGTTAAGCTAGATTTGTTAGATGGTGCTTATGAACGGTGTACTGCAGGAAAGAGCTGATGTATGGTGGGCTTCATTGCTGCATACCCGGTTTGAGGACGGAGCTATTGATGTTGCTTGGGACGAGTTCGTGAGGCTCTTTCGAGCCAAGTTTGTCCCCGAGCATGTTCAAGATCGGATGGAGCAAGAATTCCTATCTTTGACTCAAGGCTCCATGACCGTGCTAGAATATGAGGCAAGATTTTCTGAACTCTCTAAATATGCACCTCATATCGTGGAAGATGAGCGCAGGAAGACAAAGAAGTTTGTGATGGGCCTGAAACCATCACTGAGGACGAGGCTCGTGGCATTTGACCACCGCACTTTGGACGAGGCCCTCAGCGCTGCTTGTAGGTAGGAGGGTGAGATGGAGCAATACCTTGAAGAGAAGAAGGCTTCGCAGAAGAGACCTGCAGCTACGTTCCAGCGACAGGACAAGAAGAAAGTGGTGTACCAGACACAGCAGCGATCAGTGGCAGTCGGCAGTTCTCAGGTACCTTTTGTACGTTCCCCTGGTGTGAAGAAAGAGTGTCCCCACTGTGGGAAGACACATGGTGGTACTGAATGTTGGATGATTATGGGAAAGTGCTTGAAGTGCGGAAGAAGCGACCACAAGATCAAGGATTGCCCAAGACTTCAGCAGGGAGTCCAGCGCGGAGCGCCAGCCCCAGCGGTAGCGGCAGCAGCACCAGCTACAGGAAGACCAGGAAGGCCTCGAGCCCCAGCTCGAGTGTTTGCTTTAGCGCGCGAGGACGCCGAGCAGGCGGAGCATGTCACCGAAGGTACGGTGTTACTTTTAGGTGTGCACGCTCGGGTTTTGTTTGATACGGGTGCTACTCACTCGTTCATTTCCGAGCGGTTCGCTAGGCAGTTAGCCCTAGAGTCAGGTGTAGAGTCTGAGGATTTAGAGGTCCCTTTGTCTGTGCACACCCCTGCGGGTACGGTATCGACTAGGAAGTGCATTCCGTCGTTACCTGTGTGCATTGAGGATAGAGTCCTAGAAGGGTGTTTCTTCTTGCTAAAGATGAAGGACTATGATGCTATTCTTGGTCTGGATTGGCTAGAGGAGCACTATGCGTTAGTGGATTGTCGTCGGAAGAGGATTGTTTTCCGCATTCCTGGTGAGGACGAGTTCTCTCATCCCTTGCCAAGGAACTTGGCGGGAAAGTTAGTCATCTCTGCCATGAAGGCGATGCGCATGGTAAACAAGGTTGTGACGCTTTTCTTGCCAGTGTGGTGTTAGTACCAGAGGCTGATGAGTCACCTACTCTTGCAGATTGAGGTAGTGCAGGATTTTCCAGATGTCTTTCCTGATGACTTGTCTGGATTGCCACCGGATAGAGAGATAGAGTTTACCATAGAGTTGCTTCCGGAACCTCTCCTATCTCGAAGGCTCCATATCAGATGGCACCTGTGGAGTTAGCCGAGTTGAGGAGGCAGTTGCAAGAGTTGCTAGATAAGGGATTTATTCGCCCGAGTGTTTCCCCTTGGGGCGCACCTGTATTGTTCGTCAAGAAGAAAGACGGGTCACTTAGGTTATGCATTGACTACAGAAAGCTGAACCAAGTGACTGTGAAGAACAGGTATCCCTTACCGTATTGATGATTTGTTTGACCAGTTGCGAGATGCATCAGTCTTTTTCTAAGATTGATTTGCGATCTGGTTATCATCAGTTAGGATTCGGAGTGAGAGATGTGTCCAAGACGGCGTTTAGAACCCGTTATGGACATTATGAGTTTTTGGTCCTTCCTTTCGGATTGACCAATGCCCCTGCAGCGTTCATGGATCTCATGAACAGGGTGTTTAGGCCTTATTTAGATAGCTTTGTCGTAGTGTTTATTGATGATGTGTTGGTCTACTCTCCGGACGAGGCCACACACCGTCAGCATTTGAGGGTAGTGTTAGAGGTTCTTCGTGAGCACAAGCTGTACGCTAAGTTCAGCAAGTGCGATTTCTGGTTGCGCGAGGTTCATTTCCTCGGACATGTTATCTCCGGTGCTGGTGTTGCAGTGGATCCAGCAAAGGTCCAGGCAGTTATGGATTGGGAGGTTCCCAAGACCCCTTCGGAGATTCGTAGTTTTTTGGTTTAGCTGGTACTATCGGCGATTTATTGTGGGATTTTCATCCATCGCCGCCCCATTGACCCCTCTTACTATAAGGGAATGAAGTTTGTTTGGTCCGAGAAGTGTGAGAGTAGTTTTCAATTGTTGAAGACTAAGCTCACGACAGCCCCTGTGTTAGTCTTACCGCGGTGTAGAGGGTTTTGCTATCTACACGGATGCGTCTCGGATTGGTTTAGGCTGTGTGCTAATGCAGCAGGAAAGGGTAGTGGCTTATGCTTCTCGTCAGTTGAAGGAGTATGAGAAGAACTATCCGACTCATGACTTGGAGCTCGCAGCAGTGGTTCATGCACTAAAGATCTGGAGGCACTATCTTTATGGTGTCAGATTTGATGTGTTTACCGACCACAAGAGCTTAAAGTATCTTTTCTCCCAAAAGGAACTAACCTGAGGCAGAGAAGGATTGAGTTCTTGAAGAACTATGACTTCGACCTTCAGTATCACCCTGAAGGCGAATGTCGTAGCGGATGCTCTGAGTAGAAGAGACCATCTCTCCAGCAGGATTGGAAGATGTTGGAAGATGCGGCATGCGCGTTGACTGAGTTAGAGCCATCGCTATGCCAGGCTTTTGTAGCTCAGTTATCTCTTAGGTCCTCAGTTTTGGATGAGGTGATCGAGCAACAGAAAGCCGACCCTAGACTCTTAGAGTTAGTGGGCAAGGCAGGCATTGCTCGTGATGAGGACGGTGTGATTAGATTTCATCACCGTGTTTGTGTCCCTGATTTGGTAGATGTCAGTGAGCATGTGTTAGCGGAGGCTCACAGATCGCGATTCTCTATTCATCCGGGTAACACTAAGATGTACCAGGATTTGAAGAGATCGTTTTGGTGGTCTGGCATGAAGAGGGATGTAGCGATTATGTATCCGGGTGTTTTAGTATGCCAGCAAGTGAAGGCCGAGCGACAGCGACCATCCGGCCTTATGCAAAGGATGAGATTCCAGTTTGGAAGTGGGAAGCTATCACGATGGACTTTGTTTCGGGTTTGCCTCGATCTAGGAAGGGCAATGACTCGATTTGGGTAGTTGTAGATAGATTCTCGAAGACTGCTAATTTCTTGCCTATGAAGAAGAAGCAGTCAGTAGAGAGTTTAGCTAGATCGTATGTTGGTAGTATCATTAGATTGCATGGTGTGCCGAAGTCGATCATTTCGGATCGAGATCCGAGATTCACTTCGAGGTTGTGGAAGGGTCTTCAGGATGCTTTAGGTTCAGAGCTGAAGCTCAGTTCGGCGTTTCATCCCCAGACTGATGGACAGTCCGAGAGGACTATCCAGACGCTCGAAGATATGTTGAGAGCGTGTGTATTGGATTGGAAGGATGATTGGGAGCGTCATTTACCTCTAGTGGAGTTCGCATACAACAATAGCTTTCATGCGAGTATTAGTATGGCTCCATTTGAGGCGTTGTATGGTCGGCCCTGCAGATCTCCTTTATGTTGGGAGGAGACCGGTGATAGGCAGCTGATCGGTCCGGAGTTAGTGCAGGAAACTTCGGATAAGATCCAGCTTATCAGGAAGAGGCTTGTTGCGGCTCAGGATAGGCAGAAGAGCTATGCCGACATCAGGAGGAAAGATTTGGAGTTCGAGGTGGGTGATCATGTCTTCTTGAAGATATCACCTACTTAAGGTGTTGTCAGATTTGGCAGGCATAGTAAGCTGAGCCCTAGATTTATTGGCCCATATGAGATTCTCAGATGTTTGGGCAGCGTGGCATATGAGCTAGCATTACCCCCATCTTTGGCTAGTGTTCATCCCGTCTTCCACGTTTCGATGCTCAGGAAGTATGTCCGAGATCCGTCTCATGTGATTAGTCATGAGCCAGTGGAGATTTAGCCAGATTTGTCGTATGTCGAGCAACCAGTAGCTATTCTTGACCGGAAGGTTCAGCATCTCTGGAACAAGAGTATTGCGTCGGTGAAAGTTCTCTGGCGGAACTTCTCGCGAGAGGAGGCTACTTGGGAGCTTCAGGATGCGATGAAGAAGAAGTATCCCCTTTTGTTTGAGTAGTGTCGTTCTAACTTCGAGGACGAAGTTTCTTTAAGGGGGAGAGGGTGTAAGGCCCTCGAATTTTGTTGCATTATTTTAATTTCGTGTAAATAATTTATGTTGTGTATGCATAGATGTACATATCTACGTATGTATTAACTATTTATACTTAGGTATGCATGTGTATAAGTTAGTTGTAATAATGTATGAATGGTATGGGTAGTGTGTACATGATAATACATACATATGGCATGTATATAGGTATAAGTTGTGCATGGTTTATGCATGTTTTTGAGTTCTGGCCGAAGGCCAGCTTGGCGTCAATATCAATGGACGTTTGTGTTGTGTAGGCGTCAACCATATGGACGCCAACACTAAATCCAGCGTCCAGCGATGTGGCGTCAATATCACTGGCTTGCATGCCTTGCAGAGCCGGAAATCCCGGAACAAGCTACCCCAACCATTGGGGAGCTGTCCCCAACGGTCTGAAAGGCTTTCTTGTCAAGCCTGCGTGAAAGGAGAGCCCCCTCCTATTTACCAAGCCTTTTGCAACCTCAACAGCCCTCTCTTGGCTCTCTTTGCAAGAGAGATAAAGGAGAAGAAACCCTAAAGAAAACTGTGAGAAAACCCCACCCTTTGTAAATTCGACCTTCTGAAGCTGTTCCTGGCCATCTACCACGACAAGGAGCTAGCTGAAGTGAAGGAGGAGACTTCCCCGACCTCATCTTGGAGTCATCTTCGTCCTAGAACCCGTCGTGAAGACTTCTCAGGAGCTTCTTGGGACTGCCCAAGGAGAGCTTCACCAAGCTTTAAGATCCATCTGGAGTATTTTCTAGAGGCAAGTAACCTACCCCTATCGTCCATGTAGATGTCAAGTAGGGTTTTATCATTTTTATATATTTTTCCTTGTGTCCTAGATCCCCCATTCACCTCGTTATTTGGAGTTCGGTCTGTGTTTCTGCACAGACAGGAACTTGGCGTCAATGCCTTGATGCCAAGATTCCCGTGTGCATCCAGCGATCTTGCCGTCCACTCCTGGAACGGCCAGAGACCGCCGTTAAGTTCGTCTGGGCAGAACAGTGAACTATTCTCCCCTTATATGATTACTTTCGATGTGTTTTGCGATGAGGATACATTGTAAACCTATTATACTACGTAATGTGAATGTTGAAATGTGTGGGAGAATGGTTGGACATTTATTTTGTGGATGGTTGAGTTATTATTTATTTAAAATGCATGTGGAAGAATGGCCATGTATGTTCACCCATGATCCTAATAATCCGTGGGAAATTAGGATGCCTTAATCCTGTTGAATCATGTCTATATACGTCAGTCTCTGTTCTGAATTTTCTGGAATTCTCCCATGTCAATGTGATTTACTGAAAATTATACTTGGGAAATAGAAAACATGTGTAGGATTGCTAAATTTTCAGTAAATCGTGTGTTGTGAAATAAATCCCCGGGAAATTCCTGTGGTGTTGTGTATATTGGTTCAGGGTTATGACCTGTTAAACTGAAATTTCATGTTACGCACCATGGTGGATTGAATCACGAATGATATGAAAAATTGATGTTTGATTTTCTGTAATTGCATCATGAGTCAGAAAAATCCAGAATTTTGTATGTGAGGTCATGAACCCGAAATCAGCATGTGGTTAAATTTTCAGGTCGTTTGGACAACTATATAGTGAAATATGAATTTTTCCTTGCAAAGATGTGAACAATGCATGTTAATGTGGGAATATGTGACAAGTGTGTGTGATCTGATTTATGCAAATTACTGAACATGTGATCCCTGTTAATTGTAGAATCATGTTAGGAAAATAGAGCCCTTGTGTGAATGAGAAAATGAATGAGAGGTAAGTGACATGTGTAAAGATATGCGTTAAAATCGGTAAATGTGTAAATCGTGCCAAGTGTGACACTGCTTCCAAGAGGGCAGTGGAACCGTATCAGGGAAAAGTCTCCCTAAGAAGGTTCAATGTGTTGTGATCCTAAGGGCATTAGGATGAAATCCTGGAGGTGGACAAGTACCGCTCGTTAGGGTGGAGACTTGTTCTCCCGGTCTGCGTAGTCCAAGAGTCGTCACTATATTGCCTAGGTGACGTCTATGTGTATGTGATGTGATGTGTCCTTCTTATGGTGGTTTGGACTATGTGTCACGACACTAAATGTGAATGTGAAAATGTGTATGTGTTCACGTGTAAGAACTGTGGATGTGAACAATGTGTAAATGTGCATGTGTAAAGTGTAAATTATGTGAATGAGAAATTGTGTAATATGTGAAACCAAAACGTGAGGGTTGTGAATTTGTGATCCATGTTGTGGTAATCTGAAATCATGATAAAATAGCAAACTAAATGTACTTATGATCATGCTTTACATGTGTAAATTGCCTAGAATCCATGTTAGAAACGATTCTTAGTGGTGTAAGTATCCCATGCTTGTTTGCCCTCATGTTGTGATTTAAATTGATTAAGTAGCTCTTGTGTGTTGGGTTATGCTTTCTGGTCCATGTAAAACCAGCAAGCTTAAAGAAGATGAAATGGTCATGAGCATGTATAGGAATGTATAGAAATTCATGCTAAGTGCATTCTTTTACGTAGGCATTGAAATCATGCTAAACTTGCTTTCATGTTTTAGTTTATTGAAAGTAGACCTTTCATGTGTTGGAGTGATTAGAGAGCATGTGATAGGAGATTTTGATTTAGAAATATGAAAGCATGAATCATGTGTTTAATGAGTAGAACCACCATGATAGGTTGTTATTTCAATGACAAGCATGCTACATGATTGTGTCTTGTAAATGTGTATGTAAAACCTGCTATGACATGTACATGTATGGTATGTGTAGTTAATTGTTGAGTCTTTTAGACTCATTACTTGCTTCGGCGTACAGGCGTAGTTGGTGACGACACACTTGCGGAGGAGGCAGTGGAGACCGACTCCGAGCGTGGAGATTAGATCGTTGGTGTTTGCGATATTTTGATTTCATAGTATGTAATTGCAACATTGTACTAGCATTATCATGGAAAATGTTTAAGTGTGGACAATTATGTATTTGATTTTCAGCAATTTAATTATGTGGACTTTTAGTTCTTTAAATGTTATTGCAATCATGTATGTTAAATGTGGATGATGAACGAAATGAAGACAGTGGTTCTTTTACTTCACTACTCTGTGTTCTTATATTCACGTGTATCTCAGCTGAATGTTTTTGTTGGGTAAATGTCCCATTGTGGCAACGTTCACTATACCGACGTGGGTTGGTATAACCGTACCGGTGTAATGAGGGTCGCTACAGTACTAGTGTGAGTGTGTTAGGACTGTACTTTGAGCGGCACGTAGCAGACTCGCTCTTCTTTTTGTTTCTGCGTGTGCGCTTCTGGTTTAGCAGTTGACGTTTACTTCCGTTACATATCCTGTTAGATTTATATTATATCCCTTCCGGGTTTCTGGATCCGTGGGCGGTGATCCCGAAAATCGGGTCCTCGGCGTGGGTCGACGGTCGGGTTCTCGGGGTCGTTACATTCGCTTCCAAACTGGCAGGACTGCGTGTGCGTGTCCCTGTGGTTGGATTGTTTCTGCTCATTCTTCCGTGCCCGGTGCGCTCTTGGAAACAGTTGTTTAGCGAGCGTCATGGGTGTTCGGCTGGCTGTGCCTCTTGTGTGAGTGCTAGGATTGTGCTTAGGTTTTTCCCTTTCATGTGTGGAGAAGGCTTGTTGTATGCCTTCCTCCTCTTCTCGTGGGTTGGTCGGGGTGGTGGTGCTCTACCATGGTGTTTAGTGTCGTGTTGCGCACCGTGGTGACCTTTTGGCGAAGGTTCCCTCCCTTGAGCCACTTTGAGGTTGAGTTGGTTGCTCTCCTCGCGCACATTGTTTCCTTGTGGTGCGATAGGTCATGGTGTACCTATTTGTGCCGTCTGTTGCCGTGTTGTTTCCTTGTTGCCTGACTGGATGATCTAGGGTAGCGTGCCTTTTTGTTCAGTGTGAGGCAACACTGGTCTTCTTTGGTTTTCCTTGCTTGTGTAGGCGTCACTTCAGTGTGTGTTTTGCTCGTGCCTCTGTCTACGCTTGAGGCACTTGTCCCCATTTAGTGTGTGGTCCTCTCCGCCGACAGTGGTAGGAGTGGTACCTCGTGTTTAGGTGCTTCTAAGAGCTGACGTGTTGTTGCGCTCTGGAAGCTGTTGGCTTTCTGTTGTTTCTCTTGTGGGTCTCTGGTGCTAGGTCCCCTCCTGTAGGCCCAGTGCCATTTCGGGGCCATTTGTGTAGTTGTATGTACTACACTTCGGCGGGGTTTGGTGCTTGTGGAAGCACCGTAGGCAGTGCCTTAGGCACTATCTTCGAATTTTGGCCGTGCTTTCGCGAGTTTGCTTGGTGTTGGAAGCATTGCATTTTCTGCTTCTAGGACTCGTGTGCTGACCTTTGCCTTGTGGTTGTATCGTTATCGTTGTGGGGTGGCTACTTTGCCTTCTTTAGGTAGCCCTATCGATGGTACACCTGGCTTTAGTTATGACTTGTGTTCAAGTTTTCTATCTCTCGCTTGAGGAGTTAGTGTATCCAGTGGTGGTACCTAATGCTGGCTTGGGTCCTTCTCACGGATCGACATGTTGTCCTCAACCTCTATAGGTGTTTCGATTCTCGTATGGGTTGCCGACGTCTTGAGTTGTCTAGTTTTTTCCCAGACTCAGACGTGTTTCCTAGTTTTGTCTTTACGCATTGTGCCGCGGAGCGATTGGTTTAAGTTTTTGTGGATCCACAGTTGTTGTGTGTCCTGATCGGACCACGAGGATGGTCTGGGTGAGATCGTGTGGTGCCGACGGACAACGTCCTACATTTCGAGGTGTTCTCTGTGTGCTTGTTACTTCTGGGTTTCGGGTCACTCTTAAGACTCGCGTTGGCCTTGCGGCAGATACTAGTTGTTGCCAGTAGTGTGGGGCCGTGAGTATTGTGACGAACCTCTTGGCATTTTCATGGTTTGCCATCAGTAGATGTGTCCTCTATCGAGTTCTGCTACTGACAGAGTGAGTTACTGATCGGTTGGTCACAACAACATGGTCTGTTGAGGGCTCAGTCGTGTGGTTTCCGGCTGGTACTTTCAGTAGTTTTCTGGTCGGTTTGGTGTGTGCCACACCTGTGGAGTTTTCGACACTAGATTGTGTGCTCCACGCCGGTTGGTGTGCGCTCTGTGAGCTATCGTATGTCTGGTTAGACACTCCGTTAGTGGTAGGGGTATGGTTGTGACCACCGGGAAGTAGAGGTACGACTTAGTGGTCTCCTTGCGTTTGTTGTTTTCATCGACCGGATTTTGCCCTTAATTTCGAGGAGGAAATTATTTTAAGTTGGTTAGATTTGTAACATCCTAGGTTCTAGTTGTCCTTGATGTTGATCATGGGATCGTGACAAACGTGACAGGATTCGTGTTGCCTTCTAGTTGTGAAGGCGATGGCCTCTATGGTGCGTTCCTGTGGTCTATCTGTGGCTGGTGTGCCACGTGTCCACACTCATGTGTGTGAAGGCAACATGCCAGTTGTCACGTTCACCTGAGCCAAATGTAAGTGTGACACATGGTCTGGAGGCTATCTGTTTGTCAGAAGGTCTTTCGGAACTTTTGAGAAGGCGAAAATGCGCCTGTCGCATTCTGGTGAGAATGTGACACTCTCCTTGTCGCGACCTCAGTCCCGAGGACTTAAGGCATGCAGTCACCTCTTTCTTCTTTCTTCCTCTTCTTCCTTCCTTCTCCCCCTCTCCACGGCGGGGGAGCTTCCCCTCTCCCTTCTCAAGTGTTTTGGGCATGGTGGAGGTGCCGACATGCTTGTGGCGAAGCATTGGAGCGGCGTGGAGTGAGGAGGAGGAGGCCAATCCGACATGAAGGACCCCAACGGGTCTGGCTCTTCGGCTTTGGGTAGGGATCTCTTGCTCTCTCTTACTGTCTTAAGGAGATGGAGCTTTGTTCCGAGTGATCCTCCCCGTGCTTGTGGGCTTACTTGTGGTTTTGCATGGGTGGATGCTTGCCGGTGGTGTTCTCTCTTGTGTAGATTAGTTCTTTTGTGGTTTTTGGGCGAGAAGAGGTGGTTTTGGTGCCTTGAGCTTTTTTTCCGTTGTACTTGGTGTGTACACCTTGTTTCACTCTCTTTTCTGTAGCTGTTGTAGCTTTGGGGAGACCGAGGGATGGCCCATCCCTAGTCTCAGTCTTCTAACTGAGGTCTCGACAGGTTGGCTGTCACAACACTAGTCAGAAGGTGACGGGTCACTTGTCGCGTTCGGGTAGCGATGGGGTGACCATCACGTTCTGCTTATCGGTTCTGTTTCCCTGTTCCGGTCTTGGTGGGGGTGGCCCATGTCCAAGTTGGTTAGAGGGAGGTCTCACCAACTTGGCACGGGGCTCCTCTTCCAGTTGGTGATTTATCTCCGTGGTCCCTTTGGGTGTGTGGACCATGCAGTGGTTCTGCACAAGGGTCCTGCCTTCAGATGAGGAACATGACAGGTCGAATTGTAACACCCCAAATTTTAATACCAAAATAATAATATGATATAGAAAAAAATTTAGAAAAAATTCTGATTTTCACAAAACACATAAATATTACTAGAAACCTGATTATCTTTACTTTAGAAATATTTCTACATTAGTAAAGTGACCCTAGTACTGTCTTTAGATGTGTGCACTCCGACAGGGCGCCACCAGAATTCGGTAACGGAATTGAAATCTAAAAACACCATAATTCTAAAAAAAAAATGTGTTGGTTTTAGAAATGTAAATATCTTGAATTATTGACGCATGGATATTAAGATTAAGTCAACACAATAATTTTCTGGGTAATTTTTGTTGGATAAAAATTAATTTTAAAAATTAAACTAAAATCACCATAATTTGTAAAACCTTTCAATTAGCTTATATTTGAAATTTCAACTTAATTGGATATCGTTTGAATACAAAAACATTAGGACAAAGGGGTGAGATGAATTATGCTCTATTTACGAAAACTATTTTTGGAATAATTTTGCTTACGTAGCCTTGGCTACGTAAGGCTTTCCTACTTCTTGTGTAACTAGGTTACACGTTCCATGAAACGTGTTGGCAGTGGAAACTTCATTGTGAACATGGCTAAGAAGGGAGAGTAGGAGGCTTTTACCTCAACGCGTGGGTCTTTGCAAGGACAGGTGGGGGGATTATGTGCCAACCATGCATGTAATTCCAAGGCTTAAATAAGCTCCCTTAGCAACTCCCACGCGAGTTTTTCTTCTTCTTGTGCTGCCATTGCTCCTGCTAAAGCTGTTGTTGCTATCGTTCCTGCCATTGTTCCTACTGTAGCTACTGCTACTGTCGTTCTTGCTGCTACTCCTGCCACTACTCTTGTTGTAGCTTCTTGTACGACTCCTGCTACTGCTACTACTTTGGCTGTTGTGCTGCCATTTCTATCATTACATCTTCTTGCCTAGATATAGGAAGATTTGCATTCCTCTTTGGCTAAGTAGGTTCCTCCCTACGATTCTTCTCCACTTTCTTAACTTCATGCTTGTAGTCTCTTCATCTGCATGAACCCATGTTTCCTAATTGTTCCATGCTCTATAGGAATTTCTTTTCCCTTTTACCCACCCTTTTGGTTAGAATCTTTGGGGATAATCGTTTACTTTGGCATTATCTTTGACTTGTGTTCAGTTAGGATGTTAGAAGTGTGAACACCTTATTCTTCTTTCACTTTGTTCATATCTTTAGTGGAAGTTCATGTCTTTAGTTATTGATTCATGTATTTGATGTGAGCTTACTTCCAGCTTCAAGGAAATATTCTTTTCTTCCATAAGTGTTCCACACATCCACATCACCTATACTATAAAGATCACCTCTCTTTGTCTATCCTTTTCTTCATGAAGGATCCACAATTGTTGTTTTGATCCTTCATGGAACAATAGAAACTTTTAGAAGAATCTCTTTAGTTGATTTTAAACCATTCCTGGGAGTATAACCTGCGGCTGTCGACAGGCAGAACTTATCTGTCGACAGGTACCTTGCTTCCAGAACCCAGAATTTCAGAACAACCAGTAGATGTCGACAGATAGAACCCATCTGTCGACAGATGACAACTATCTGTTGACAACCACCTATGGCCTATCGACAGCTAAGGGCCATATTCTAGAATCCAGTTCTGGATGAACCAGTAGCTGTTGACAGTCACCTTATGGCTGTCGACATCCACAAGTCTGTGATTTAAACCAGAACCATTCCTTTCCCAATCCAAGTTGTCACACTCTTGTATTGTCCAAACAAGTTATCTTTCTCATTCTTGGATTCTAAACTATTATACCACTGAGTTGAATCATTTAATCATCATTTATATCCATATTTAGATTATTCTTGGACATTCTAAACTATTTTGATTCTTATACCTTCTGGATATCTTTGAGCATTAACTCCTGGAACCCTTCTTCCTGTAAAAATGCTTGACTCTTGATGAGTGCCCAAGTACCATGTATGTATATCAGAAATGGAAATGGGATGATGTACTTTTAGGTCTTTGGACTCTCTCTTGACTTAATGCCAGTGCAAATGGGGCAAATCCAGTCCCAGGAGGAGCACCCGAATTCGTTTAATCTGCGCAGAGCGGTATGGATCTCTATGGTGTTTGGCATGACACCACTACATGCTAGATTGGTCGACATTTCCATGAACTATGTTGAAACATGATTGTTTATTGCTTGCTTGAAGGACTAGACAAGGCATCTCTACACATACACTTTCTCTATTTCCTTCTGAATTATTGATCATATACACTCGTGCTTTGCTATTTGATTGATGGTCACATTATTTCAATTCTTTGGCATATTATTTCATGCTTGTTACTATTTGATAATCATGATTCACTTCATCTATGCTCTGATTTGTGTCATTTTCCATTACTTGTATTCTGTACTTATTACCTTCTTGTACCTCAATTATCCTTGACTCATGTAAACTTTTATATTCCTTGATTTTGGAGGATAAATCCTACTGGGCAAGAGTGCTCATACCTACTTTTTCTCAAGTAATCTACAGTTCTAGAAGGCAGAACATCAAGATTTGTGTGCTGAGAGATCAACCTTTATGGCGTCTACCTTTGAGTTGTAAATTGAGAATTATGTAATACCTGTAGAATGACAGTTAATTATTTTTATTTAGTGAAGCCCTCGAGCAATTTCTGCTTGAAAAGTTCAAAATTTACTCTTAATTTCTTATTCGTTCACGTGACAGATACATTATATTAAATGTCGGGACGTGACAGATACATCACTTTCAGCATCTGAAGGTGACACCCTGCTTGTCGCCTTCTTGTTGCGACAGGGTTGTTGTCGCGTTCCCCTTGCCCGTTACGTTTCCATATTTTCGGGCATCGCAAGGGTGGTCTGTGCCTAAGTTGGTTAGGGGAATGTTTCTTCCCCAACTTAGGCATATGACTAGTGTTTCGTGGTTGCTGCCCTTGTCAGGTTGTGGGTGTCGGCCTTGGGGCAGTTGTTTCCCCAAGGGCTCTGGCTTCAGATGAAGAACGCGATGGGTCAATACATTGCATTCATCATTGAAGGTGACACCATGGCTGTCGCATTCTGGTCTCGATAGGTTTTATGTCACTTTATGGTTCTGATTGCGACGGGCTTCTTGTCGCCTTCTGGCTTCTGTGCTGTTATGCAGCCTTTCTTGTAATCCCGAGTTCCTGGTTGTGGTGTGTGTGCCAGTGTTTGCCGACGGCCCTTCTGGGGGTTTCCAGAAGGGGTGCTGTGCATCCCCGTACCTGCTGGGCTTGTCTTGGTAACAAGCCAGCGGTTCCGTTTGCTTGTTGTGGTTGCCCCGCCTATTCCTAGTTCTCCCAATGCTTGGCACTTGAGGGCTTGTTCGGTTCAGAGGTTGTTACCATTACCTGGGACCCCCAGTCCCCGTTCTGGTTGAGGGAGTTCTCCAGGTGGCGGGCGAGCTCGAGTTACAGACTCTGGTAGTAGAGAGGAAAACGGTAGAGGACAGTGGCGTAGAGTCGTTTGTAGAGCTCTCTTAGATGAGTTTGGGACGCCGAGGTAGTTTGGTTGTTCTTTCGGCGCAAATCATCTAGTCCTTCTCACTGCCTCTCTCGGCATTGGTTCCGAAGCCACGTCACAGTGTCAGGCATGGGGACGCAGTTCGGCCGAGTTGCAGTTGTTCGTGTGTGGTGTTCTCTGTGGTGGCTCGCTGGCCTCACTCTTCCGAGGAGGTTGTAGGCAAGAGCCGGTGGCTGGCGAGTAGAGGGAGTGGCCAGTGTGTCCTCTTGATTGCCAGTGGCTTGGTTGCTGTTGTGGTGACGACGTTTCCCTCCCGTGTTTCCATGTGTGATTTGTTGCCCTAGCATGCACGACAGTTGTAGCCTAGTCTGTCTAGTTTCCATAGTCATCGTTAATCTAGACTGGTTGGTCTGTGCTTCTGGTGGCTTCCACATTGCGTGTTCTCACGGTGTGCCTTGTGTTGGCCCCAACTGTTGTTGTGTAGTTCATTCTTTGGCTCCGTCTATGGTGGCACCGACGTGTGTGGTTTTCTGACCTTGTAGTATGTACAGGGTTCAGGGTGGTTCTGTTGTGGGCCCTCGACCTTGTGGAGGTCTGAGGTGGCCGTGCTTGTGGTGAGACTCTGGTCTCACGTGGTTGCTCTAGTGTTCTGTGATCTCTTTGTCTCGGCATGGGTGTGCTGAGGGTTGTTTCCACATCGTGTCTGACTTCGCTGGTTTTGTGGGAGTCGTGTGTGGCCTGACCCTGGTTGTTGGTCGTGGCAATACTCTGTTTCCACTGTTTTGCAGTAGCTAGCTTAGTAGTTTTCTTTAGTTACTACTTTCTAGTGTAGTTTACTTCCACGTTCTTTGGAGTTCTTGCTACTCTGATTGGTAAGGGACTAGTTATCCCGAATGGACCTTGTTCACGAGGCTCACCCCCTACTTTCTTCAGGTAGGGACTTACTGTCGCAATAGTTCATCGCCGGATGGTTGTGGTGGCAGTTTGTTACGCCGTACATTGCTAGCAGTATGTGTGCGTGAGTGTGTGAACTCTTGTACTATGTGAGTTGAGAGTTGTCTTTTTGCAAGTCCTTGGGGTATGCCCCCTAAGAATTGCACTTTTCTTTCTGTACCTATACTTTTATTTAGGACATGTTGTACACATTTTCCTTATTAATGTACGGACTTTCTTGTTATAGTCATTTGAATTCATTGATTATCTCATTGGACTAAATTTCAACCCTTCCGGTCTTCGAATCCTTGGGTGGCGATACGACCTTCAGGGTCCCTAGCGGGGGTCCGGGTCGTTATAATTCATACTAGGGAATGAATGAATGATGAAGCAACTTTGATGAACATGTCTATTTGTGTAGGGACATGAAGGAATACTATGATGATCTAGATGAGTTCATTTTCTTTGCATTTGGCAATAGACCTAAAAGTCAGCTAATTAAATGTCCATGACTTCGTTGTGCATGCACATGAAGGTTGGATAAGGAGACAGTAAGAGAACACATATACTTCAATGGAATCATTAAAGATAATGAGTTCTGAAATTTTCATGGTGAACCATCGACTTCATAGGTGGAGGAGGAGATTATTGATACTGGGTTATATGAGATGCCACATGATGCATTTGGGATGACAAACTTCGTGGAGGCTCATGATTTAGACATAGGTGTGAAGGATACTAATGACAACACTAAAAGGTTTTATAAGTTACTTAAATATGTTGAACAATCTTTATACCTTGGGTGTACTAAATATACCAAGCTTTCTTTCATTATTAGGATGTTCAACATTAAGTGCATGGGAAGGTAGAGCAATAAATCTTTCGCCCTGATGTTGTAGTTGGTAAAAGATTTTCTTCAAGATGGAGAAGCATTGCCAGATTCATTTTTTTTTTATGAAAAAAGTTATTAATGATTTGGGAATGTGGTATGATAAGATTGATTCATGTCCCAATAATCGAATGCTCTATTGGAAAGATAATGAGACACTTGAGTGCTATCCGAGATGTAGAGAAAGTAGATGGAAAATTGATGAAGAGACCGACAATGATGATAAAAAAAGACATAAAGTACTCAAAAGAGTTTTTCGACACTTTCCAATCATTCCAAGGCTGGAAAAGTTGTATATGTGCTCAAAATCTGCATCTAACATGAGGTGGCATGCTGACAAATGTTGTGAAGATGGCATTTTACATCATCCTACCGACTTTGCTTGTTGGAAAACATTAGATGCTATGGATGGCTTTGGTTTGGAGGTTAGAAATGTACAAGTTGGTCTTGCTAGTGATGGATTCAACCCTTTTAGTGCTATGTCAATTAGTCACAACACTTGGCAAGCGCTCATGATACCATATAATTTGCCACCATAGGAATGCATGAAAAGCCCAAACATATTCTTATCTTTACAAATTTCTTGTCCAAAGGGCCCAACGATGATACATATGTGTATCTACAACCTCTAATAGGGGAGTTGCAGATGTTAAGGCATGGAGTAGAAACTTTTGATGCTTTCACTGGATCAATGTTTCGAATGTGTGCTTCCATCTTATGAACCATCAATGATCTTCCAGCTTATGCATGTCTTTCTGAATGGAGTACGAAGGGCCGATTAGCTTGTGCTATATGCAATAAAGATGTATGTTCTACTTGGTTATCTGCTAGTGGGAAAATTTTTTATCATGGGCATCGTAGGTGGTTACAAAATAATCATAAGTTCGATCAATGTCACACATATTCTATGGAAAACAAGAGTGGAAGAAACTCCAAGGAGACTATCTGGAGATGAAGTGCTATAACAAGTAGACAAGCTCACCTTCACTTAGGAATGACGTGAGGAGCAACATTGAAAAATAAGAGAAAGTTATTCAAGAAGACAAGAGAAAAAGAAATAGAAAGGATAAGGTTGTGTTTCAATCTAATGGCATAGAGTTTAACACATCCTTAAATTAGAAGAAAAGAAACATTTTTTTTAGTTTCTGTATTGGAGGTCATTACTCTTATGTCATAATCTTGATGGTAAAAGCAAAGATGGGCTCAAGGCTCGACAAAACCTTGAACATCTAGGTATTAGGCCATCATGTCATCCATAATCTATTGGGCCTACAAAGATAATGCTCCCACCTATATGCTTTACACTGAGAAAGGCTGAGAAGGAGGCAATTTGTCATATTCTTAAGATTGTGAAGGTTACAGGTGGCTATGCATCAATTTTCTCAAGACATGTGGATGTGAAGAATGCAAAAATATGGGGGTTATTATTGTTATAAATCTTGCATTCGTTATTGCTATTATAGGTACTGTTGTGAGAAGCAAGGTTGGTTAAAAGAATAAATTTTTGTTGAGGTGTGCGACATACAATTTATAATGTATGTGTTGTACTCTTGAGATTTTGATGATCACAAAAATACTAATTCTAATTCATATTGATATTTTCACAAAGCACATAATTATGTTCATGTTAATGACCCAAGTATTTGATTTAATTTATATTTAATTTAAGGGTCTAATTTATTTGTTAAGTGTGCAGCAACATAGGTCAAAATTGCATTAGGAAGTGACAATTACAAAGGCCAGGGCTTGAACAGAACAGAACAGAAGACCGGCTGGAAAATAGTAAAACTAACAATTGGTCTACTAAATTCTGGTTATCGGCCAACCGGCCCTCCCAGTACCTTTGGTTTAGGGACAGTGCAAAATCAGACGACCGATTGATGATTTTCGATCGACTGATAGTCCCAGTAACTTTTCTTTGGGGGCAATGTAGAAATTGGACGACCAATCAGGAGAGCATGTCGACACAGAAGAGCAACATGTCGACCTTAAGTCCAGATCATGAATTAGACGATCGATTTCCTAGATCCGATCGACTGATTATGAAAATATAGTTTCCTAAATTGGATGGACTCTTTCCTCCATTAGTTCTCTGCCCGAGGATTCATCGATGATTACTTCTCTTGGATGGTGGGCTATAAATACAACATGTTCTGAAGACCCAGAAGAGAGCCCAATCGTGCAAGAGAGTTTTCATCCTTTAAAGCTAGGGTTTTAGGCGATCTTCTAAAGAAGCCTGCAGCAGACTTCAAATCTAGGTGTGATGATCAGTCCATCTCCATATAAAATTTATCATGAATTATATATGTAAATTTTGGTGATTAACAAAACCTTGAAAAATGCCTTCTCACAATTGGTTCTAAAGATTATCCACACAAAAAAATTAAATCTAGCAAATCTATAAGTTATCCTCGCTCACTGCTGTAAGTTCAAATGCATATGTTTTGTCAAAGTACACAACGATTTCCTTTATAGAAACAACGATTCGATCGCCATAACGATTCTGTAAGTCACTTAAAACAACGATTTCGGTCTCACAATTATTTCATAAGTGAAACAATGATTTCATAAGTAAAACAACGATTTCGGTCTCGCAATGATTTCATAAGTGAAACAACGATTTCCGTCTCACAACGATTTCATAAGCAAAACAACGATTTGTTTTTACTTAAAGAACGATTTGATTGGAACAACAATTTGTTTTCACTTAAAGAACGATTTGATTGCAACAACGATTTTCTTTCACTTAAAGAACGATTTGATCGCAACAACAATTTGCTTTCACTTAAAGAATGATTTGACCACAACAACGATTTGCCCACTTAAACAACGATTCACTTTTACTTAAACAACAACTTCTTCATGAGAACAACGATTTCATGATTGATTTTACCTGAACAACAATTTCTTCATGAAAATAATGATTTCATGATCGATTTTACTTAAACAACGATTTCTTCATAAGAAGAACGATTTCATGATGATTTTACTTAAACAACGATCTCTTCATAAGAACAATGATTTCATGATCGATTTCACTTAAACAACGATTTACTTATCAATTTTATTAACACAACGATTTCATCATTGAAACAATGATTTCATTATATTAATACATGGATTATGTTCACATCGACTTGGTTTCAACACGGATTACATTCTCACATGATTGTATCATCAATTTGATATCAATATCATTTCTATACAGAATGTTCTTCACTTTCAAGTAACTTTATAAAGCTCTTGAACAGTCTTGCTTTATCTTCTTATTTAAGAATCACTCCTTATAATATTTAAAAGTGCATATGCTTAAGACTCTGTGGATTTCAAAAACCTTCCCGCGCATCATACTGTATCCTAAGATCTTGATCATTTATTGTGGTAGTACAATATTTTCACACAATATATCCTTGCTTCACGTGTCACATAAAGTCTTGCTTTGTGTGATGTCAGAATAACCTTTCCTGTTTGGTATATCTTCATACTGCACGACTACTAATGTTGACTGACAATTTAGACAAAGAGAAGTTGTCTAGGTGTTAGCATTTATTCTATGTAAAGCACGTCAAAGATGGATCTGTCAACCTATCAAAAGGATAGAAGATTCAGACAATCTTTCCCTGAAGGTGTAAGGATCAATCCAAGCATTAATGGCTGCAGGCTCACCTACTCCATGCTTCGGACCAGTCTCTCTAGAGTGCATGAAGCTATGAGACAACAGACATTTCAACGGCTACTACAACGGTCAAAATATTTCGCAGAAGATAAATAGAAGATTGATGACTCCATGGAAGCAAGTCAGATTGTTTGACCTCTTGAATCTTCGAAAAGCTTGAAGCTCCAGTCACCTGAAAAACAACAAGAGCCAGCTCGTCCATTCCAACTTCCAAAGTTCTTAGCTCTCAGAGACCACATTCCATTCCTTTTGAGAGCTAGCGTAGGTCTGAGAGAGAGAGTTCATTCAAGTTTATCTGGTGTCTCTCAGACTTTGCCTCAGATCAAGCATTGTCTATAAGCTTGGTCTTGGGGCCCTCCTCTTTCAACAAGATCTTTGTGGGCATTCCTCTTCGGGTGTGAAGAGAAGACTTGTTGAATCAGGTGGTGTAATTCCTCTTCTAGTAGAGAAGAGAAGGCCAGTTGTTGCTGGATGTGTAAGTGTCCATAAGGGGGATTGTACCCTTGTTTAGTGGAAACCCAAGTTGTTACTTGGGGACTGGACGTAGGACTCCTTAGGATAAGAGGTCTGAACTAGGATAAAAATCTCCTGTAGTTTATGTGATTGCTTTTGTGTCTTCATTATCACTAACTCTAACTATCGAACTTAGTGTTTTCTGTCTAGTTTATTTTATTTACAGGAATTTCTACTAAAAGACTTTTTAAGCAATCCATTCACCCCCCCCCCCTCTGGGCTTGCTATCTAGGCAACAAGGTGTTCTAAATGTTTTAGTTGCTGTGTGGAGTTGCTTTCAAGTACCAAAGAGTTTTTCTATATCCAAGCAACATCCATGAGGCTTTGTTGGAGAGTCAAAGTTGGTTCTTCATTAGCATACATTGTTCTACAGCGACTCTTCATATTTGAATAGGGGGAATTGATACACTATTGCTTCCTTTCTTATTCCTTATGTTCATGATTGTAGGTCTTGATTGAACCATATCATATTGTGTGTGTGTGTGATGCGGGTTGTGCATTTTTGCACTACTCATGGGTTGTCTCATCCCTGAACACGAGGTAGGGTTGGTGCTGTCCCCGGAAACAACTATATGTGTGTGTGTGTGTTGGGGGTGGGGGCGTGGGTGGGTGGGTTATCGGCTTGTACCTAGGAAAACAAGTTAGGAATAAGTCCTCACAGGGGTGTGGGGTAATGAAAGTAGGTGCACACATGGTGTGTTGGCCGAACCACTCTAAAAACCCTCTGTGCATATGTGTGGTTTGCTTCCATCTTTTCTACCTCTTTCTACACAGATTAGAATAGCTTGTCGCGTTGGTTTTGCCTAAAGTTAATTTTTTCTGTTTTGTATAATATAGTGTTAGACTGTTTACCCTAATTAAATATGATAGGCGAAAGGATTTCAATTGGGCATAGCAATTCACCCCTCCCCTCTTGCTCTGCAGACTAGCCATATTTCAATTCAGTATGCCTAATACTTTTATTACATTGAAAGTGGGTATATTGTTCATGTAAAAGTTTACTTCATAACTTGAATCATTGAACATATCAGGGGGATGAAGATTGCTAGAATGTTGAGATTTACATGCTGAGAGTGGAAGCTCCTTGAACTCACAACAAGGCTATCATAATGTCAAAGGAGGATGACCATAAAGTGCACAATGATAAAGGGGATATGCACATCATTCATAATGAACCAATGATTGCCGGTGCCATTGTAGCGGTGGTGGACCGGCAGCTCAGAAGGAGGGAGGTGAAAGACTAGCATAGAAGGGAGAGCCAGCTCAAAAGAATCTTTGGGTGTGGACACCCTTTTAAAATCATGTTAAAAACGACTCACCTTCGCCAGAAGGGCTTGGGTGAGTTGATCGGAGGAGGGTTTGGGAGGCACCCCGGAAGAATGGTGGTGGGGTGCACTCACTTGAACAAAGTAATGGCGGGGAGGGGCGCCAGCGGCCGCAAAAGTGTGGGTCAAAGCCCGAAGGGGGTAAGTGGGCCTCGCCGCGGTAGGGCTTGGCCGGGTAAGGGAAGGCCTCCCAACAGGGCTTTGGGGGTGAGAGTGTGCAATAGAATTGGCCCACGAGGGGGCAGGTGAGGCTCGGACCGTCGGGTCGGGAGCGGGTTCAGTGTAGAAAGCACCCGTGTTTGGGTGGAGAGACTGAATGGGTTCGGGGATGGATTTCCCCTTTAGAGCAGCTTGGACCTCCTGGAGTTGAGAGGGTTGGAGGTTTTGGAGGAGGTCCACTAATTGTGACATATCAAAGGAGGTTGAGGCATTTCCAGTGACATGCCTCGGGGAGTGGAGGGGGGACTATGAATGCACTGCATAGACTTGAAAAGTGGATGGATCAATATGAAGTTCATTGGGGAGTTGTGCAAGTGGTGTAGTGGAGTTATACACCTCATCATAAACCCCCTCTTGATAACAAATTCTCGTACTCGGCCATTCTGAGGGATTTGCCTGAACGAAGCAACATGGAGTTTAAACACAAAAGTTGATTAACAAACAACTACTCAAACAGTTTGAGAGAAGAAGTTAATGGCTTTTAATCACACACTTGGGGGATGTTTACGTTCAATTAGTTGTTTTAGTATAGTTCAATGTGGATTTTATTGAAATGTTTCACTCCAAAATGGGTACGAATTTAGACGGGTATGATGAGAACTCTGGGTTTCACTAGGCATGCTCCTTCACAATATGGGAAATTCTAAGCGGGTCTCCAGTATAGTACAACCTGCTCGGTCTACTGTGAGGGAATCCACGGGGTACGAAGACTTACGGAGGTCCCGATGAGGATTCTCTAGTCCAATGAGACGGAATGCCCAATGGAGAGATAGCCCTCACCGAAAAAGGTGTTTGGATCCTAGCGCAAGGAGGGAAGGATGTCCCTCAACCAAAATATGCCATGTAACGCAAGAATGCAAGAGATGATAGAAACCCCTGCTCTCTGTGAACAGACTGAACCGTGACGAGTTCAGTCATCGCGGTTCAATGCAAATCGCGACCGTTCAGTTGGTCGCGGATCTGACAGCTCGCAAAAGCTGTAAGTGTAACGTTGTGGCCATTTGGATCAGTGTTTATTGATTTTGATGTGGTGCTAATGACCAAAGTTGGCGTCATTAAGCCCTGGTTGTGGTCCCCATGCATTGTGTTGGTGTTGTACGCCGAAGGTTTTAGCCCAAATAGCCCACAGGTTCACTGGTTGTGAACATGACAGGGTGAGGCTTCGTGTTCTTAACGCGACAGTCGCACGCATCGCGTTCTTCACACTGCCTTTGGGACATGTGGCATGAAGAGTTTTCAGAAGGCAATGGTTAGATACGTCGTGTTCTAAAGGCGACAGGATGCTACGTCGTGTTCTTGTATCCGGTTGGGATAAGTTTGGCTCTCCAGCCAAACAGAGTAGGAAGCTCTGTTCGACCGGGGAGAGGGTTGCTGCGGCGATTTTCGGCGATGATGGCTTGGGAGCTCGTGTTTTGACGTGGTTTTGGCACGTAGAAGCTACTCGGAGTGTGGAGAGCCCCGATCGAGCCTTGTTCTGCGAGTTCTTCTTATTGGTAGGGACTTTCCTTGTTTTTATTGCATTATTTGATTGATTTGAAGCATGTTTAAGGTGTATCGATGTGTAGTTATGTTCCTTGTATAGTTTAATGGATTTGTAGAAGTTTGGCATGCATGGAAATGAGGTTTTGAGCTGGTTTCTGTGTGAAAATTGGAGTGTAGGGTTTCTATCTGAGAAGGGGACGGATCGGGCTATCGCATTCAGGTCGCGACCCTTGGCCCCGTCGCGTTTTGGTTTATGAATGCGGCTTGTCGAGCCGTCACGTTCTTAACGCGATGGTAGACACTGTCGCGTTCGGGTGTGTGATTGCAGTTAGTCGGGCTATGACCTTAGATATTTATGCCCAATAAGGCTCCATATCCAAGTCCACCTCTTGCGATCGGACCGAAGTCTCGCAAGGGATATCTCACAAAAGTGTCCAGTAAGAATATAAAAGACATCCACAATAGTATAAGACACAAGAAAGTACATGTGCTCATACCTGTATACAACAATGTACAATCATCTCAATACATTATTACATATCCAAGAGAAAAGTACAACTACCTGGGGCATATCTCGAGGGAGTAAAGCTCCCACTGAACACAACAACTACTCAACTGCTGGTGGTACAAGTCTGCCACAACGCCGATGCAAGCCAAACATACAGAAAACCCTGAAAAGAACTGTAGGGGAGTAAGCCTCAACAAGTCACTGGCTCAGTAGGAACCTCCCAGAAACACCTAGAACCATCAACTAAAAGAAGGAAACAAGTCCTCAACCCCTAAGGGTCTCACTGGTACGCCAATAGTTAAACCACAACAGACACTAATTAATCATAGATAAATTGAAATTAAATATAAACATATCAACTAATTCAATCCTCAGAAAGTAAGAGGAAACAACAGGACTAGCACAGCACCACTACTTCGCCCAATCACTAAAGCGCCTAGACCACAAGCCTCATAGGTAGAGCACTGCCTAAGCTACAAGTCTCACAGGCAAACCACTGCCTAAGCTATAAGCCTCACAGGCGAACCTCAAACACCTGGGTAATAGAACTGCTAGCCAAGAGCTAGTCTAGTATACCCTAAAACATCGGAAGGCCACCTTTAAAAGAGTACAACACGGCAAGTGGAAGGTCCTACAACACGACCTCCACGGAGCACAGTTCCACCTCAACACCTGAAAAGGCTAGCACACTGTGTGCCACAATAGCCAACAACCCACACAGGGTACGGGTACCTAAATGCACGAGGTACCATGACAAACCACCACCACACACGAAACCACAACACAATTGTGCCTCCTACAAGGCACACCACAGCGAGTCAAACCACAACCGATAAGTCACCACTTACAAGCCACAACCACTGGCAAAGCACGAGTCGGAAAGAACGATGCCACCGCACAGGAACGGACTACTAGTTCATGATGTCAGTATCCAACCCGGACAACAAAGTATAAGAACTGTCTCTCAGTCTCACAGTCACCGATGAAAGGTCCAACTGCCGCTCCACAACCACACAATAATGCCAAAGAACGTGGAGACCAACCAACACCACACCTGCAGACCACACACTACTGCAGGCTCTTGCCTGGCACCTTTAGGGACTCTGGCCTAAGCTCCCTAAAGTGAGGCACTGGAAAATCAGACTAGTTGGGGACCCGTGACGTCTACTGGTGTTCGTCCCCCAAACACGAGCGCGCTACAAGCGACTGCACACCCACAAACACAAGTCACTACCCCCAGTCGTCTTTCCCTCAGCGAATGTACTACTCAAACATAGGAGTGAAGGTGTCTAGGAAGACAACACAGACCTCGATGGTACACATAGTAATGGGACAACCCCGAGCACTAATATGCCTGGCTCACACAAAACCTAGGGTACCCGACTAGAGAGGCATTCCAGAATAGGTGCTGAACCACCAAACTCGACAAGCATACAAACCACGCCGATCACTTAACACCCTGGTAAAACTTATATCACAACACATTTAACATAATCGGCTCGTCACTGGTCACTACGTGACCTCCAAGCAATAACACAACATTAAACACGGAATCCACATTATAACCTTGCCTGTCATTAGCCATCTCAAGGCCTCCATGGCAATGCACCATAATGCACATAACCAGACATATGAATCACATAACATTTATAACATACTTAACATAATTAATGTAACCAACAACATTACTCACTCAATAACCACCAATTATTCTATTGACCTAAACATGCTTTACTAATCATTAATCAACTGAGAACAAGTTAAAATACCTTAAAACGACCTGAGCTAGGTCCACATAGGACCATCATTGTCCAAGGCTCAACCACTCATTTCGGACAGAAGAGCGCGACGAGGGCCACTGTCGCGATAAGAACGCAACAGCCTGACTAACCACAATCACACACCCGAATGAGACAACATCTACCAGAATGCGACAAGCTGCATTCATAAACCAGAACGCGATGTGGCCAAGGGTCGTGACCTGAATGCGACAACCTGATCCGTCGCCTTCTCAGATAGAAACCCTACACTCCAGTTTTCACATAGAAACCGGCTCAAAACCTCATTTCCATGCATGTCAAACTTCTAAAAATCCATAAAACTATACAAGAAACATAACTACACATCGTACACCTTAAACATGCATTCATGCTCAATCAATCAATAATGCAATAAAAACAAGGAAAGTCCCTACCAATAATAAGAACTCGCAGAACAAGGCTCGATCGGGGCTCTCCACGCTCCGAGCAGCTTCTACGCGCCAAAACCACGCATAACACGAGCTCCCAAGCCGACGTCATCGGAAATTGCCGTAGCAACCCTCTCCCCGGTCGAACAGAACTTCCTGATCTATTTGGCCAGAGGGCCAAACTTATCCCAACCGGAAATAAGAACACGACGTAGCATCCTATCGCCTTCAGAACATGACATACCTAACCATCGCCTTCTAAAAACTCTTCATGCCACGCATCCCAAAGGCGTGTGGAGAACGCAACGTGTGCAACCGTCGCGTTAAGAACGCGACGCCTCACCCTGTCGCACTCACAACCAGTGAACATGTGAGCTATTTGGGCTAAAACCTTTGGCCCACAACACCCACACAACGCACGGGGACCACAACCAGGGCTTAATGACCCCACATTGGTCATGAGCATCACACCAGAACCAATAAACATAGATCCAAACGGCCACAACGTTACATTACTATCACCTAAAAAGGAATGTCATCCTCAACATTCAAAATGAACCACGGTAAGCTGGACTATCACCTAAAAAGAAATAAAACCATATACAGAACAAGTAGGATACACTTCCTCTGCACTTGCCTTTTAAACCACTCTGCGCTGACTGACTCAGTTTGTTCATTTCTGTGCCGATTCTGCTTCTTCCTTCCTCTTTAATTCATTTTACAACTGCTCTACCCTATTGACTTCATCTGCACTTCTCTACCTTTCAACTGTAGGCAATTCTACCTTGCCATTGGCACTTTATCTCCTTGAACTCGACCTGCTTCGACCTTTTCCTGGCTGTGTTTGCAACATTCCTTTCTGTCCCGCTTCACTTACTTAAAACTGTTCACCATACACTGCCACTCCTAATTGCTCTACCATATTAAACTGTCTTCAAATTACTAATTTCTTGGTGCTATTTCTTTATCGGCCTATTACTGCCAACTGTTAATCTACCTGGCCTTTACTTATATTCTCAACTATTAATTCCTTGAAGAAAACCAAAATATCATATCTGAGTTTCTACCTCTGTATATCAATTTGCTTGTACTGCTTTAAATTCTTCTTGTTAAGAACCATTGCTTCTTTAATTGGCTCTACAAAAACCTCAAATTCTTTTTCAAGCACTTAAGCTTCTGATGACCTGCGAGTCTTAAATATGCTAAGCTTCCTCTGCGTCACTCTGATTATATTAAATACTTACCAAAATGCTTCATAAATTCTACCTTCACTTTTACCTTTAATTCTCTTTATTTCCACTACTACTCTAACTCTAACTGAGCTGACTTCATTTTCTTATCAAATAATCTTACCCAATTAACTACCACAGAAAGAAAATACCGAAATTCCTGTGCTGCTTTTTTTTTAATGCTTCAACTTTATCTGTGCCACACTAAATTCTGACATACTACCACTGATATCTTTACTCTTTACATACTTACCTTATGTCAATAATATTCTCTGACTGACTCTATAGACCAAACTCATATCTGTTCACAATTTCTATTTTCATTGATGTGACACTATACTCTCTGATTGGAAAATAAAACTGCTTAATTAATTATGCACATATTCTGCCTAAAACATTAGCAAACTCTTTCTCACAGGTGCTAGCTGATTCAAAATTCTTCTCTGCTTAACTAATCATACTTTTCCTTGCTCTTTCTATTCTATTCTATCATACTTTAGTCTGCTCACTATTCTTTAACTGATTATTGTAGCATTCACATCAAACTCTGGAAAAACCTTTATAACAAAACTTATCTATTTATTTGGATCACTTCACTGTATACTGCTATATAAATTCTTACTGCACATTTCTTTAACCATCTGGCTATCATCATTCTATAATCTGCTGCATTCTTTCTTCATCTGGTCATTAATATTAAACTTTAACTTTACTGCCAACTGCAATGAACATAATACCATTTTGTTTTTTACAAAATACTTCCTTTAATTATTCCACTAACTGGCTGATCTTACTGTACCACTTACACTGTAATCTTTCTTAACATACCATTACCTTTCACTAAATCACTACCAAAACCAAAATCTAAATACCCCTTTCTTAGACACAATAACCTGCTTTGCTTGATTCCTCTGTTCCACACTACTGCTTTACAATCTCAGCATCTGCCTTTCCAATTACCTTACCATAACTACTTTATTCTTAAGCACTGGAAACACCACTGTTTCAACTTACTCATTAATATTCCTTTCATTTAAACCTTTACATTAATTCTTTCACAATCGTCTTTCTTTTCTTCTGCTCACCTGACATTCCCTTATCAACTTCTCAACTAACCTCTCTCCTTCACATTATACTGACCACAACTGCTAAATATTACTGATATGATCTTTAACACTACAATTTGCAAAGAAATCCTTCTGTTAAATCTTCACAACTGCCACTTACCATTTGAACGTCTTTGTTTCAAATTCCTCGAAAATTTAGTTGAACACTGATCTTCTTTCTCTCTCTCTAAACCCAACTGCTCATCTCTGCACACACACTTACATTGAGCTCTATACTAAACTTCCTATCTTTGTCATCACTTATAACCATATTATCATCCAAACAATTTCTTAACACTTACTTACATAAATCTCAAACATAACAATTATCTCTGCTAACTTGCTCAATCATAATCCTTACATTTGTTAATCTTTAACACAGACACTATTCTTTAATATGACAATGTTCCCACTGTAACTGTATTACACAACTATCTCTACAATAATTTCCTCTTATACATATCCACAATCATTGCCTTATACCTGTCTATGCTGATTCTCTACCTTGTTAAAACACTTTCATAACATTAAATCATATTTTTCTCAAAACAGGACTCTATCTTGACTGATTATCACAACTAAACTTACCGATTCCCTCAATTCTCCACAATTGAAAGCCTCTATACAATCATACCTTTCTGCAACAATCCAACTCACTAGCATAACTCAGCAAATTATACCATTACCAACCACAGAATTTCTCTACTACTACTGGCAACTGCCAAGCTAACCAACTATACACACAATTCTGATACCAAAAACTAACGTAAAAACTACACCAAATCACACAAAACCACAAACTTACTACGCAGTGGACATTAAACCATGTCTTGGGACATTATAACCTTAATGTCTTTT
Organism: Colocasia esculenta; assembly: GCA_014218235.1. Taxonomy (NCBI): domain Eukaryota; kingdom Viridiplantae; phylum Streptophyta; class Magnoliopsida; order Alismatales; family Araceae; genus Colocasia; species Colocasia esculenta. The sequence continues at coordinate 20,114,339 of CM024757.1, read as the reverse complement.
CATATTTTAACTAAACCTTGCTCTGATACCAACTGTAGCAACCCTGTATATTTATGCCCAATAAGGCTTCATATCCAAGTCCACTTCCCGCGATCGGACCGAAGTCTCGCAAGAGATATCTCACACACAAGTGTCCAGTAAGAATATAAAAGACAACCACAACAATATAAGACACAAGAAAGTACATGTGCACATACCTGTATAAAACAATGTACAACTGTCCCAATACATTATTACATGTCCAAGAGAAAAGAACAACTACCTGGGGCATACCCCGACGGAGTAAAGCTCACACTGAACACAACGACTACTCAGTTGCTGGTGGTACAAGTCTGCCACAACGCCGCTGCAAGCCAAACACACAGCAAACCCTGAAAAACAACTGTAGGGGAGTGAGCCTCAACAAGTCACAGGCTCAGTAGGAACCTCCCAGAAACAACTAGAACCATAAACTAAAATAAGAAACCAAGTCCTCAACCCCTAAGGATCTCACTAGTACGCCGATAGTTAAACCACAACAGACACTCATTAATCATAGATAAACTATAATTAAATATAAACATATCAACTGATTCAATCCTTGGAAAGTAAAAGGAACAACATGACAAGCACAACACCACTAGTTCGCCCAATCACTGAAGCACCCAAACCACAAGCCTCACAGGTAGAGCACTGCCAAAGCTACAAGTCTCACAGGCAAACCACTGCCTAAGCTATAAGCCTCACAGGCGAACCTCAAACACATGGGTAATAGAACTGCTAGCCAAGAGCTAGTCTAGTATACCCTAAAACCACAACACAAGTGGAAGGTCCTACAACATGACCCCCACGGAGCACAGCTCCACCTCAACACCTGAAAAGGCTAGCACACTGTGTGCCACAATAGCCAACAACCCACACAGGGTACGGGTACCTAAAAGCACGAGGTACCATGACAAACCACCACCATACACAAAACCACAACACAACTATGCCTCCTACAAGGCACACCACAGCGAGTCAACCACAACCGGTAAGTCACCACTTACAAGGCACAACCACTGGCAAAGCATGAGTTGGAAAGAACGACGCAACCACACGGAATGGACTACTGGTTCATGACGTCGTATCCAACCTGGAAAATAAAGCACAAGAACTACCTCTTAATCTCGCAGTCACGGATGAAAGGTCCAACTACCGCTCCACAACCACACAGTAAAGCCAAAGAATAGTGGAGACAAACCAACACCACACCTGCAGACCACACACTACTGCAGGCCCATGATTGGCACCTTTAGGGACTCTGGCCTAAGCTCCCTAAAGTGAGGCACTGGAAAACTAGACTAGCTGGAGACCAGTGACGTCTACTGGTGTCCATCCCCCAACCACGATCGCGCTACAAGCGACTGCACACCCACAAACATAACTCGCTGCCCCTGGTCGTCTTTCCCTCAGTTGGACGTACTACTCAAACACAGAAGTGAGGGTGTCCAAGAAGAAGACACAGATCTCGACAGTATACATAGTACCAGGACAACCCCGAGCACTAACGTGCCTAGCTCACACAAAATGTAACGACCCCGAAAACCCGACTCTCGACCCAAGCCGGGGACCCGATTTTCGCGGTCGCCACCCACAGATTCGGGACCCGGAAGGGCTATAACACAAGTCTAATAGAATATGTAAGGTAAATAAACGCCAACTACCGAACTAGAAGCACACACGCGGAAGCAAAAAGAAGAGCAAGTCCGCAGAGTGTCACTCTAGGTACAGTCCCAATACACGCATGATAACTACACAATAATGTACGAGAATTGTAATATTTTATTGTCAAATAGGCCTCAGCTTTACAATAACCCATTACCATTTTATTACAAAATTGATAATTGATTAAATTCAATTGTATGTTGTATTTGCAGGTTAATGGGCCATTTTATGAAGTGCTTAACGGGCCAATGGACTAAGCAATCTAGCAGGGGCAAATCTGGCATATACAAAAAGTTGTAAAACCCTAGCCGCATTCCTTTTTCTTTCTCTATCTTCTTTCTATTTTTCTCAAGATTTTCTCCCTATTTTGAAAACCTCTCTTTTAAGAGAGAGATCTCTCTTTATTTAAAAAGCTCCCCCCTCTCTCTCTCGGGCTATTCTCTTCTACTTTTTTCTCTCTCCTGCGCACATCCCTTCCTCCTTATCTTCTTTCTCTTTCTTCTTCCCTCTTCCTCCTCTCTCCTGTTTCTATTTCAGGAATGCAGAAGCAGCAGTAGTAAAGGGGCCGCCCATGCGTGCCTACAGTGCCCGCCAGGCCCTGCCCGCGCCCAGGCCGGACGCCTGCGCGCCTTGCCGCCCGCAGCCCCTGCCTAAGCGCCCAACCCGAGCGCCCGCCTGGATGCCCGTGCCCCTACGCGCCTGCCCGCGTGCCACCCCGCCCGCACGCGGCCCTGCACCGCCCACGCGTAGGCCTGCGCACGGCCTACCCCGCCTTGCGTGCCGCCCTGCCTGGGCGCCCTCCGCGCCCGCGTGCCTGCCCCAGCATCCGCGCGCCTGGCTTCTACGTGCATGATTTTGCATGCACGTAGAAGCGTTGTCGTTCCCCTCTCTCTCCTCTCTATCCTCTCTCTCCTTTCTCTCTTCTCTCCTATCCCTCTCACGCTCTCTCCTATCTCTCTCTCCACGTGTTCTCTCTTCTCGCTCTCTCTTTCATGCGCTCTCTCTCCTCTCTCTCTTTTCTCTTCTCTCTCCTCTCGTCTCTCTCGTTCTCTCTCCTTTTTGTCTTGATTTCCCATTTTTTTGTTGTTTATTTTTAGTATAAGATATTTCTGTGTTAAACCATTTTATTATTTAGTGGATTGTAATGTTAAATCATGTCTTATGTTCTCTAATTCACTATTTGTCTCTCTCTCCTTTCTCTTTTTTATCTATTTCGTTTAATTTAGATTTATTTTGTGCAACTTAGTCTTAATACCACCACGTTATTTTTCTTAATAAAAACTCAAGGTTTTCAACTTAAAATCTTTTTCCCCGTGGATTCGACTCGGTCTCACCACTTAACTATTGTCAGAATAATTAGTGTAGGCCGATACTTTTGAGATTGTTAGTCACGTGTTAAATGACGCATTCGTGGGCTAGCAATTTTTGGCGTCGTTGTCGGGGAACTAGATTGTATATTTTCATATTAACAATTTCTTTCTTTTTGTAGGTATCAAATAAAATTGAAAAATCCTGAAAATTGCAAAATTGAAGAATCTGTCAGAAAACTATCACTGAAAGCCGAATCTGTAGGAAAAAGTTCTGTTTTGGAAAAACATCTGAAAATTGCAGGAAAAAAAAAGGTAAGTGAGGTGAGTTTCCTTTTCTCTCTCACTCTCTATTTGTTGTAATTTCCAAAAGAACGAGGGAGTGCGTTAGAGGTAAGTACCCTAAAACCCTCATGATTGAGTTTCCTTTTCTTAGTTGCCATGTTTAGATAATTATTAAAAAATCAAAAAATCAATCATTTGAATCCAATAAAAGATGTCATGTCAAGATTAGAAACTTTCCATCTTTAGGACATGCATCATTTAGATTTCCATCTTTAGGTAATTTTCCTTTTGAAAAGTTTCCTTTCTTGTCGAAGATTGCGGGAGGCAAGGTGAGAATCTCAACTTTCTTAAAAGTATGATCATGCATTTCCATGCTTGCATAGAACCCCTTGCGTGATTTTGTGGTGTGCATATCATTTCTAAAAATATTTTAAGGGCAGTTTCCTTAACAAGATAAGGTGGAGATTTGATCACCCTTCATTAGCCCACAAACCACAACTTCCTGCACATTTTGCATTCCCAAGCCCAATAAAAGAAAGTAGAAACTTGACCTAGGGTTTGCTTTGAGACTTAGGCCCACTTGGGCCAACTATCAAGTTTGGAAACTGGTGTCTATGGCTAGAGGTTCATAGGCAAACGCCTAAGTGGACAAGTGGTTATTTAATTAGGTCCCTGCGAGAGCAGGGGGAACCTCTCACTCTCCCACCTCTTACCTGGCCAGTTAACGGCTTGAGAGTGGATTTGAGTTAGGCCTTAGTTGATTAGTGAGAAATCAAATGTTTATATCTTAGGAACCATAGGTGTCATAGGATTAATTGTTTGCTAACTTGTGTGAAAATACAAAAAAAAACAAATAATTCAAAACAACAAAAAAAATAATAAATAAAAAAGAGGATTTATGTGGTTGACAATCATGGTTATGAAATGGGCACATCATTATGACAAATTGGATCAGCCCATTATGATGCACTCTCAACCTCACCCACTTTATCCATCAACCTCTACTTACCAGTCCAATGGCTCCAAATGGACTCAAGCCCATCTGATTCATGGTCACCCAATTAAAGATCACATGTATGATTCAGGGTGGAGGAAATATGTTGACCCACTTTACATCTCATCACCTCCCTCAACCCATGAACAGACCCAAACCTTTCAAGTGTTATCCACACCCACTCCTTACTCAAAAGTTGACCAAGGTGTCTCCCCTGAAAAATTGAGTTTACTCTATCAAGATCCTCAAGGGGAAATTCAAGGACCCTTTCTACGTGCCGAAATCATATCATGGTTCGATCAAAATTTTTTTGGCATTGATCTGCCGGTGTGCTTAACAAATGCTCCTGAAGACACACCCTTCTAATCACTTTGAGAAGTAATGCCACATTTAACACTTAGAGATCAACCTATTTTGGCCCAAGCCCAAAGTCTACATATCCACAACTTTCAACATTAGGCCCAATGCCAAATTGATATTCATGACAAAAGCCATCATGAGGGACATGTATATCCACAGTCCACTTATACTTCTCCCCCACAATCAGGCCTATTTGATGATCAATTTGGGCAATTTATGCAAAAATCCATGATAACCAACAAGTCTTTGAGCAAGCATTCACCCAACAACAACAAGAATTAGAGCAATCATTTGTCAAAACTGACCTCTTGATTACTCAACTGATGGAAATCAGAAGGAGGCAAGATAGTCAGTCATCATGCCAACTCATTGACAAATATAAACATCATTATCTTGATTGTGACCAACAATTTGACTCTCAATTCCATTCGAAACTTCTCAGTCCAATATAATTGTGGACATGCCCACTTGAAAATGAGAGATAATTTTAATGAGTCAAATCAGGAGAGATGGGTGCCATTGAAAATCAATCCATTGTCTTGGCCCAACTTGAAACTGACCATCAAGAAGACTCCATCCATAATGTCATATTTGAGAAAAGCTCTAGTGAATTAGTTGAATTCAAGTTGGGGGAGAAGAGAGAGTGTCAACCAGATGTTGGGTCCAAGTTTGATGTGACATCATTTCAAGTGGGTGACAAAAAAGAGGTGAGTTTGGAGAAAGAGTTGGGTATAATCATCAATCATTCTTCTTATAAGAGAAGAATTAGAAATTCTGCCCGAAGTTCACATTGACGGGGTCTCTCTTGATGTTGAAAAAGACATAGAATTCCTACCTCTCCCTGACCTTGGCAAATCCAACATGTTTATGGACATGCTATCACTAGCCGATTGGTCAACTACACTTGAACCTTTTAAGCATCCTTGTGTTGAAAGTCATATCCATTTCATTCCAGATCATGCTACTATTTTTGACACAAGTCAGCCTATGGAGTTCAAGCAATCCTCTGAGCATTCAACTCAATGTGACCTGAATATCATGAAAGAGGATCTAAAAATGGAAGTTGTGGGTGAAAATGGTGAAAATAATCAAGTCCGCATTGATGTGTTCAACACATACAAAGATTTTAAGTGTACAAATGAAAATTTCTTAATTGAAGATATGATCTTGAGTGCCTCAGTTTATCTATCACTTACTGATCTACAAGGTACGTGTGGACCACTTGCCTACCATGGCTAATGATGCCTTACAAAGCAGAATTTGGCGTCAATTGATTGGTGGTGTTACATGAGGCTGTTACCTCCATGTGTCTGGCTGAAGACATTAAATTTAGCGCTTATTGGGAGGCAACCCAATATTTTTAGGATATTTAACTTATTTCTTCTTTTCTATTGTGTTCTAGGTTTTTGAAGGCTCATTACCTTTGATGAAGCTAGTGTGCAACTACCCTCATGTAATCATCAGGTTGCATCTCTCCTTTCTAACTTACCTTGGCTTTATTCTATTTTCATTACTTTTATGCCATTGAGGACAATGTCATTCAAGTTGGGGGAGGGAAATCTTTCAATTTTTAAAATCCTGCTAAACATCCCAAACATTATACTTCATGTATCATTTTTCATGAAAAGAACACCTCATTCTAGAATGATTTTACTCTATGTATATACTTGTGCTAGTGGTACGTTAAAGGATGAATTTTGTAGTTATGTTCTTAGCATTTTCCTCAAACTACATTTGAAATTTTCTACACATATGAATTACATGATAAATAAGTGTCATTCATGAGGGTGATGAGAGTTTTACCTAATACTCATGTTGAGGATTGACATTCTACACTCTTATTGAAAACTAATCGTGGGGAAAAGCTACTTGCATGCAAGTTATGAAAAAAAAGAAAAAGAAAAATGAATGACAAAATGAAGAAGGAAATCCCTAGCTTAGTAACCGGACTTCGGCACCTCAAGAAGTGTAGAATTTTGCGTCAAACGGTGAAAGGATATCCAAGTTGAAAAAAATGAAATGAATGAAATGAAGAGACAGAAAAGCAGAGTGAAAGCTACCTGTAATTCGAGGATTGGATTTAAGGAGTGTAGAGTTGATATCATCTCTAAGTAATAGGTAAAAATCCCATGCACTATCTGAGTAATGCTTATTGATCACAAGTACATTCACGAAGGAAATGATAATTTCAAGTGTATTTTGAGGAACTGTCTAATAACATGAACTGACATTTTTATCTTTGACACTTGCTACTAGAACAAAAAATACATAGTGTTGATCAGTCTCATCTCTGCTTTCTTGACATAAAAATTGATGTTTTGAATTCTTGATAGTCCTAATTATTCACTTGTGTGCATTGCTAAGGGACTAGCAATGAATAAGTTAGGGGATGTGATAACTACACAATAATGTACGAGAATTGTAATATTTTATTGTCAAATAGGCCTCAGCTTTACAATAACCCATTACCATTTTAGTGCAAAATTGATAATTGATTAAATTCAATTGTATGTTGTATTTGCAGGTTAATGGGTCATTTTATGAAGTGCTTAACGGGCCAATGGACCAAGCAATCTAGCAGGGGCAAATCTGACATATACAAAAAGTTGCAAAACCCTAGCCGCCTTCCTTTTTCTTTCTCTATCTTCTTTCTATTTTTCTCAAGATTTTCTCCCTATTTTGAAAACCTCTCTTTTTAAGAGAGAGAGATCTCTCTCTATTTAAAAAGCTCCCCCCTCTCTCTCTCGGGCTATTCTCTTCTACTTTTTTCTCTCTCCCTCTCTCCTGCGCACATCCCTTCCTCCTTATCTTCTTTCTCTTTCTTCTTCCCTTCTTCCTCTCTCCCGGTTTCTCTTTCAGGAACGCAGAAGCAGGAGCAGCAAAGGGGCTGCCCGTGCATGCCTACAGGGCCTGCCAGCGCCCTGCCCGTGCCCAGGCCACATGCCTGCGCGCCTTGCCACCCGCAGCCCCTACCTCGGCGCCCAGCCTGAGCGCCCGCCTAGATGCCTGTGCCCCTAGCGCCTGCCCGCACGCCACCCCCGCCCGCGCGCGCCCTGCACTGCCCGCGCACAAGCTCGCACGCCTGCCCCCATGCGTGCCGCCTCGCCTGGGCGCCCTCGCGCCCCGCGCCTGCCCCAACGCCCGCGCGCCTGGCATCTACGTGCATGCTTTTGCATGCACATAGAAGTGCCACCGCTCCCCTCTCTCTCCTCTCTGTCCTCTCTCTCTTTTCTCTCTTCTCTCTCTTCTCTCCTATCCCTCTCACATCTCTCTCTTCTATCTCTCTCTCACGTGTTCTCTCTTCTCTCTCTCTCTTTCATGTGCTCTCTCTCCTCTCTCTCTTCTCTCTCCTCTCGTCTCTTGTTCTCTCTCTCGTTCTCTCTCCTTTTTATCTCGATTTCCCATTTTTTGTTGGTTTATTTTTAGTATAAGATATTTGTGTTAAACCATTTTATTATTTAGTGGATTGTAATGTTAAATCATGTCTTATGTTCTCTAATTCACTATTTCTCTCTCTCTCTCTCTCTCTTTATCTATTTCGTTTAGTTTAGATTTATTTTGTGCAACTTAGTCTTAACACCACCACGTTACTTTCTTAAATAAAAACTCAAGGTTTTCAACTTTAAAATCTTTTTCCCCATGGATTCGACTCGGTCTCACCACTTAACTATTGTCAGAATAATTAGTGTAGGCCGATACTTTTGAGATTTTTAGTCACGTGTTAAACGACGCATTCGTGGGCTATCAACGCACACTAGTATAAGTAAAAAGGGGAAGGACAGAGCCCTTAGGGGCATACCCCAAGGGTGAAGTACAACTTAAGGGGGAAACTAGTGCTTAGCTACGGGACGACGCCTACCGCCCTGCCTACTCCGCCCGACAACGCGTCCTGCCGTTGCTGAGAAGTCTCACCTGGAAAAAGAATGAATGAGCTTCACAACAGAAGCTCAGTAGGGACTACCAATCTCCTACTGCTCGAACAGGCAGAAGAATATATATATATCTATACAATTAATAAATAAACAGTATATATTTTAATATATATATATATTATCATTATACAATTAATTAAATAACAACGTTATATTTTACTCTACAAGGAAAAGTGTGGAAACGAAGCTACAAACTAGCAACGCTATGGAAGGACACCACGGTCGAAATCTATAGAACCTGCACGACGTGACCACCACATAGATGGCAACGCAGACAGAGCGAACCCTACCTGGACAAGAGACACTAGCTATGGAAACCGCTACCACTAGTCAACCAGTCAGGTGCGTCCACTGACGTCTTATCTTCGACCCAGGTCCAAACCTCCACTCTCGTCAGAGTGGGGACAGGAGCACAAAGTACACAATAGTAACTGCCGTAGTCTGGCCGGACTACGGTCCCACGGCTGGCCTCTCTAGGCAGTTCTGGGGCCACAAAGAGCGAGGCAGTGAGAAAAAGGACTGGCCAGCCTGCACCGGGTAGAACTCCAACCGTCCTCAGTGTCCTAGACCATCCAAGAGAGCTCTACAAAGAACTTGATGCCATTGTCCTAACCACCATTTTCCCCTCAACTCCAGAGTCCGTGACTCAAGTACGCTCGTCGCCCCGAACGCTCCATCTAAGACGCACAAGGACGGGGGTCCCAGGCAAACGGTAACAACCTCTCTCACGGGACAAACACTCAGGTGCTGAGCACTGGGAAAATGACTAGTGTAGGGCTGTACTAGGAACTAGCACTGGTGCCACGGTACAAAAAGAACTGGAAACAACGAAGACTCCACGAGAAATGGAACTCCGCAAGGCTTACCTGCCTCTGATGTTGTCGCGACGCATCAGGCCATCGCGACACTATCGCGACGCCCAAGGCCGTCGTGACCTTGTCGCGACTCCTCAAAGTGTCACGATGATGTCGCAGCGGCCTCGCCGGTCGCAACATCATCGCGACCTCTATAGCGGTCGCGATCTCAGCCGAGAGGGGTCCCGGTACAGTCCTCCCAAGGACCACCCCAAAAATCGATACAAACAATCCATATGGGGGAGGGGAGCATGGGAAACACAGAAGAAAGCATGTAAATGCATCAAACCACCCTCAAACCCCATAAAAACATGGATTACAAACAATCTACGCTTGAAGGAAATCTCACTCACCTCGAGCATGATCCTCACACACACCCCAAGACCCCAACCATGGAGAAACCACCATCTCAAGGGGGAAGGGAGCATGCTTAGAACGAGTGGGAGAAGAGGGTCCCTACCTCCAAGAGTAGAGCCGATCCGTTGGGGCCTTCACGTCAGAATGACCACCTCCTCCTCGCTCCAAGCACCATGAGCACGTTCCCTACACGATGGAGATGATAACTCCTCACCATCAGCACCATGAACTCCAAGAACCGTTGTAGAACACGAGAGACCTCAGGAGAGGAAGAAGGGAGAAGAAGAAGAAGGAAAGGGAGAGAGGGGGAAATGGGGCGCCAGCCTCGGTTTTAAATCATGGGACCCCAAGACGCAACAGGTCGGCTTAGCGCGACAACAATCTTGTCGCGACACCCCCGGGTGTCGCGACCATGTCGCGACATCCACTCTCGGCGCGACCCCTCGAAGACTGGGAAACCAGAACGCGACGGCCTGATAGGTCACGTCAATGTTGTACGCACCTGACACCCGATAAAATTGTTCTGACAGAAAGGACATCAGTCAAATCAGTCAGAAAAGCAATCGCGATGCCATCAGACGCCGCGACAAGAATGCAACACCCACCCCCGTCATGACCATGTCGCAACGGCCAAATGTGTCGTGTCCCGAGGCCTGTCGTGACAGGCTCCCCTGGCGTGACCATGTCGTGACCAGGGTGTCTGTCGCGACCCTGAGGATAGGACCAAGAGCCCAAGAGGGCCGAGTCTTACACAAAACTTGGGGTACCCGACTAGAGAGGCATTCTGAAATAGGCACCGGACCACAAAACTCGGCAAGCATACAAACCACGCTGATCTCTTAACACCCTGGTAAAACTTATATCACAACACATTTAACATAATCGGCTCATTGCTGGTCACTACGTGACCTCCAAGCAATAACACAACATGAAACACGGAATCCACATTATAACCTTACCTATCATTGGCCATCTCATGGCCTCCATGGTAATGCACCATAATGCACATAACCACACATTGAATCACATAACATTTTTAACATACTTAACATAATTAACGTAACCAACAACATTACTCACTTCAATAACCACCAATTATTCCATTAACCTAAATATGCTCTACTAATCATTAATCACCTGAGAACAACTTAAAATACCTTAAAACGGCTTGAGCTAGGTCCACAAGACCATCATTTCCCAAGGCTCAACTACTCATTTCGGATAGAAGAATGCGATGGGGGCCACTGTCGCGGTAGGATGCGACATCTCAACTAACCGCAATCACACACCCGAACGCGACAGCATTACCGTCGCGTTAAGAACATGACGGCTCGACAAGCCGCGTTCACAAACCAGAACGCGACGGGGCCAAGGGTCACGACTTGAGTACGATAGCTCGATCCATCGCCTTCTCAGACAGAAACCCTACACTCCGGTTTTCACACAGAAACCAGCTCAAAACCTCATTTCCATGCATGCCAAACTTCTACAAATCCACTAAACTATACAAGAAACATAACTACACATCGATACACCTTAAACATGCTTCAAATCAATCAAATAATATAAGAAACTAATGCGACGGGGGCCACTGTCGCGATAGGAACGCGACAGTAAGAGCCTTGACAACTCCCTCCGGTGTCTGTCACAAATCGCGATGAGGTAAACTATCTCACAACAACACAAAATGCGACGTCTGAACACGTCGTGATTCAAAAGGCACCCAACAGTTATATAAAAATAGGAAATCAGATAAGCATGCTATTACGGTCAAACAATTAGCGGAAATAGAAGTCAAATGAAGATGCTTTCTTCAGGTAAAGGTAAGTAAATAGGAAGGGGAGCAGAATGATGATTTTTTTTAATTAAGCTTTATGGAGAGAGAAGAAAGAAACACAATGCACAACTTGGTAATGGTGGGGGATTTCAAGGAGTTCCGCATGGGTACGAAGGGAGGGACACACGTGGGTGTCAAAAGGAGGGACACACGTAGGTGCCAAAAGGAGTGGTAACCAAACCTAAAATAAAAGAGGTCCCATCGTGATTGCCAATTTGTGAATGTGTTTTTTTTTCTTTCAAAATACCCCATAAAGAATAATTAAAAGAAGAAGAAGGAAGAAGTTTTTAAATGGAAGAAAAATATATGGTATGAAAAAAGGGTGCGTGTGTGTACGATGATGGAGCTGTGATCGCCAGGTACGTGAGGATACCGAAGGAGTGAGTGAGAGGTGTAGCATTACTTACTTTCACCCAAAGATCACGGGAGATGAACGTGGTGGGTTGACTTCTACTCCTCCAACCGCAGACCGGCAGAGAAGACTTTAGCCTGCGGCTACCTAAAGAGAAAACACCAAACAAGTGAAAGAAGAAATTAGACTAATTGTGTAGTATAAAATTTAGAGAGAAATATGACAAATGCAACAACATGGGCTTGAACACACCTTCTGGAGGTGGTGTTAAACCCCTAAAAATGTGGGTGTGAAATGAATGGAGTGTGTGTGTGAAAATGAAATGTGATGAAATGCACTAAACAAAATGAAATGAAGAATTAGAAGAAATGGGAATGAAGGAGTTTGGCAGAATGAGCCCCCTACCGTGGATGGACGAAGTGGAATAAGCTTCCTCCTCGCTTCAATACACTTGAAAGGACGAGCTTCAATGGGTCAAGGCTTGGAATGGTGCTTGAGGAAATGGTTCTTCACTTCTTTAAAGCTCGGAGTTGACTCTTCAGTGCGGCAGGGCTTCGCCGTAGTGCTTCGGTTCTTCCATTAAACATAGGCCTCAGGGGTCTTTTTATAGGGGTGCAATTTGGTAAATCGCGACGGACACAGTGATCGCCTATTGAGGTGAATCGCAACCGACCGAAGTATCGCATTTCATAAGATCGACTTGCTTCGATTAAGCCTTTCCAACATTGATTATAGCAGGTTTTAGAATCGCGACGACATAGACAGACGCGTTTCAAGCACTTCCAATATTGATTGATTCTTTCCAAATTTAATAAATAGCAACTTTAAATCGCGACGGCATGAGTGGTCCCATATTTGAGAGAATCGATGTTCACATGAGAATCGATGTTCATACAACGGAAGGTTGATTCTTTCCATAAGTAGCAACTTTGAATCGCGACAACATAAGTGGTGGCGTATTTGAAAGAATCGATCTTTGTTGGAAATTGATGTTCATAAAGAATCGTTCTTCTGATGGAGTCGATGTTCATATGATGGAAAGTCAGAAACGCGACGGACCAGGTGGACACAATTCTAATTAGCAAGAAAAACTTTCCAAAAATAATTTTGGATATTGCCATAATTCGAAATTGGAAACTCTTAAACGCAACGACCTGGGTGGACACGATTCAAAACATGGTAAGCGCCAGAAAAGGAAGTGTGTTACGCGACGATTTAACCCGTCGTGGATCAAACTCCTGAAACTGCGACCACTGTATCCGTCGCGAATCAATTGTGCACAACAGACCCCTTCAAAGCCCTTAGAAAAATTCCTAAAAATCCTAGACAAATCCAAAAAAATAGGAAAATCACTCAAGAGGTTAATTGAAGAGAGCCACTTTGAGGCATTATGGTATAACATGAAATGTACTCACTATGCTGTCAAAAATGGCGTGTCTACACTAAGGATGCAAGGAAGGTGAAGGATATCAACTCATTTTATATAAAGACAAGGATCAAGGAAAATTAGATTCTAAGACCTTCCAATATATTCGAGTTAGTGTCATTTTTTAGTCCATATCACTTAACTTGGCTAGTAGATTATTATGTTCTGAAGATTTAGGAAATAGTTGAACTTCAGTTTTCAGCCCCACTAGGGAATTCAGAATCTTCTCTGCATCAGTTATGAAAATTACTATGTAACTAATCACTGTGTAGTACCTGAACTTCACTCTCAATGTTCCCAGCAAAAGATGCACCATCACAATAGCGTATTCTCAGTCTGTTCCAGTTGCTCAAAGGGAACAATAAACTCCCTGGTTCAGATGTTAATCGGGTGTTAGCATCTCCATTTTCGAAGTTTAAATAGTGAAGAAGAAGCAAACCTGCTTCAGATTGTAGAAGCCCTCGTAGACAGCGAGCCCGAAGTCCAATGACTTAACGACCGAGATGACGGACGAACAGGAGGGGAAATTCGTACCGCGATCGAACAGTCTACAGAATAAAACAAATGATCAAACCATTCAAAAACAAGAGAAAAGAACAGGGGGTGGAAGGAAATGGGAGGCCGAGGAGTGCAACGTGAACAATACCAGCGGCGGCGGTAACTTGCTACGAAGGACATGGAGAGCGTCGTCACAGACCCCGGGTTCGGCGACCTTCACGAGCGCCCACGTGAGCAGCTCCTGCTCTGCCCATCCATCCTCACCCCGACCACCACCGTCCTCCACTCTCGATGCTCTCTCCCGCGTCCCCGACGGCACAGCAGGCGTCTCCGCCCCTGGCCGACCTACCCCACTCAGCTGCCTTCTCCTCGCTCTTCCCGGCGTCTCCACCTCCGCCCGCTTCCCTTCCGATCGGCGAGGCATTGAGACGATTTGCTTTCCCATGCTGCTGGTGTTGGTGGAGGGGGTGGTGCGCAGGAAGGGAGGGGTCCGGGGTGGGGGGTGTTGGCGGGGGTGGAGGGGTTGGTGGTGTGGTGCGCAGGGAGGGAGGGGTGTCCAGGATGGGGGTGGCGCAGAGAGGGCAGAGAGGGAGTCGAGATGGGGGTGTTGGCGCGGCGGAGGGGGCCGGGGTGGGGATGTTGGCGGGGGAAGGGGGAAATGTTTTTGGAGATTTGGCGCCTAGGAGAGGGGGATTAGTTTGGAAATGTAGGGGTTTTAGATTTAGTATTTAAAATATGTTTTTGTTTTAAGTAAATATATTATTATATTATTTATAATATTAAGATATATTATTAGTTAAATATATATTTATATTATTCACATTTAAAATATTAAGATCTTAACTATTATATTTAAAATATTAATTAAAATGAAAGATAAATTAAAATAAAAATATATATTATAAATTATATATATATATATATTACAGAGAGCTAGGCCACTTCGTCGGTTCTTATCGCCAAAAAATGGAACATCTAGCTTGAACCATGTGTACGTAGCAAATATATATGTCACTGTGAGGATGTTAGACATGTATTGTCAAGTAAATGGTAAAATCAGAAATAAGAAAAGTCAAGTAAACAAATTTTTCCTTGTAGTTCTCAGGAAGTGAGAATTCTCATGTATTGAACAATTAGATATTGAGTTTCAAATACTCACATGTACATTATCTGAAACCAGATAGCTACAAATTTTTAGCATATACTTTAAGTGCAATTCCACACCAGACCATTCACACTCCCATGGGCACATGTACTTTTGGGTGCTCCTCCTAGGACCATGTCAGGGCCCTTTTATTGGCTCATTGTAAATTCATGAGAGATCTAGCTACAGATCCCAAGTTCTAGACATTACAAGTGAAATTTCAAGAACATGAGATAAGCAAATCGAGTAAGAACTGATACGTGAATACATTATAAATCACTTTTTAGAAGAAGGAGTAGCTTAATAAATATTTCAAGTAAATTTGAAATTAATTAGTGTATCATAGTTCATGTAAAAGTTATTTCAAGTTCGAATTCTAATTAGCAGGGTGTGTCGACCTAGAATATGGGTGTGTCGACCTAAGTCACTGGAGACAGGAGTTAAGTTGATTTGAAAACAGAGTGTGTCAACCTAAATAAAAGAGAGTGTTGACACTCTGAAGGATAGTGTCAACTCTCTGCAAGGTATAGGTCGATATTATGAAGGGATAGGTCAACACTATAAGGGATAAAATCGGTCAACACTACTAGATAGATAATGGTGACACTACTGGATAGATAGTGTTGACACTACTGGACGGATAGGTCAACACTACTGCATAGATATATAGTGTTGACACTACTGGATAAATAGTGTTGACACTACTAGATAGATAGTGTTGACACTACTGGACAGATAGTGTTGACACTACCATGTTTCCAGAACACAGTCGGAAGAAAATAAGAAGAATAAGAATCCTTCACAAGAACACTTACCTAAGACATGAGTATTAGCTAAAAACGTATACAAGAGACCAAAAAGTATACCTAATAATCTTTATGACACGCAAATCAAGGGGTAAATATGATAGATACTCATATCAAGATCCTAACCAAAGATGGAGACATGAAGGAAAGGAGATACAGAAATATTACTACATGATGATCACACAATTCCAGAAATCATATAGTAGCCTTTAAAAATGAAACTTCAGATGGAACATTTGCTTTTCATTTATATTAACTGAAGTTCTTGACTTATAAACTTGATTAAAGATCAAGAAAAAAACTTATTATCTTAAAGGTAATGTGAAAGTACCTACCTTACACCTTATTTCCTTCTTCTTTATTTCCAGAAAACCAAGTTAGCTCATTTTTCTTACGCGAAAACTCCTCCCTTCCTGGCGTTTCTTCCTCTCCCAATGCTTCCACCGCCAACCCTTTCTATATACCTTCTTATATATATATATATATATATATATATATATGTATATATATATGCTTGCACATGCATATAAAACACTTCCACACTCTCCCACGTAGCTATTTATCTCATCATTACCTCCACTTTCTTTTAAGACTTACACACTCCCATGTGACACTAATTAACAAGCACGTACACTTCACGTATATATATACATGCAGAAAGTTTATCCATTTCGTTGACATTATTTTATCTTTTCTTTTAACACACACACACACACACACACACACACACATATATATATATATTATATATATTATTTATACTAATAAATATATACACTTTTACACATACCTGCCACTACCTACACATGTTCACATTTAGATGCAGGTTAAATCTTACGTAAATAGTTACGTAACTAGATTACTATATATTCATTTAATTAGGTCTCTTTGGAACCTTAATTTAATATGTAAATGACATCCAAAAAAATAAAATTTCAACCACTCTAATTACAATGTGGTAAGTTTATGATAATTTTATTTAAAATTTTCCTGAAAAAATATTTATCAAGTATAAATTGTCCTAAAAATAGATAAATCATATTTACCTCATTACCCGTGCATCAAAAATTCTCAATATCCACATTTTTGGTATCAACATATTTTTTTGATAATTATGGTAATTTCAAACTAAATTTCATTACCAAAATCCAGTGACACCTTGTCAGTGTACATATGTGCAGAAATGGTAACGACATGAAACAATATAAATCTTTAAATGATTTTCTGCTGCAAATATGCTAGGGGCTTCATACTTGGTATTAATTTGAGTTGTCACAAAATTTTCTCACATCATTGAGAATTTGTGATTGAAATAAAATCAGTCATCATTTGGTTCTCAAATATAGACCGAAATAATTCGGTCCTATTCGGCCCTATTAGGGACCGAATAGGGACCAAATTATTTCGGTCCCAAATATAGAGACCGAAATAATTCAGTCCCTATTCGGTCCTATTTAGGGACCGATAATATTCGGTCCAAATATAGAGACTGATTTAATTCGGTCCATATTCGGTCCCTATTTAGGGACCGAATAGGGACCGAATTATTTCGGTCCAAATATAGAGACCGATTTAATTCGGTCCCTATTCGGTCCCCAAATAGGGACAGAATAGGGACCGAATTATTTCGGTCCCAAATATAGAGATCGAAATAATTCGATCCACGAATAGGGACCGAATTATTTTGGTCCCAAATATAGAGACCGATTTAATTCGGTCCCTATTCGGTCCCGAAATAGGGACCGAATAGGGACCGAATTATTTCGGTCCCAAAATTAGAGACCGAAATATTCGGTCCCTAAATAGGGACGAATAGGGACGATTTTGAATCGGTCTCTAAAGCATTTATTAGAGACCGATTCATTGCAGTGACAATTCAGTCACTAGTTAGGGACCGAATAGGGACCGAAATATTTCGGTCTCTATTACCGCTTTTTTTGTACACATCATGATAGGTAGTGTAACCAAGCTTCTCTAAAAGATGTAGTTTTCTCAATCTTTCCTTTTGCCTCCATTGCCTCCATATCCTCTTCTTTCACATTGTGCAAGTTAAGGACAAATGAATAATTGTCCTTGTTCCCAGTAAGAAAATCAAACTTTCTCATCAATCTTGCCCACATCTTCTCTACTGGACCATGCTCCCGTAAGCTACAAAAATGACAATCAATATCAGCAAAACTGTTAATTACTTATCAGATAAACACTAATGGTGCACAAGTTTGAAAAGAATATACAAAAGATGGTCATCCTTATAAACATTCATTTTTTGGGGCATCCCACTATATAAATGGAAAGAAATAGGATGAATATGCCACATTCCTCACCATTATTTTGTTGTGCAATCTGTAAAATTAACGACAATTGAGCCCCCCCAAAAACATCATTTTGCTAGTCAAATGAAACAATTGCTATGATAAAATATTTATAAAACTTACGTTTGAAATATGCAAAGGAATGAAAGCAATGTTGTCCTTCTCCATTCCCCATCCTTCTACTTTGTAAATATCCATAACAAATTTAAGCAATACTCCCAAATTAGAACTAAGTTAGACGAGAACAAAACCAATGTAATAATAACATAATAACTCATAATATTGTTTACCTCCTATTGTGAACTTCAAGACACGTTGCACCAGTGGATAAGAGTGAATCAAGAAGCACCATACATGGTCTGTCGATGTCCGAATCAAAACTTGTTCCAAAGTTGCATAAGACTAGAAGACTTTAGTGCCCCCTATTCCACACAAGATAGCAAAATTGTATGTTCATTGGGCTTAATATTTTTCTAAATAGTGTACATTTCCATCTTTCTGTACAAATTTATAGTGTTCGACCTTAGAAAAATTGGTTCATTAACACCTTTAGGTATGGCAATTGTGGTGAATAAAAATGTCCAAGATGATAACATATACAAAAGACTTAACCTCTTTAATAACTGAATAGGCCAAGGCCAAGAGTTATCCAACCTATCTTATCTTATGAGTTGTTTGGTTAGAATATCAATTTTGATATAGTAGTTGTTTTGATATCTATTTGTTTTCAGAGTATAAAATAAATATAGAAGGGGAATAAAAGATTCAACAGATGTGACAATGAGAGAAGAGGAATGGATGTTATCACATTAAAAAGTGTCAAACTATGCACACTCCTCACTTTCCTCTCAAGGAAATTATCTCAGGAGGCTCATACTCTAGCAAAATTTGCTTTAAATATGTATGCTTACCAGCAAACTATTGGCACAAATATATATCTCTTTGACAAGATATCTTTTTCCTTGGTCCATGACCTCATCTTCATTGATGATCCATTCAGGTGTGCATTGAAGCACAAGCTATCTAAGTATGTGAATGCTTCTCTCACTTCTATTAGCATACTTTCCCACATATGGCTATAAAAGACGAAGTATTAAAGCAAAATAATGCAGAACTGGTCAGGTAGTGTCGACACTAGTTCAGGTAGTGTCGACACAGTGCTTCAAATACAAGGCAAAAAGATCAAGTAGTGTCGACACTAGTTCAAGTAGTGTCGACACTAGAGACAGCTTCCAGAAAATCTTCTGGCCAATATGGGACAGTGTGTCGACACTAGATCAGGTAGTGTCGACACTAGATCAGCTCCCAGAAACTTTCTGGGTCAAACTGGGACAGTGTGTCGACACTAGATCAGGTAGTGTCGACACTAGAGACCTTCCCAGAACACCTTCTGGGGTGTTTTGGGACAGTGTGTTGATACTAGATCAGGTAGTGTCGATACTAGTGCCCTTCCAGAACAAAAAAGATGAGTCAGGTGTAACCAGAAACCACGTCTCATGCAATGATTCACTTTCACCTCTTATAACTCTCTAATGAATGACATTTAGACAAAACGTTCAACACGAAAGATGATGAGGACAACTAGTAGAAGACTTTGGGGTTGGGGGTTTGATCTAATTCAGTCTCTAATCCCAAGAAAACATATGAAGAACAAAAGTCAAGTGTAGCCCGAAATCATAATATCATGCAGCGACTCTCTTCCCATGCCCATAACTCTCTAAAGAAAGACTTTTGGATAAAATGTCCAACATAAAAGATGATCGTGACTTAATGTAGAAGAACTTTTGTGAATAAAGTTTAGTCAAATTCGGTCTCAAATCACGTGCATAATAAGAAGAACGGGAAAAACCCTAACTGGGCACGACTTAGGGAAAACGATCAATACTCCATGCATACTCCATGCAAATTGGGCAAATCAAGTGCAAATGAACCTAGACTCAAGGATATACATGATGGTGTTGGTTTTCTTTAATCTTGGCCCGAGAACACCTACCCTTATGTAGATCTAAGACCAGTCGACGTTCTGGACGCAGCAGAGGATGAAGGGGATGAAGCTCCGGGTTCCCAGCCTTTCTCCTTCTCCTCAGGAGCTCTAGCCTGCCTCTAAACGACCCCAACTCGTTGTTAAACCTTCCCCAAGAGTTTAAGGACGAGTTCTTATAGTTTTAGGGTGTAGTTAAGAGTCCTAACGAGACTAGGAAAGGGGCTACGAGTTCTGTCTCCCACTTTCCATAAAATCTGGGATTCTCTTACCCAAAAGAGGTAGCAAAGGTTTAGGAAACCACCAATTGGGGTTGGGTTCGGTTTTGGCTTACCTTGCATGACTAATTACCTTAATTTTAACCCTAACTTACCCTCTCCAATTATGGCATAATTACATACACGAATTTCTGGGAAATTTTCTGTCCTAGTTTGTTTATATCCTTGGGCCAAATGTGCTCTATTGGCCCAATCTTGTTAATGGGTCATTAATACATGGTGTTGGAAGTCTCTCTAATATGTTTACCTTGGGTTTAATGGATAATGCTTTGTGATGCTGCTCTGCTAATTACTAGGCATGTGTCTCTGAGTACTTTGCTAATGCTCACTCTTTCACATTTGTAGGATGCTCATGAGTTTTTGAATTTTCTTCTAAATGAACTTGCTGATATCCTGGAGAAGGAATTGAATGATGTGAAAGGATCCCCTGAAACATCATCTCCATCAGAAAAAAATGGTAATGGACTGCAAAATTCTCCAGTCAATGGTGCTAAAGAAGAACCACAGATGACATGGGTCCACAAAAGTTTTCAGGTAGGTCAATCTTTCCTATCTTGTGTAATTTCTATTCAGATTAATTTAGCATGCTTTCTAACTGGGATACTCTCTTTCAACATTCTCACTAGTAATGCAGATAGGAACATCATATTTGTCTCATTCATTCAAGCTTTGCATCTTATACTAGATACCTAGTTTTTTTTAAAAAAAATATTTAAAAAATAGAGACCGATTAGTGACCGATTTAATTCGGTCACTATTCGGTCCAAAAAATAGGGACCGATTAGTGACCGAATTAAATCGGTCACTAATAGTCACCGATTTAATTCGGTCACTATTCGGTCCCCAAAAATAGGCACCGATTAGTGACCGAATTTAATCGGTCAAATTAGTGACCGATTTAAATCGGTCACTATTCGGTTCCCAAAAGTAGGGACCCGACCGAATAGTGACCGAAAATTTTCGGTCACTATTAGTGACCGATTGAAATCGGTCACTATTCGGTCCCAAAAATAGGGGACCGAACAGTGACCGAATATTTCGGTCACTAATAGTGACCGATAAATTCGGTCACTGTTCGGTCCCTAAATAGGGACCGGAATAGTCTTGACCGACGAATTCGGTCACTATTCGGTGACTATTCGGTCTCTGAGTCTTTTAGTGACCGATTAGGGACCGAATAGAGACCGAAAATGTCGGTCTCTAAATGCGCATTTTCTTGTAGTGAATGGTGGTAGGCCGTCATATTTATGTGGCTTGGAATGAGATTGGTCAGCTAGTCGAGCTAGGTGCGCATTCACTTAGATCATTTCTGGGGACCATTGCCAGGGATCCACAGAATATATCAATCAATTTTAAAGACCGGAGAAAATTGCCCAAAACATTTAAGGATGATATGTTTGCATATGTTCAGGTAATTTCCCAAAACTAACGCTGCTTCTCTGTTTGGTTCTTCAGAACATAAAAGCAAGTTGTTAAAGGCTTCACCAAATATATAGTTTTTAACCTTCCTTAGTGAAGGCTTCACCAAAGATATAGTTTGCAGAACTAGCTAATTCTAACTAAATTGATAGGAATTGGAAGTTATCAATCTACTTTAGTAAATTTATGATTAGGCATACTTCATTATCACCAAATTTCTTCCAAATCAACTATTCATTTCTATTTTCTGCTATAATTTTATTATCAGTTATAGCTAGTCTTAATGCTAGAAATAGAAACTTACAAGCACGTTGATTGGGCTATAAACATTATGTTTTCATGTTATCAATAGAGAAAATGATATCTCTGATGAAAGAAGAAAATAAAATTTTCAATTATTTGAATAATAAGTGGCGCTCTTGGATATGTCAACCACAAATTGTACTTCAACTATAATGAGAAAACGAAGCAGTAAAAGTTTCCAAGCAGAGCACGACTTGATGCGGGTCAATGGAAAGAGGCGGTTAAACTATGAACAAGCTTGGAATGGAAGGTATATTAAGAGAATATATTGTGAAAATTATTTTGGATCTTATTTTTAATTGTATTTTTGACTTCTTGCAACGGTCAAGTGATACAAACAGGAAGAACAAGAGTAAGCAAAAGTGGTGCTATTATACTGGGACATGGTCTATAGAAAACATACATGAAGAGAAGTTTTGTAACAGACTTCATTGTTCAATCTTTTAATTATTAAATTTTTGACAAACTACTATCTAAATTTGTTTGTTCACAGCATGTAAAAAATAAATATGACTTGGACTGTGCTAATTTGTTCATAAAGAGACATACATGAAAGGATGGAAAGCTTGTCAATGAGGGAGCATTACATGTCATTGTAAGCCTATGAGTTTGATAAAAAGTTGATACTATGTTTATTCTAAAAAATAATATATCCTTTGTCCTCATTTAATAAGAAAAGTTTAAATCTTTGAAAAGTGCACAACCACCAAGTGATAGCTCTTTAGCATATCTAGTGGCTACAAGAAATGCTATCTATACAAAGGTCTAGGCCCGGATAGACCTGTCCGTGTTAGTGGCGTGGGCACTCGTCCCACTCCAACTTCTATGTGGGCGAATGAGTCCATAGAAAGTGTAAAGACTGAGAATAGACAATTGATGGAGAGGATGAAGAAGTTAGAGAGAAAAATTTGTCAAGATGGAGAGTATGATTATGGCATCCTAGGGATATATGAAAACTGTCATGTTTTTTAGTATGACATTTTAAATTGATCAACATAAATCAACGTTACTTTTTTGTTAATTTACTGTTATAGGCCATGAATAAGACTGTTCCATCTCCATAATACGTACTTATAACTAGCGCATTTGAGGCCAATGGTGTAGATATGGATGCAAAGTATATTATAGATTGTGAAGATCTAAGAATGGAATAACGAACATGCATTTCTCTTTCAAGGAGTTGTATATAATTTTCTTATGCATGCTCAAAATTTTCTTATGCATGAATTTTTTTTATATATGTTATTGGAAGACATGTCCTTTTGGTTGACATTGAGATGCAACACACAACTGATGGAATCCTCATGAGCACAAATTTAGAAAGGATGGTCATGGATTGCAAAATAGGCACTGAGTACTGTAAGGTATCAGTGACCTATATATACTCAAAGGCCAGACACGTCACTTTTTATTAAGGATCAGTTTAGGAGAAGGCTGAGAGATGCTCTTAGAAGACACATCTTATGGTTAAAACTATGTAAATAGTTATTGACTATTTCTTCCAATTTAACCTTTCTATTAGCCCTCGAACAGCAGACTACAGTCACCTAGAGGGGGGTCAATAGGTGTAGATAGAAATCTGAAAAGACAAATAAACACTTGAAACTTTGGTTAGTGAATAACATTGTGTGCAATGAAAGTTAAATGAGCGGAAGCAGTCACAAACAATGAACACACAAAAGTTATCCTAGTTTGGTACTTCCCAATGGAAGACCTATGTCTAGTCCCCAAGCAATCTCTTGAGATTTCACTAACTAAGGATACAATCCCCCTTAATGGACAATTACAACACTCAACCTTACTTGTCTTCTTCTCTTTCCCGATTAAGAAGGTAACTCACTTCTTTTATAAGTTCAGAAGCAAACCTACTGGAACAAATCCTAGTGTGGTTCTTCCCTCAATAAGGGGAACACTAGTACAAACCCCAGCTAGTCGCAACATCTAGTAATCAACTAGTTTTCTCTTCAGAGGAAGAGGAACATTGTGTACAACTTCACAGTCAGACATAAGTCTTTCTTAAGAAAAGAAAGAACAAGCAGAGAGCTACATAAAATAAACAAGATGAAGCTCAAACTCTCAACTTACAGTCTCTCCCCAGATTTACAATATTGTACAGAGAGAGGGAAGAAGGAATGAAACTTGAACGTAGAACACTTGGGAGGACTTTCTTATTGCCATGATGTGTGTTTCTTTGCTCTAGTTCAAAACCTTCGGCTCTTTTATAGAGGAAGTAAAGAAGAGGACCGTTGAGAGATAACCATTGGAGTCTCTTAGATTTGATGCTTCTTCTTCTACTACTCACTTTGTGTCTAACGGTTCTTTTGAAGCAGAAGAAAGTCTTCATAGGTTTGTGCTTGTTTTCAAGGTCGTAGGTAGTAGGTATCTGCAAGCAATAAATGTAAGAAGAGGATAGTAAGAGAGAGATACATAACATGTCAGTTGAACCATACCACTTTTGCCTTTAGTCCATATTTCCTACTGACATCATGCTATAGTAGGTAGGTTCCTTTCTTTCTTGTAGGAAAGAAGGAATCGTTTGAGTTCATGTTTTCTGTTGGCACCCTTTTACCTACCATAATAAGATAGAAAGCATACAACATAACTAACTTAAAGATCTGAAGAATATTTGAATTTTCATTGGGCGCCAAAGACATTTGTTCATTAATCGATGCACACAAGAGTAAGTCATTAATAATCGATGTACAATATAAGTATTGAACACTTATAACATCAATCGATGTATTTTAACATTAATCAGAATGCAAATATGACAAGTGTTTATTAATCGGAAGGAAAATAACACCACTCGATACATTTTCAATCAATTGTTCACCAATCGGAAGATATAGTATTTATAACACTTATCGGAACAATAATTGGTCACTAATCGGAAAAAATAAACATTCATTCACCACTAATCGGAAAAAATAAACATTCGTTCACCAATCACAACGTCTAAACATCAATCAAAACAATCCTTGGTCACCAATCGGAAGAAATTTGGTCACCATTCGTTAGGGGATTTCTTCAATAATCGGAACACATCAATCGGAACAGGAAAAATGTCCACTTAACATGACGCGTATAACCAATCTTTCACCAGTCGAAGTCTAACTTCGACTTGTAACTAGAAACCTTCACCAGTCAAAATCTAACTTAAACTTGTGACCATTTAAAGATCAAATCTTTATTACATTAGATTTTTCATGATAATTATGAGAGAAAAATATTATTAAATATAGTATGAGATTCAAGAAAGAAAATATGTTTTATATATTCATGAAAAACATATGGAAAGGAAATAAAAAGAGATAAAGCATTATGAGCAGAAAAGAATAGGTCGACATATGATCATCATGTGTTGACAAACAAGTCGACACATGGACATCCTATGTCAACACACATCTATGTCTGTCGACACATGAATATTATCTGCCGACAAGACATCATAAAAATGATTTTATGAGAATACTTTTGATGATTATTTGTGCATATATTATTATATGGATATACATGAGTACAATTATCATTAAAACAATATATTTATGATATCTATGAGTTTTAGTTATCACTAAAACAAGGGATAAATATAATAGTGGTTCAACACTTTTATCATATGTCTTCAATTTGGTAACTTAGCCTTGCATGATCTATTTTTTTCAGATTCTGATCCATCCAGGATGTTTCTTGCTTTGGACCTCATGTTAACTCTAGCTTGGGATGTTTTGACTGTACACATTGGCTACAAGCATTAACATATCTAGACAATTTTTTTTATTTTGAGATACACTAACCTTTTATTTTGGGACATGTCAAATTTTGTAATGGCAGGTTGACAAATATGTACACAGTAAATATATATTTACTTTGGACAATTTGAATATTGTGTATATGGAGGCCATGTGCTTGTATATATATGGAGGCCATAGGTCCTTAGTGGAGTTTTCCTCTTGTCTATGGATAGGTGTGGTTATATATGGAGGCCATGTGAATATTTTCTACATATTTACTTTGGAGAAATTCAAATGTTTTATGGATATGTATGATTATTTGCTATTTGTATGTTTGTAAGAAAAAGATTGTGTGTTTACATATGATCATCCACGTATGGATGGACATGAATAAATATGGATGACTCATAGTATTTTTTTTTAAGTAGTATTTTATATGCACCGGTGAAGTTATGTTGTAATTATTCTCCCTTTTCATGGTCTTCAACTTCCCAATCACTTTATTTTAACCTTTGGATAAAGATGCAAAACTTGATCTTCTGCCCAGGCAATTGAAATAGATGACCAAGAATTGGAATTAGGTCTTTCAAGTTTAGGTGTTGTGAACACCTTGTTTGGCGCACTTTTTAGGTAAAAAAAGTTTTCAAAGTTGATCTAAGATTGGTTCTTGACTTTTAATGCTCTAATATAGTTAAATTTTGTCCAATTATACCAACTTTGGAGTGATAATTAAGACAATTGTTTCAACAACTATTCTGGAGGAGGCATTGAATGGTATTGTTACCATTTCCTCATGTGATTCAACATGAGGAAAGAGTCCATAGGATGAAGGCAAGAAAAGTTTACATCCTTATTGAACTCTCTATTTGGCCTTCTTTTAGGATACACTGGTTTTTTATATTGTGATAGACTTTATTTTGGGCCATGTCAAATTTTGGAATGTCAAGTTGACAAATATGTACATAGTAAATATATGTTTACTTTGGATAATTTCAATAATTTGTATATGGAAGCCATGCACTTGTATATATATATGGAGGTCACGTCCTTAATTTGTATGGACAAGTATGGTTATATATGGAGGCCATGTGAATATTTTCTATATGTTTACTTTAGGGAAATTTGAATGTGTTATGGACAAGTATGATTATATGCTATTTGTACGTTTGTAAAAGAAAAGTCTATATGTTTACATACGATCCACGTACATGGGCAAGTACGGACAGGTATGGATATGTGTAAACATATATATATTTGTAAAAAAAGAAAATAAAATGTACACCTACGATTTTTAGTGATAATGACTAAACAACATTACATACAATTCTTTAAACCATAATTCTAGTGTCATGTATTGCAATACTTATATATATAAAACTATTTATAATCATATCTAAAAACTATTGGTACAGTTACAAACTGTAACGCCCCGACGCAGAATATCAGAGCAGTAATACAGTTATTTAAATAGTATCGGGCGACAAATAGACATCAAACCATTGCACAATTGGAAATAAGTCAAACGAAATCCAACTTCATTAATAATTCATCAACCAACTATTGCAATCACTAATCAGAGCCAAAACTAGGGTCCAGAGTACTTTATTCAAATCCAAACTAATGCATATCGACTAACTAAAGACTAACTAACTAACTAAAAGCACTGGTTGTCGAAATGTGTGGTCACTCCTGCTCCTCCTCATTCCCTTCCTCGTGAGTGTGGTAGTCTCCATCAGACTCACCTGAAACACATGAAATAAATAGCGCAGGATGAGCGATAAATGCCCAGTAGGACTTAATATCTCATATAAACAAGCATGCTTTAAGTGATTAATGCCTTATAAGGCAAGATAACTAAAGAAAGCGATCAAGTATAGTCAAGAGGATAATGTCGCATGACAACGAGAGAATAATAGCACTTTTCAAGAGAATATACCATAACAAATATGATAACGGATTGACCATGTAACGATATAGCACGTACGGTTGCACAAAAGTGCACTAGTAAAGATAGCACTTCTGGTCGAGCTCCTTGTCAACCCAAACGAGATAGTATAGTGATTGATTGATTGTCATAGATTAAATCTTGATAGTATAAATAGTACTGGATGTATGCCGATATCCTGATCATTTTAACTCCTATGGGCAAATAGAACTTTTCGGATGCACCTCCTAGGACTAGATCGGGCCCTATTACCTGGCATAAGTTATGTTTCTTATCTTAGACAATCAATTGTATGGCCAAATAGAGTACCAAGAATAGATGAGAGTAATTGACGAATAGACGAGAGTGTAGAGAGAATATGAATAGACGAGAGTACAGAGATAGTAGATGAGATAGGGACATATTGATAAAAACAACGATAAACAAGCGATAGTAATAGTTGCACAGCACTAAGTCGTGTGCCGGCAGTCCGGTAGAAGTCACAACCGCCTACTAGCCGTGCCATGACATAGGCCAAAGGTCCGACATAGTCCCAAGGTAAGAGAGAACACACTAAGGCCGTTGGATCATATTGATCCCTAGGGTGTAAAAGGGTTTTAATGGTACAACCCGCTCGTCGGCAATGAACGTCCGCCGAAGCCAAGGAAACTTTCGGAGGCCTTGACAAGGAGTCCATAGTCCTGTCAGGAGTATTCCCATGACGGAGAGGTGGTCCAAGCCAAGATAGAAGGGTGTAACGAAACATTGTCTATCTTGCCTCGAGTGCTCGAAGGCAGAGGGACGTGATAACGGTATGCAAAATACACGAATAAAAATAAAGACAAGTTTATTAAAATAATAGGGAGATTTAGTAAATAATTATACTTAATTACCATATATATATTATTGAGTAATTTAATAGGGTCTCATGGCAAATATTAATGTTTAGTGTGTACAAGTGTAAGGAAATCATGAGAATAGGAATAATCATGCACATAACTTTTATTTAATGGAGTTTATATAAATAATGCCCAATATTAGTAAACAGGTCGCAAGTGTTCACAATAGTATGTAATTAAGGTTAAATAGGGATTTAATGGCATAATTAATAGGGGTATACATGAAATTTAGGGTTCTGGTTGCAACAGTGAAATCGCAACGGGGGTACCCGTCGCGTTTCAAGTCGCGACAGATGGGCCGGTCGCATTCTGCTAAACTGGGCCAGGCCCATGAGTGTGGCGGAAACCGCGACGGGTCGGGCCGTCGCGTTCAAGACGAGGCGCCCAACCCTGTCGCGACCTTCTGAGATCGCGAAGGGTCAGGCCGTCAAGATTTCAGAAGGCAGGCCGAAGCCCAAAAGGGGAAACAGCCCCATTTTAGGTCTCGGTCCTTCCTTCCATGGCTTGATATAGGGCCATTCAAAACTCAATATAAAATCACATACATGTCCAAAAATCACGAAACTAATTTTAAATGAAAATAGACATGCCGAGGTATCAACAAGAATGAGTAATTAGGAAATAGGCATGGATTGGACTTGCTTTAATTATGTTACATTTCGGTGACCTAAAACATACATAGTGTTGGAAATTGATTTAATTCACAAAGGATACATGATGAAAATTGGGAAAAATAGGATTATTCGAATCCTTACATCATGCAGTATATATGATAAAATTTTCAAGGCATGAGATCAAGTGTAGATATGGATTTAAATGAAACATGTCATTTCGGGTATATGCTTTCAACGGGAATTGGAGCATGAAATACTCCCAATAGGCATGATGAAAATTGAGGAAAATATGGGGCTTTCGAAGATGGATACATTGGCTACCTATGGCCGAACTTAATTGATTTGTGTTTGAGAGATTGCCTACCTTTTCACGCTGTGAAATCCTAGGGTTTAAGATGACAAAAATGCCAAATCCTCCTTGCTCCAAGCCTCCTTCTTCTTGCTCCCCACGTTCAAACCTTCTCTCCTCATTCTCCAATGCTCCAAAAATGATCTAGGGTTGAGTAGGCACGAATTGGGGGTGTATTTGCTTGTTTCAGAGTCCCTATTCACTTACAACTCTTCCTTCTCCTCTAGCTACAAAAATTCTATATTTATCTCTATTTTCCTAATATTTATCCACCTAAATAGCTTGGGGAGATGTCTAATTTCGTGTCCAAGAGGTTATGATAGGATTATGACTCTTTTTTATGATAAATATGGGTTAATTAGTAGTTATCTTAACCCTTTTTTAATTATCACTATTTTTGGTACGAATTTAGCTTAATTATCTCCCATCCAAAGATGGGCTCTTGACTTTTTGGCCCATTAATTCATGTACTGTCTATTTGTTTAACCTATTTTCTAATTTAGCTTAATAGGTTTTAATTTATTCCCTTTGCTTTTAATAAATCTTATTTTATTTCCAATTTAATATTATTTATCGAAATAAAAAATTTAGAGTTGCTACACAAACCATCAATATAAGTATTGTAATATGTCATTGTTGTGGTGCTATACCTATGCTTTTAATGACTTATATCTACTACTGTTATACATAAGTATATACCTGACATACAGCTACAATTATTTTTGCATGGTTTAGCCTTTATAGCGACGCTAGCATATGTGTCAGATTGTAACGGTAGTTAATTCTGTGGGTAAAAGGTTTAACTTCAGATTTTGGATATATACGTCCGGTTAATAACCGAAGTTATAGCTCTCTTCTATTGTAGTGAATGCTACATGGGACCAAAAGACATGGCAGTAAAATGTTCAAAAGATCAAATTGTGGGGTCTTATATACACAACTGATAACTAAAGTTGAGTGTTTAAGAGGGACATTAGGTTCATTAATTATCGTTTTCTATAGTTGCGTAGAATCGAAAAGTTGTCTCGAAAATTTGAGGGGATCTAAATATCCTCTTTAGGAGAATTGGTTCACAATTTGACATTGTTCATTAGATGACCATTATTGTCTCTTGAATTTTGAGAGGGTTGTACTGAGATGTACTTTATATTGGGATCTTGAACTTGAAATAGCCTTTTTCATTTTTAAAATAGAAATTATTGTTACCGTAAAAGACAACTATGTCATCATTACTAAATTAATGTTAAATATGTCATCTTAAATAAAGAAACGTCACAAATATGTCAGGGTTAGTCATTCAAAGAATAACATTCTTTCAGAGTTTTGTTATTTGAAGATAATATCGTTATTGTATCCTTTTTAAGATCCAAAAATAAAAAAGGACATTTTTTATCAGTTAATCTAATCCATGATTAAATGGATGAGAAGTAACACTATATCACATGATCCACAATGTTTTCTATTTACAAATATTATATTTGTCATATTTTGTATATACAACAATGTTTTCTAAGCAAAAAACCTTTTTTCTTATGTCAAGTACAATTTTAAATTGAACTGTACCATAAAACCTTTGCTTGATTCAGTTACAAATCAATTCAATTTACCCAAAATTCTCCCTCAAACTAAATTGAACGAACTTGCCTACATGTCGTTTGAGAGCTAATTTATCTTCTACTCATTCCTCGTTGCTAAAAAACATGTCGGACTATTCTCTATCACCCATTATTGCCTTTGAAAGTTATCATTCCTATCAAATGAAATTAACAGAAGGCCTCAAACACAATTCTAGACAGAATGTGTATTCTTAATTAAGCAGTCCTGCCCGGCCCGTTAAAAGAAGCTGATTTGACTTGCACAAAACTCTACCCCATTAT
This sequence comes from Colocasia esculenta, assembly GCA_014218235.1. NCBI lineage: Eukaryota > Viridiplantae > Streptophyta > Magnoliopsida > Alismatales > Araceae > Colocasia > Colocasia esculenta. The sequence goes on along the minus strand of CM024757.1, from coordinate 20,082,814 downwards.
CAAACTTCGTCAAAGAAAACAATTATAGGCTGATCTTGTTGGAATATTTAGAGTTCAATGTAAAAGTTTGTTTTCGATTTCATTTGATTGATTTGGTGAACTCTACGAGAGTTTTTGATATGAGATTTTTATCTCATGCTGGGCTGATTTTCTAAGTTTATCCTATATTAGAGAACGAGACAAACTTCTCTATTATAAGATAGTTCCTTTTCCCTACAAGTATATCCCTTAAAGGGGATCATGAACAAGGGACCATTGGACCTTAGACCACCTTGCACACGTGCATGTGTGCTGCGGGCACCAAGTGGAGGCTTATAGTTGACTGTTTATATGGTTTTCTTTATTTTTATTTTTACTTATGGCATTATGATCGATTGTTTGAATTCCCCTCGAATTTCTTGCCATTTAATTTTTTTTCTTCCCGTGTTTGGAGCCGGAACGGTCGCTCACCTTTAATGAGATTATGAGAGGAGCAAAGGGCCGGGGAAGGATCCCTCCTCTCTCTGGCTCACCCAAAACTGTTATGCATTCTTGTTCTCTAGTGTTCCCATTCTCTACTTGATGTTGGATGGCAAATTTGACAACTTAATTCGGTTGAATTAATGATGTTAAAGGAAAAAGAAACGATGATTGATGTCATGGGGGAGTGCATATGGGCAGCAGGCGTAGCTTGTAATTAAGAAAATGGGCACAAGGATCGTTGGCTGACCCGTATTTTATGCCTTAGAAGTCGGGCCGGTGTCCTCTCTGCTCCAACAACCACCACCTCGTTCACGAACGGCCCATTAAAAACCCACCTGGTTTCCATCTCTGCATGGCGGTGCTCCTCTGCACAGAGGAATCTTGGGTTCGGCATATATCTATACACATATTTTATACCCCACTCGCACAATAAGAAAAAACAGCCTAGATTAATTGGTCAGTGAATTGTTGGGTGGAAATGAGAGTTGAAATGACCATATTTTAGATCTAATTAAATTGCAAGGGATCAAGTAAAATTGTTTGACAAATGGGTCACTGGGTTAAACTTTATATTCCACCTTGGTGTTGTTTTTCCGGTCGTAAAATGATGTAATTCTCTAATTTTAGAATACCGATTTTGAAACACATGCTTTTTTTTTTAATTTTTTTTTTGAAATTGGGGTGTTTTTGTTTGCATTGCCATGAAATAAAAATATATATGTCGTTGTTTTGTTGTAATTTCAAATCAGTTTTTCTCTCATTTTGGCTTTTGATGGGTATGAACTATAAACCTAAATAAGATTGTACAAATCAAGGGTCCTATATAGTGAAAGATAACCATTTTAACTGGTTCACCGGTAAACAAATAAGTCAAGAACCCTCCGAAATAAAATAATTACAGATTTTTCTCTATATTATACAATAAGATCAGTACAAGCAAGCTTTTATTTCATGACTAAGATTGACCTTGACCTGGACAAGAAACTAAATTCTTTTGGGTCAAAGCATTGCGCTCAATCCTACATACAAAATCACGCCAAGATCTTATTTAATAGGAAAGCTAACTTATATATTATTGAATAAGCAGGAAAATATAAATTTATAGAGAAATATTTTGAGTGGTGTGTGCGTACATTATCATGTGATTAGATATCCAATTATATTGATGTGATGTGAATTGAACAATCAGATAATATCTGTACACACTTTTTTGGAAGAGTGTGCATCAAATATTTCTCAAACTTATATACGTAGAATCCAAATGAGTCGACGGAGGTACCCAACAATTGCTAGGTGCCGTGACGCCATTTTAGCCAAAACTTCACCATTGCACGTACCCTGGAAACTACAGACAATGAACATATAGATAGGCATAAACTCCAGTCGGTCACGCCAAAGAGGGGTTCACCAGCCTCTTCTTCTGGAACTGGAAGGCTTTGCCCACCACTTTAATTCCTAATTAATGACAAAAAGGCTTACTTCAACTGACTCAAAGCTGCCAAAAAAAACAAAATCTAAATTCATAACTAGTAGTGACCTCCCATTTCATCACTAAAATCAGCTAGGATTTTAGAAAGATCCGACAGTCACCAACTTTCCCAAGAGAAGAAGAGTGGTCACTCTCTCTACATGGGCTGACAGAAAATCGGATCGCGAGACACCGATTTGGAGGTAGATTCTTTGTTGTCATCGAAACCGACATCTAAATTTTTATAAGTATTGTCAAATGATGCCTTCGATATCTTATTCTTTCAATCTCCACGTGCCCAACCAGCACTCTCTTCACATGCTCGGACCACTTCTCAGGCCCTTACCCAGGGCTTTCCTCATTCAAGACCGGTTGGTTACTTTTTCTCTTGGAAGCCACACAATAAGAGACTACCTTAATTGCAAAGTACCATAGAAGATGGACCTCTCCCAACTTCTGGATCTAACATTGCATTGTTTTATTATGCTATGTAAAGTTGAAGTCCAAAGTACTGACAAATCAAGAGAGATGAATATATCGAGAGCTAGTGAGAGTTAAAGTGGTTCAGTCTTATTCTTGTGAGATTTCTATCCACTCCCCCACGATGTGTAAGGATAATACACTGCCTTCCTTCCAACCATACACACACACACATGTTTGGAGTGACCATTCATCCCAAACGATGTCTTAGCATTAAACACACATACACACAAAGTAAATATTTATACACAAATTCAATTATGACAAGATTTAACACATTTACTATAACGACTTCAGAAATCCGACCCTCGATTTCCATCGAGAATCCGGTTTTCGTCGCCGCCATCCACGGATCTAAGAACCCAACCCTCGATTCCCACCGAGAACCCGATTTCTGATGCTGTCACCAACAGATCCGATCCGTAGGTGGCAACGTTGGAAACTGAATTCTCGGTGGGAATCGAGGGTCGGGTTTTCAGGGTCCTTACATTTAAGCTCAACGTTAAGGAAAATGGGAGAAGAATATAGCCTAAAAGAAAATGGTAGAAGAATATAGCATAATCGAAGATCTCTATTCCACCTGTCAAAGTGGACTCAGAACTTCTCAAGAACAACACCAAATCTCGTCCAGAAATTGTTTTTCATAACTTCAGATGATCTCCTTCAAGCATCCATCAAGAACTCCTTCGACTGTATCTCATCCACAAAGAAAGATACATTCATACTCATGAAATGAGAAGAATAAGGATGGAAGCAGGTAGAACCCATTAGAATCTCTTGGAGCCTTAATCTCCCTTCTTCTGAGAAGACAGAGGGAGAGATATTATTTATATACAATTTGTAGATAAGAGTGGGCATAACAACCTCATACGGATGGTATGCACTCAAAGATTCCTTGCGTAATTATAATATGTCTCATGCAGATGGCATGCGTTTGAAGATTCCTAGCGTAGCCATAATCTGTTGACCTATGCCTTTTTCTAAGTCAATCTATGTGAAGATAAAAATAACAGGAAACTTCTATGAACAATCTCAGTCGACCTGTGCATTGTGTAGGTCAACTTGCATTGAACTCTGTAACACAAGAAAGCTCTTTAGAATGTTTAGGTCAACTTGCAATTTGTTGTTGGTCAATCTGCATTATACCTTCAAACACAGGTTGCTCTTAAGGTGTGATAGGTTGACTTGCGAAATTTCATAGGTCACTCTATGCAAAACTCTTGCATAAAACATCAATCTCTAAGCAAAATAGACTGACACGTACTTACCTATAAGTTGATTAAATCCCTATTTCTCTCAAGACTTAGATCATTTGAACTTTAATTTTTTGTGACACATGACCATCATTCTATTCAACTCATGGGTTTTCTAGACTTCAAGAATTAACATTTTTTCTACTATCACAACTTGGAGGTTATCATACTAATAAGATTAGGTTTTGTTGTCATCAAAATTATCGATGAACTCAACAATCATCCCCTTTTTTTATAATGATAAAACTTTCAAAAATTTCTTACACAACTACCATAAGAAATATGAGCATATTCTTCATACATCCACAACAACTACCTGAGCAAGTTGAGCGATTCATCGGTTGAAAAATATAGCCAATCATATAGCATTAAGCAACAACCACATAAGCTCATTTCAAAACAATGTGATGTGAATTTCTTCAAATTTTAACTTAAGACAATGCATTTAACCTAGCACTTAACTTGAAATGATTAACCTAATGAAACTTGAGAGCATGCAAGGAAGCAAGAACACTAACAAGCAAGTAAATACTCCTACTAGCCTAGATACTTTTCCCGCTTATTGACATTATCAAACATGGGTGGAGGATAAGAAAAAGCAATATCCACTTATTTTGGACGAAGAAGGTAGTCCCAAATGTCATGAAAAAGATTAGTCTTGTTCTCCAAGTGGGTAGAAATGGTGTTTAGGTTTTGTTGATAACTCGCATATTCATGACGAATACTTGCCATGTCCCTTGCTAGAATCTCCACATTAGCATTGATTTTGATGAAGATGTCCCGGCTAATCCAATTAATTATTAATCATTTCAAACCTCTCATTGCAATGTTTCATTTCCATGAACTCCATGATGGTGTGGGGAAGAAGGACCAATGGGAATATGTGTTGGAATTTCCTCACCTACTGTTGCCTCTTGAGCTTCATGTTGTTGGACTTGTTCATGTTCTTGTCCAAATTCCTCTTACTCTAATTCAATAGAATCATCATCCTCATTTTCATTGTCACTTTGCCAGGAAAAATTTGCCTCATATTCCTAATTACCTAATCATTTTGTTGATAATAGCACATAAATTTCTGAACCTTGTGACGATTATAGATGTCCTTGTGTTGTATTTTCTTGCAGGCTTCATCTATGAGATCATTGTTATACAACCCAAAAAGTTTCATAAGTGCTATAGCATATGGCAATGACATCTTGCATTGTTTCTTACATAAGAGAATAAGATGTGTCATCAACATTTTGCCCTTGAAACTTGATCTAGATCTGCTTCTCTCTTTTGAATATATGATATCAGTCATTATGTGATGCATCACTCTTCACATTAATGGAGGAAAAATGTTGGCATTCAACTTTATCTTTCCATCTAGTTGCTCTTTATACTCTTCTTCTGTACATGATAGTATAAGCCTCTTTGAGATCAAACTTATATGACCTTGGCAAACCTACATCCGAGACCTGAGAAGGAGCCAAATTCCGTACCACCACCCACAAGTCAATAAGACTCAAAAGGGTTCATTACTACTATGACCGACAAATTTAATTAAATAATTAAAGTTATTATTTTAAATTTACATGATTGATAGGATTTTAAAATACATTGTTTGTAATAAATAAATGAAGCTCATGTAATTAAACTTCTCGAGTTTGGGGTAATATTATAGCAATCAATAATTTAAATAATTAAATCAAGTTATTCTAAATTATTGCATGTCAAAAAGGATTTTCAATAATTCATGGTTGCAATAAATAAATTATATCTATGCATTTAGATTATTAAATTATATGGGTAGTGTATTCCTACGTGTTAGGAATCCCATTTGAAGTTGGAATCTGAACCATAGAAGGACTGGATTTCAGAAAGAGTCCAAGGTTAGAATTTTATATTAGGTGTGAATCTCTTAAGAAGAGAAGGTCGTCTATGGGGTAGGAAGTAAATTTCCAAAGTTGAAATTTCTATAAGCTAGTGGCATCTATTGTTTCTATTTGTCCTTACTCTCTTAAGGATTTTAATTCCCATTATCATTCTTTGATAGAGACTGGTAGTTTAGGTTCTCAATCGTAGGCCTATATCTATGTTGAGTGCCTGCTAGGTTGCAGTTTGGTTGGGAGGTTTCCGAAGAGAAACCTACTACGTTTCTAGGCAGCAAGGGAGAGGTTCGTCATAGGAAGCTGTGTTTCACGTAGGTGAAGTCTTCTGGGCTAAAGGTTCTCAATTTCATATCAAGGGGATTTCTAGTTGTCTAGATCTTCGCTAAGTTTAAGGAAGGAGGATTCATACAACCTTTAGCATGCATGGTTTAGTTTCATTTTGTCTTATGATGGATTATGATATGTTGTATATGTAAAATATGTATAAAAGATTTTAAGACCATTCATATCGTCCTCTGTTTTGTTTGATCTAACAATCATATGAAATATGTCTATTTGCTCTGAAAGATATTACTATGATATAACTTTGAGCCAAGAAATATTTGATGCACATATAAGAACCATGGACAGTGCCATCTAAGAAAAGATGAACTTTCCTTAAAAGTATCTAAGTTAGAACATAAGTGTATGCAGGAAAACCTAATGGAAGGTGGACAAAAGTTTTCAGTACCGCATAAATAGTCAAGGCCTATACACTAGTGCTAGGTATATATGTATAAGTTTATGGCTCCTTATAGTGGTTAGGTATATGTTTGATTAAGTTTACTTTTGGCATAAAAAATATGATGGTGGCACGCATACATGAGAATATGTCATGATATGCATAAGTTCACATAAGTTTATGATATGACATGCTAAGTTTACGATGTAGCTGGCATGAGTTTTTACGTAACATACGCAAATTTAAGTTTTGAAACATAAGAACTTAAATTTTTGGATTTGATTTACTACTTCATCTTCTGTACCGTTAGATAGTCATGTTGTTACTAAAGTATGCGATTAGTAGTAATGTTTGATGTTATGCAAGATCCATTAACTTATTTACTTTAGATTGTTCTGTGTGAGTAGGTTTTTACGACTAAGTGTCACAGTGGGCACATAATCAATTTATTGTCACGATAATCGATTATGTCTCCCAGTGACATTCTATTTGATTATGTGACTAAGTACCACACAGTAGTATGATATTCGATTAAGTTTCTCATGGGCCTTTGTGACTAAGTACCATACAGAGAACACATACTCGATTAGTTGTCTCCATAATCAATTATGTCTAACTGTGATGTTTTGTTTTGATTCTGCAACAATGTATCACACAATGGTACGGAATTTGATTAAGTTTCTCATGGGTCTTTGTGACTAAGTATTATAAATAAAGCACATAATCGATTAGTTGCCCTGCTCCAAGAAGAAGAAAAATCCGGACTGTGGGGGAGAGGATAGAAATATGGAAAAGGTGAGGAGGAGATGTCCAGATATGCATTCGGTACAAAACTGGAACAAGATTTGGTGGAATAAACCAGAAAAGGGGTGGATTAAAGCCAACTTTGATGGAGCTAGGAAGGAAGAAATAGATTCAGTGCACTCAGGAGCAGGTTACTTACTTAGAAATGATGAGGGCATCCCTCTTGCTGCAGGTGCTGTATACCTCAATCAAAGCTCTGTCCTAAAATCCGAAATCCTAGCAGCCAGACACTGTTTAGCCAGTGCAGAAGTATTTAAAGATCAAAACTTTGAAGGCCTAATTGTAGAGGGTGATAATGCGGAGGTCATCAAGGCTATTATGGAACCTGGTAAAGCCCCTCTGGAAATTAGAGAAACAGCAGAAGAGATCAACAATATGCTAACCAATTGGCCGGTCCACAGAATTTCACTAGTTGATAGATAGGCAAACATTGCTGCGGATTGGCTAGCAAAACAAGCAAGGATAGCCAAATTCAACATCAAATGGACCTTTGCTATTTCGGAAGACCTGAGTAACATATGCAGGATTGATGCCTCAATGTGTCTTTTCAGTGAGAGGAAACCTCCGTAGTGGGAGTTCTAATTGTCTGCCTTTTTGTAGTAGGAGGAAGGTTAGAAAAGTACTAATGTAGGAATCGATCTCAGACTTTGTTTTGTGTTTTCCTGGAGCCCATAGGGCTCCTCTCAACTACCAAAAAAAAAAAAAATCGATTATGTCTCACTAGTGAGATTTTGTTTCAATTCTGAGACTCAATACAACACAGTGGCATGATATAAGATTAAGTTTCTTATGGATCTTTGTACACTACGCACCATATAGATAGAACATAATTGATTAATTGTCCTGATAATTGATTATGTCTCAATGCAACATTTTGTTTCGATTTTGGGACTAAGTACCACATAGTGGTATGATATTTGATTAAGTTCTTTGTGACTAAGTACCATACAGAGAGCACATAATCGATTAGTTGTTTTGATAATTGATTGTGTCTCATTGTGATGTTTTGTTTTGATTATGCAACTAAATACAACATAGTGGTGTGATATATATATTCAATTAAATTTCTTGTGGGTCTTTGTGACTAAGTTCCATATAGAGAGCGGGTAATTGATTAGTTGTCCCAATAATCGAGTATAATTGATTAGTTGTCCCAATAATTGATTATAAGTTACATGTTTTAATTCTATGACTAAGTACCACATAGTAGCCTCAAGCCTATCTGCCTCTACTAACCTTTGAAACATAGTAGAGTGAGGCTTGTGAGAGACAAAATGGGACTAGGTGGGGACCAAGCATAGACAACAATCTGCAAGGTTTCTCCTCTCCAACTATGAGTGCACACAAGCGACAAACGCAACACACTACCATGACCATCTTTCTCTAGCCTAGACGTAGGCTAAACAATAGAAGGGGTTCCAAGTAAATGACTCTAAACCACTTCAACACCTTGGCCATGAGGACCAAACTTCTACAACACACTTGAAGACAGAGTGGTCACAGCATCGGGTAACTAACTAGGGGATGTCACGCTAGGAACATAGCATCAACAACCATCAACTTAGACTGCTCAAAACTAATCGAAAATCAACTAATGATGCACTACTAAAGACACAACAAGAGCGGTTGTAGCAAAAAAGACATGGCTTAACTCCACGACATTTCACACCGATTATAAACACAAAAGACACATCCACCCAAAGCACTTGGGGAGTCAAAAGGTTGAGCTATTGTGTCTCTGGTTTTGATGATGTCTTAAATCAAGCAAAATGTAATAAATATCTAACACAAGTTTTTTGTATCACAGAAAATTTCATAAAGTCAAAAGTTCTCTTTTGTGTGTCGACTCTAGTTGCTTCATAGGTCGACACACATGTATCAATGAGTGAGTTACTGAAGTTCGCTCATGCACATGAGTTGACTCTATTCAAAGGTTAGGTCGATGCTTGATGGATTTCCATTAGCGCAGAAGTTCAAAGTACCACATAACGTCGACACTACTTGAAGAACAGGTCAACGCTAGTTGGTTTTCTTGCTAGCACTGAGGGAAAGGAATTGCATAAGGTTGACTCCAAATGAGCAACTGGTCGGCACTAATCAAGTTTTGTGTTAGCACTTAGAGAAAAATATTGCTTGAGGTTGACTCCAGATGAAGATCAGGTCTACTCTACCAATCTACCAAGTCGACTCCAGATGAAGGATAGGTCGACTCTACCATTATGTGAGGTCGACACTAAGATGCTATAAGGTCAACTCTATATCATGGACAGCTAGTCAGAACTGCAGTCACTTGGATGAGGTCGACTCTTGAAGGCATGGAGTCGACTCTACTGAAGCATCTTCATCGGTCCAAGTCCAAATTTATGTGTGTGTCGACACTATGCTCAAAGCATGTCGACTCTCTGACACTTGTACTCCAGTGATGAAAAGTATTTGAAGTGCATAAGTTCCAGGCACATGACCTGAAACCCAATGATTGGGATTCCGGGTACACCTTACAAGGTTCTGGAAGATACCCCTTTTTGGCGGCAAAAGTATTTCCCAATTATTTGGGATTCTGTTGAGGGGCTCACCCAAAAAGATTTAGTGAAGCAAATTAAAAAGGATGTGTCGTCCTCTACAGAAGAAAACACAGAGAAAAAGTGTGCAGTGCATCAGAGAGCGAAAGAGTACAGAGAGAGCAGAGCTTGACTTCAGAGAGAAGAGCAGGCTTCTGAGCAGTCAACTCATCAAGAGAAGAAGATGTTGGAGTGTGTCTTCTTCCCATACGAAGACCTGACGTTGATCAATTAAAGCAGAGCATCGGAATTCAACCAACTTTAGAGACGATTGATCCTTTAAGCTGCGACCAGGAGAGAAATCGGATGAGCTCAAGCCTAAGGAAGATGCAGTTGAGAGTTCGAGGAGAAAACTAATCAGATCTAAACTTCAGTGGAACATCACATAGAGAGTTTGAAACATTTCTGCAATTGTTTTTAAATCTCTCTTGTTTGATTTTTCCTATTTCTTCTTTACTCAAATCTATTTGGTGGTCTACTCTGTTTGGAGTAGACAGATTTATCCTACACTTTGTATGTAAGGATTGTGAGATTGAAACAAGCTTGAAGCTGTAAATCAGCATACTATAAGAAGCTGTGAATCAGTAGTGGTGTGAGTGTTTCACACAATTGATTTGTTAGATAATCCTTACTTGGTTTAGTAAGGGGTGGATGTAGGTCTCCACACTGGAGCTGAACCACCTTAAAAACTTCACTTGCATTGTTTGGTTTGTTGTGCATTGGCTGAGTCGCCTAATCTAATTTGATCATAATCTTGAATTACTAATTTTTAAGTGGTCAATATCTATTCATACCCCGACCCCTCTAGATATTCGTTCCGTACATAACACGTGGTATCAGAGCTAGGCTCTCCATTCCTTTGGTTTAGCAACTAGGAGAGATCTGTGTAAAATGGAGTTTAGAGGTTATATTGTAGAAGGTCATTCTGTTAATAGACCCCCTTATTTTGATGGAACTAACTATGCGTACTGGAAAAACGCATGCATATGTTTTTGCAAGCACAAGATCATCAAATTTGGAGGGTGGTGAGTATAGGACCCTACGAGTTATCAAAAGATGAAGAGAAGTGGACTCTAGAAGAGATAAAGAAGTCAATTGCAAATAGGAGTGCCATGAACATCATGTAGTGCTCACTTCATCCCATGGAATTTTCAAGGGTCTCATCATGTACAAGTGCAAAGGAAATTTGGAATCGCCTAATGGTGATTTATGAAGGTACGTCGGAAGTAAAAGAAACAAAAGCTAACATGCTAGTTTCCGAATATGAAGCATTCAAAATGAAGCATGATGAAACAATTTCTGAGATGTATGGTAGATTAACTCTATTAACCAATGGTTTAAAGAATCTAGGAAAGACTTATATAGAACAAGAATTTGTCAGAAAAATCCTTAGATCTTTAACTCCTATTTGGCACACTAAGGCTACTATAGTGGAAGAATCGAGAAATCTATCTACCACATATGTTGATGAACTAATTGGATCCTTGATTACTTATGAGTTGGGTTTGAAGAGAGCTAAAGAAGATGTCAAAAAGAAGAAGTCTCTTGCTCTCAAGGCAAGTCCAAGTATCAAAAAAGCTACTGAAGAGATGGAGTCATCTACCTCTGAAGATGATTCAGGTGAGTTTGCTCTCATTATAAGAAAATTCAAAAAATTCATGAGAAAAGAAGGTAAAGGATTTCTGAAAAAAGAAATCATAGGTAAATAATTTCTCAAAGCCTAAACAGTATGTGAATAAGAGATCTGATAGAGTGGTATGTTATAATTGCAGGAAACTAGGACATGTGAAATCAGAGTATCCTGAACCTTTGAAGAAAGCACAACCCAAATGGACAAAAAATAAACAAAAGGCCATGGTTGGAACATGGAGTAAGGAAGAAGATGATAATGATGAAGAGAGTACAGAAGCTGAGGAATCACATACAAAAATCTGTCTGATGGCAAGAGGAGAAGAAAGAGATGAAGAAGAGGCAAATTCTCCATTCAAAGATTTCTCTTTCAGTGATTGGGAACACGTATATTTTGAACTACTAGATCAATATGATGAGGTTAAAAAAGAAAACAAAGTGCTTAAAAGAAAAATAAAGCATATTGTTTCATGATACCTCAATGGAAGAAAAGGAGAAAGAATTGTTCATAATCACTGTTTTAAAAGAAACTATTTGTGAATTGGAAGTCAAGAATACTGAAAATGTCAAGGAGATGGCTCTGGCTGTTGAAAATTACGATGCATTAAAAGTAATGAACACTGAGATGAAGAAATAAAGAGAAAATCTTCAGAAATAAGTGACTAGAAGACAAGAAGCGTTGAAGAAATTTGTAAGTGGTAAAAACAACTTGGAAGCTTTGCTTGGAACCAAAGTAAACTTCAACAAAGAAGGATTGAGTTTCAACCCTTTAAAGAAGAAAGAAATAGGCTTGAAAACCATCACATTTGTCTCTTCAACAAATTCAGAATTCTCCTCATCTAGAAGACAACTTAATGGGAGGAAAACTCAAAGAGATGAGAAAAGAGAAACTATAAAAAATTCTGAGATTGGAAAATTCAATAAAAAGGATAAGGAAAATGCATGAATCAAACCAATAAACACATCTTAATGGAACAAATCCTAGCAATCACATGACTTAGTAGGTCGACACTATTCCTATGATAGGTTGACATCTTCATACACTAGACCACATAACATGTCTAGATGGACTCATGGTTGGTCAAAACTTATTATATCAGACCTCAGAACATGTCTAGGTGGACTTATGCAGGTCGACACTATCCTTATAGAGTGTCGACACACTCCTATAGCTTTGCCAGATATGGTCAGTCAGGATACCCTAAGAGGTCTAACTATCAGAATTATTCTTGATTTCATCAAGACAACACTGGTGGGAAGTCTAAAAGAAATTTCATGAAAATGAAAAGAAACAATGGTTCAAAAACTCCTGGAAAAAATAGAAAAAATTAGAAACAACATGAAACTAAAATCACCATTAAACCCACAGTAAAAAGACAAGCTTGGATACCGAAAAGTATGTTTTCATATGTTCTTAAATTGGGTGATGTGAAAGAACCCAAATGTACTTAGGTTCTAAAGAATCTTCTTTCAATTGTGTTGCAAATATGTCTTACAGCCAAGAACAACAAGTGGTACCTTGACAGTGGTTTTTCAAGACATATGATAGGGGATAAAAACAAATTCTGTCTATTGTCTGAGAAGAAAGCTGGTCATGTAACTTTTGGAGACTACAAAAAAAGTAAGATTATCGGTTCAGGTAAAGTAGGTAGAAATCCTTCAAACTCAATTGATAATGTACTCTTGTTGAAGGACTAGAATACAACCTTCTGAGCATAAGTCAACTCTGTGACAAGGGTCACAAGCTAATTTTGATTCCCTTGGTTGTACAATTTTTGAACCAAATTCAAACTGTGCGAAATTTTCTGGAAAAAGGATCAATAATGTTTACATGGTTGATTTGGATGAACCTGAAACAACAATCTTTATCTTACTACCATAAAAATGATCTTGCATGTTTATGGCATTGTAAACTAGGTCATGCTAGCTACAACATGTTACATAAACTAGTTAAATTCAACATGGTGAAAGGCTTGCCAAAAATTTCCTTCAAGCAAAACTTCAAAATATGTAAAGCATGCACTCAAGGTAAACAAACAAGAAAATCTTTCAAGAGTAGATCTGAAAGTCAATGTTCTAAACCTTTTGAACTTATTCATATGGATCTATTTGGACCCACAAGGACAAATAGTCTAAATGAAGAAAGGTTTGGATATGTACTTGTTGATGATTTTACAAGATTTACTTGGGTATTCTTCCTTGCTCACAAGAGTGATGCCTTCATAGAATTTCATGAATTCTATAAGAAAATTCTTCAAGAAGGAAAGTTCAGAATAATTTCAATCATGTCTGATCAAGGAGGTGAATTTGAAAATACTGATTTTGAAAAACTTTGCAGGGAAGAAGGAATTTCTCACATATTTTCATCACTCAGGACCCCTGAACAGAACGGAGTAGTAGAGAGACGAAATCGAACACTTGTTGAAATGGCAAGAACCATGCTGATTGAAAGTGGATTGCCTAGAAAATTCTAGGCAAAAGTAGTAAATACTTCTTGCTATATTATAAATCATAAAATGGTAAGACCTCTTAGCAAAAGACTCCTTATGAATTCTTAAAGGTAAAAAAACCTTCCATTGCTCATTTCAAAGTGTTTGGTGCAAAATGTTTCATCTTGAATAACAATAAAAGTGATTTGGATAAATTTGAACCTAAAAGTAAATGTGGATATTTCTTGGCTATTCTGACCATTCAAGAGCATATAGAGTTTTTAATGTGAAAGATCAAATTGTTGAAGAATCCCCTCATCTAACATTTGATGAACTTTATGATGGTTTGTGCAGGAAAAAGGAAGATGGAGAATTTCTGGAAAAAGATGAATCAAATGACCAACAAGGAAAGGAATCTGCAGCAAGTAAAATTCCAGATGATAACAATGGGCAAGAAATAGTAAATGCAAATGAAAGCAAAGATCAGCTAAACATCAGAATGTTAAGAGATCATCTTCAGGAGAGCATCATTGGTAATCTACTTGATCCACCTAGGACTAGATCTCATTTCATACTCATTTCAGAACTGGATCAAATGGCACTTGTTTCACAAATTGAACCTAAAAACATTGAAGATGCATTAAAAGATACTTTTTGGGTAAATGCCATGCAAGAAGATTGAATCAGTTTGAAAAAAATAAGGTTTGACATTTGGTTCCAAGACCTTCTTCCCAAGTGTCATTGGAACTAAATGGGTGTTCAGAAATAAGACAAGTGAAGAAGGAAAAATAATCAGAAATAAAGCTAGGATTGTACCAAAAGATTACCGATGAACAGTCTATCCCCATGTAATTAAAAGTAATTATATTTCTATTTTGGTGATAACAAAACCATATTATTGTGATAATTATCAAACCCTTAATTAAAGGTCACTAACCTATTTTCTACAATTCTTAAGCACAGGAATTAATACCAAGGAAAATAAGCCAAAACAGGTAAGCATCTTTACATTGTATCTATAGCATCATATTTGTCTAAGTACACATCGGTTTCTTTTATAGATCATAACGATTACAGTAGAACTGTAACGATTTCTTCATAGATTGAAACTTCTTTTGATTTCAAAAGAAATCGTTCCTACAACGACTTCCTAAAGAGAGCGTAACGATTTGCTTGCATCGACTTCTTTAGTCATCGTAACGACTTGCTTTCGTAACAATTCCTTTAGTCATCATAACGACTTGCTCTCGTAACGATACCTTTAGACATCGTAACGACTTGCTTTCGTAACGATTCCTTTAGTCATCGTAACGACTGCTCTCGTAACGATTCCTTTAGTCATCGTAATAACTTGCTCTCGTAACAATTCCTTTAGTCATCGTAACGTCTTGCTCTCGTAACGATTCCTTTAGTCATCGTAACGACTTGCTCTCGTAACAATTCCTTTAGTCATCGTAACGACTTGCTTTCGTAATGATTCCTTTAGTCATCGTAACGACTTGCTCTCGTAACGATTCCTTTAGTCATCGTAACGACTTGTTTTCGTAACGTATCCTTTAGTGATCATAACGATTTTCTTATCACATCGATTTCTTTGGTTCTCATAACGATTTGCTTTGCGCATTGACTTCTTAAGTAATCATAATGATTTCCTTGATGATCACAACGATTCTTTCATATCTCACACGATTTACTATTTGGTTGCATAACGATTTCATAAGTCATAAATGCATCGATTTCCTATCAATCAACTTGACATATAACTTATCCTTTCAACGGGTTGAATAGTCAAAGTGTTCGCACATATTCTTTTGACAGCTGTGCATTTAATGAAGACTGAACGTATCTCTGCATGCATACAATCTATTATCGTGTCTATTCTATATGCATCTTTTAGAACAGCAAAATGGCATTACTATTTTGGTGAATATTCACACCAACGTTGACTGACAACAAGAGATAGCCTAGCTATCTACTGTTCTAGCATTTAATGTATGCAGGTCTCTTACAACATTCGTCATACAACGTTGGACCTTGTAGAAGCCAAAGGACACTTCAGAAGATCCTATCTCTTTGCGTGCACAAATGGATAAAGGACTGTTGACTGGAAGCTTCCAAGTGCCACTTAGTCTAACGTCCACCAAAAGCTAGAGGCAGCGGATACTTCAACGTCTATATTTCAAATTAAAGCTATATATTGAAGAGAGGAGCTCCAGAAGAAAGATACATAGACAGAGAACGATAGTCATACAAAAACACTCAGATCATCAAGTCTTCTGCGAGTTCTCAAGAAAGAGCCAAGCCTCATTCCATTAAATTAGCTCTTCTTTGCTCTCTGCATTGTTTGTAGATTTTCAAGAGAGCTTGTCTGGATCTGAGAGTGAGCTTAGTTTGTAGACCTTAAGCTCTCAGTCCTTTGCTTCAGATCTTGGCTTGTCAAAGCTTGGTCTAGGGGCTTAATCTCCTACTTACTTGTTTCTGTGCTTGTACCCTCGTGTGTGAAGGAAGACCTGGTGGTATCCAGGGTGTGTGTGTGCCCTTCTGGTGTGAAGGAAGACCTGGAAGTATCCAGGGTGTTGTTCCTCTTCGGGCTGAGAAGAGAAGACCAGCTGAGCTGGGTGTTGTAGTGTCCATAGGGGGACTGTACCCTAGTTAGTGAAATCCTTAGTTGTTGCTCAGGGACTGGATGTAGGACTCCTGTGGAGAGGAGATCCGAACCAGATACATCTGGTGTTGTGTGATTGTCTTCATGTGTTTGTTGTTTCTCTTTACTAACACTAACAATCTTCAAAGTGTATTTCTTTGTGAACGTTTTTAGTGAACATGTATTAATTGATAAATTTTAAAGACCCATTTACCCCCCCTCTGGGCTACCTAACTGGGCAACAAGTGGTATCAGAGCGAGTCTCTTCGACAAAGAAGAAGATCCAGGTATTTCTGGGCTGAAGCAGTGAACACAACAAGCTATATCATTAATAGAGTAATGATCAGACCCATCTTGAAGAAGACTGCATATGAGTTGTTCAACAGAGAGAAGCCAAAGATCAGTCATTTCAGAACATTGGATGTCCATGCTTCATTCACAACAACGATAAAAGACATTGGTAAGTTGGATGCCAAATCAGATGAAGGCATCTTCATGGGTATGCTACTAGACCTAAAGGTTATAGAGTGTTTAATAAACGCACATTATTGATTGAACAGTCTGTACATATTATTTTTGATGAAACAAACCCTTCCTTGAGAAAGGAAGCAAAGAGCGATATTGATGATGCAGATGACTTGTCTAAGAAATTAAAAAACACATCAATTGATGACAAGGAAGATCCACCTCTGGAAGACTTGCAGCAAACAGACATTGATCATGAAAACCTTCCAAAGGAGTGGAGATACAAGAAAGATCACCCACCTGAAAATATTATTGGTGATCCATCTGTAGGGGAGAACAAGAGGTAATGTAATCCCTTGTGATTACCTAGCATTTGTTTCTCAAATAGAGCCTAGGACAGTCAATGAAGCTCTTACTGATGAGTCTTGGATTCTAGCCATGCAAGTGAACTGAATCAGTTCAAGAGAAACCATGTATGGTCACTTGTTCCTAGACCATCAGGTCATCCAGTTATTGGCACCAAATGGGTGTTTAGAAATAAATTGGATGAAGCTGGTGTGATCTTAAGAAACAAGGCCAGATTGGTAGCTCAAGACTATTCCCAAGAGGAATGTATAGATTTCGATGAAACCTATGCACCTGTAGCTAGACTTGAGGCTATTAGGATTTTACTTGCATATGCATCTGCTCTAGATTTGAAATTATTTCAAATGGATGTCAAATCTGTATTTTTAAATGGTTTCATTAAAGAAGAAGTTTATGTAGAACAACTCCCAGGTTTTGATGATTCAGAATTTCCAAATCATGTTTTTAAACTTCATAAGGTATTATATGGTTTAAAGCAAGCACCTAGAGTCTGGTATGAAAGGCTTAGTTCTTTTTTATTAGATCATGGTTTCACTAGAGGACAAGTAGATAGCACTTTATTTATAAAGTCAAAGGTCAAGCACATACTACTTGTACAAATTTATGTAGATGACATAGTTTTTAGATCTACTGATGAATCTCTTTGCAAGTACTTTGAGAAGGTTATGTAGGGAGAATTTGAGATGAGCATGATGGGGGAGCTGAACTACTCCCTTGGATTACATATCAAGCAAGGAGGAGATGGCACCCACATCTGTCAAGCCAAATACACCAAGGAGCTCTTGAAGAAGTTTGGATTCGACAATTCCAAGCCACTGTCAACACCAATGAGCACTTCAACAAGAATGGACAGTGACAAAGATGGTAAGAAAGTAGATCAAAAGATCTATAGAGGTATGATAGGTTCTCTACTTTACTTAACTGCCAGCAGACCTGATATACTATTTAGTGTATGCATGTGTACTAGATATCAAGCAGACCCTAGAGAATCTCATTTAATTAATGTTAAAAGAATTTTCAGATATTTATCTAGAACTCATGATCTAGGTATCTGGTATCCAAAATCATGTGAAGTAAATTTAGTAGGGTACTCTGATGCTGACTATGCTGGATGCAAACTAGATAGAAAAAGCACCAGTGGTTGTTGTCAATTTCTTGCAGGATGCTTGATATCCTGGTCCTCCAAGAAGTAAATTCAGTAGCACTCTCAACAGCTGAAGCTGAGTACGTGGCTGCTGGAAGTTGCTGTACACAACTCCTATGGATAAAGCAACAACTTGAGGACTACGGAATGCACATCAAGTCAATTCCACTGTTATGTGACAACACAAGTGCCATAAACTTAACCAAGAATCCAATACAGCACTTAAGAACCAAACACATTGAGGTTAGATATCATTTTATTCGTGATCATGTAGCCAATGGTAATATTGAAATATCTTTTATCGAGACAAATAATCAGTTGGCAGATATCTTCACAAAAGCCTTACCCGAAGAGAGGTTCACTTCTCTCAGAAGGGAATTAGGCATGTGTAAATTGTGATAGATTTATCTGTTAAATACTGAAATATTAAATTTCGGAGCCAAATTAATTATTCTCCTTGAAGTGAGCAAAAATTATTTCAATTACTTCTCATTTATCCTCTTGTTTAAATACTCATGTCGGTTAGTTTTGTGTAATTTTTTATTTCTTTCAAACCTGAGTTTGTCGTTTTCTGCCATAAAGGCGCACCTCTTCAAAAAGGGGGCATTTATCCTCTATTTCATAAATCCCGTAATCTGTATGAGAACGATTCGTCTCCCCTCTTTATCTCTTTCATTCTCTTGCCTGAGGCGATAACCCTTCGCCCCCGACATCGACTTCCACCAGATTTGAAGCTTTCAACCTCTCCCGCCAGAAATTTCTTGAGGGTTTCTCCTTCAACCACCCTTCCAGACCTCCAGAACCTTTCCTGCTTGATTCCATGGCCTCTTCAACTGTTTCCGGCAGTGTTGGGGGTTACGGAGTTGCATTCCTCACCACAGAAGAGCAAACTAGGTTCGCTTCAGTCAAGGCAAAGCTTTGCGGGCACAAGGCAGTGGATTTAGCAGATTTGGAGAAGAACGGAATGGGTGGCTTGGTTGAAGCTCTACAGAGGCTGAAATGGACGAAGATTGCAACCCTTTCTGATGTAAGTTATCAGATCTTGTCAAGGCTTTCTATGTCTGTCTGAAGACAGAGGAGGATGGGACTCTGACTTCTATGGTCAAGGGAACCCAAATCAGGATCACCAGGGAATTGTTAGCATCTCTGTTTGAAGTTTCTACTTTCGGTCGCAGTGGAGTCCACACTGTGGATACTCATGTCAAGGGTTTAGGAATAATAGGCCCGGAGTATAGGCTGAAGGATGGAAAGCTGGATATTAACCAGCTCAGTGCCTTTAACAGGCTTTTGCACTTCATAATCTGTCAAATCATCGTGCCAAGGAGTGCAACTTTTTCTTCATGCACCAAGGCTGATTCAGACCTGATGTTCTGGGCTATCTAGAATCAGGAGATTAACACTGCAGAGTTGATAATTGAGAGAATGAGGTTTGCAAGATCCCAAGTGTGGGACATTAAGAGAAAATTGAATATCTCCCTACCTTATGCCCATCTCCTGACTCGAATCTTTCATCATTTTGGGATAAGTGTAGTGGGTGATGTATCCAAAAAGATGGGCCAAGCTATTAGGTCCAGAAATTTGAGAAAAAGTGGTTTTTCTGTAGTCAATGGTGTATGGTCTAAAACCGGGGCTGTTGAGGGTGAAGCCATCCTTGGTGAAACCCAAGAAGACCATGAACCTGTAGCAGAAGCAGCAGCAGTGGCAGAATCAGCAGCAGTAGAGGTAGTTCAAGCGGTACCAGCAGCTCCAGCAATTGAAGAACCAGCAGTAGCAGCAGCACCAGCACCAGAAGCAGCAGTTGTTGATGAATCCAGTAGAAAGATTGAGGACATTCCTCCTGAAGACATTGAGCCCATTGGGAAATTCTCAGAGGTTCCTCTTCCATCTTCCCAAGTAGGCAGTCTACTTAGGGATGCACTGGACTCCATCTCTCAAGGGGAGCCAGTTGCACATGAGCCAAGTATAGAAAAATCTGTGGCAGAGGTCCCCACAGAAGATGTAGTTATGGAAGAAGCTCCAAGCCAGTAGGAGCAAGTCCAAGTTCAAGAGGATGTTGTAATGGAAGATGCTCCCATTGAGAGGGAGCAGTCAGTGATAGAGGAGTTTCAGGGAGTCAGTGCTGTGGCATCAGGCCACACTGAAATTCATTCAGAAGTCCTTCCAGTTCAAGAAGAAGAAGCAACAGCAACAGCACAAACTGAAGTTCCCATGGAAAGTGTGCATGCTGAAGGAGAAGTCGAAGTTGAGAAGGGCAGTGAGACTCAGGGGGAGGGAAATGAAAATCCCCCCGAGAACCAGTTCAGAGAAGGTGAGACTGCCAGTTCCTCAGATTCTGAGGATGACCAAGATCATCAGCCTCCAATGGACAAGGCCCAGGAGAAAGGGAAAGCAGCAGAAGCTCCAGATGTCCCTCTCCTAGCTGACACTCCTTATCAGAGACAGATGAGGCAAAGAGTCATTATAAATTTGAAGCCTGTCATAGAAAGATTGGATGCTCAAGGGGAGATCCTGTGCTTAGTTAAGTCTGATGTAAATTCCATATTCATGAGCCAGGCATCCACATCCAAGGAGTTGTCTCAAGTAAAGAATGTTGTAAGGTGGTTCAATAAGGAGTTAGGAAGAATGAAGACAATGCTTTCAGAGATCTTGAAGGAAGTTGGAGCCCAAGCTCCTCCTCCTCCACCTCCTGTTGCTCAAAGAAGTGAAGAAGATGTTCCAAGGCCATCTGGGCCAGATGTGCAAGTGGCATGGCCATCAGGGCCGGAAGCAGCTAGTCCACAAGCAGAGGTCAGTGGTTCAAGGCCATCAGGGCCAGATGAGCAAGTGTCAGGGCCTTCAGGGCCAGATGAGAAGGTGTCAGGGCCATCAGGGCCTTTGGAGTCAGAGTCTGTGCAGCACATAGCTGAAGAAGCAGAAGCTGTAGCTCCTAAGCCCCAGCTCCTTCCTCCACTCAGACCCCTATACCTTCATCATCCACAGCTCCACCTGCACCTCAAACCTTCAAGAAACCACAACCCATAACCATCTCATCACCTACACCTTTTCCTTCACATCCACCTCATCTCCTGCATCTTCAACACCCATTTCTCCACCTCCACCTATTTTTGAGGTTCCTCCAGTGTCATCATCAGCTGGAGCCTCCTCTTCCTCTGGTCCACCATCCTCAGGACCATCAGATATCCCACCTACTACCTCACACTCCCTTTTACATCCCTCTCCTCCACCCTCTTTCATTATTGTAATTCCTGAGGGTGCTCAACTTGAATCTCCCTATCTTGGGAAAATCAAGGATGAGTTTGAAGAAGTCATCCTCCGGTCTGTACTGAAGGTTGGGGATCATATCCATAGGGCAGACTCTTCTAGTTCTGCTCCTAAAAAGAGGAAAATTTCATCCACCTCCTCTCTTTCCTCTGAACCTCTTCATCCACCTCTGTGGTTTTCTCTCACAGTGGACAACAAAAATAAACCACTGTATAGAGAATATCTTCAGAAGGTTGTCTTTGCCACCCTTGTCAACCTTTATTTTCTTAATCTCTCAGACCATTTAAATGTCATTCTACCTTATACCCCTCTCACCAAAACTGAAAAATCCAAAATCTTTTCTATTGCTCATTCCAAGACTGAAGAGCAATGGGCTAGGGGCACAGAGAGCTGTACAAAAAATTTGTTTTGGCTAAGTCTGCTAGATTCCCTCCAAGGGACCATTCCTTGACTCTCTCAGAATGGTTCCAAATCATCACAAGCATTGTTGTGGCCCCATTCATTCAGAAGGAGATCAAGATGGCCAGGCATTTCCAACTCTTCAACAACTATAGATATGTTCATCGACTCCCTGAGGTCTAATTCAGCCAATTTAAGCAGGCCATAAATGCACTTGGTTCAGCCGACGCCCACACTGAGGCTATCCAAGTAGACTTTGCCACCCTTCAGGTGCCAGAGGAAATCTTGCTTCCACCTATTCACTCTCTGGTCATGGACTCTTCTGTTGGGTCTATCATCTTTGAACGTTTTGCCAGAGTAATGGGCAGAATCAAAGTACAGAAGGGCTTCCAAGTGGCATTTCATAGATTTCTCTTCAGAGAATACCACCAAGGCCATGTCAGTGCTGAGGTTCTAGCTCCTATCCTGTCAGAATGTGAGAGGTTGACACCTTCAGACTGGGCCAGATTTTACCCTCTCTCTGCTCAGCAGCTGTCAGTGCTTAATGAATGTCAAGCCAGGGAAGGTCACCCTCCAGTATCAGAAGCTACATTTTTAGACATGAACTCTATTCACCTAGTCCAGGATCCCTTCCGGATTTGGGTTGAGCGCTATAAAGTCTATGTAGCCCTTTGTCAAGAGCTGAAGGCCAAGCAAAACTTCTATCCCATTTCAATTAATCAATTTCTTGCTCGAGCTAGTTTTGGATCAATATCCTTCAAAAGAATCTCCCTTAGCAAAGAAGCCTATGCCAATCTCCTTGATGAGCAGTTGGCTCTCCATTTGAAGAGAATGGCTTCCTCCATGGGACCTAAGTACAATCTTTCCCCTGGTGTATTTCGTCAAGTTTTTGAAAAGTAGGAAGAATAGACATGGGAAATCATTTCTCATTTTGCCTCCCTCCTCTCTCCTGCCTTTTATCTTCCTGTACCTTCCCAGAATGAATGAATGAATACAAATAGTATTTCCTGTCTCATTCAATTGTTTTCTCTTCTTCTTTGTCTTTTCCTTGCATTTTTTTTTTGCTAATGACAAAAAGGGGGAGAATTATTGCAGCTCTGAAATACATATGGAGATCTTATCTGTGCTATTTACTAAAGTTTGTTAATTGTTAAAGTTTTGTCATCACCAAAAAGGGGGAGATTGATGAACAGTCTATCCCCATGTAATTAAAAGTAATTATATTTCTATTTTGGTGATTAACAAAACCATATTATTGTGATAATTATCAAATCCTTAATTAAAGGTCACTAACCTATTTTCTACAAGTCTTAAGCACAGGAATTAATACCAATAAGCCAAAACAGGTAAGCATCTTTACATTGTATCTATAGCATCATATTTGTCTAAGTACACATCGGTTTCTTTTATAGATCATAACGATTACAGTAGAACTGTAACGATTTCTTCATAGATTGAAACTTCTTCTAATTTCAAAATAAATCGTTCCTACAACGACTTCTTAAAGAGAGCGTAACGATTTGCTTGCATTGACTTCTTTAGTCATTGTAACGACTTGCTTTCGTAACGATTCCTTTAGTCATCATAACGACTTGCTCTCGTAACGATTCCTTTAGACATCGTAACGACTTGCTTTCGTAACGATTCCTTTAGTCATCATAACGACTTGCTCTCGTAACAATTCCTTTAGTCATCGTAACGACTTGCTTTCGTAACGATTCCTTTAGTCATCGTAACGACTTGCTCTCGTAACGATTCCTTTAGTCATCGTAACAACTTGCTCTCGTAACGATTCCTTTAGTCATCGTAACGACTTGCTCTCGTAACGATTCCTTTAGTCATCTTAATGACTTGCTTTCGTAACGAATCCTTTAGTCATCGTAACGACTTACTTTCGTAACGATTCCTTTAGTCATCGTAACGACTTGCTCTCGTAATGATTCCTTTAGTCATCGTAACGACTTGCTTTCGTAACGATTTCTTTAGTGATCATAACAATTTTCTTATCACATCGATTTCTTTGGTTCTCATAACGATTTGCTTTGCGCATCGACTTCTTAAGTAATCATAATGATTTCCTTGATGATCACAACGATTCTTTCATATCTCACAACGATTTGCTATTTGGTTGCATAACGATTTCATAAGTCATAAATGCATCGATTTCATATCAATCAACTTGACATATAACTTATCCTTTCAAAGGGTTGAATAGTCAAAGTCTTCGCACATATTCCTCTGACAGCTGTGCATTTAATGAAGACTGAACGTATCTCTGCATGCATAGAGACGATATCATCCATTATCATGTCTATTCTATATGCATCTTTTAGAACAACAAAGTGGCATTACTATTTTGGTGAATATTCACACCAACGTTGACTGACAACAAGAGACAGCCTAGCTGTCTACTGTTCTAGCATTTAATGTATGCAGGTCTCTGACAACATTCGTCATACAACGTTAGACCTTGTAGAAGCCAAAGGACACTTCAGAAGATCCTATCTCTTTGCGTGCACAAATGGATAAAGACTGTTGACTGGAAGCTTCCAAGTGCCACTCAGTCTAACGTCCACCAAAAGCTAGAGGCAACGGATACTTCAACGTCTATATTTCAAATTGAAGCTATATATTGAAGAGAGGAGCTCCAGAAGAAAGATACACAAACAGAGAACGATAGTCATGCAAAAGCACTCTGATCATGAAGTCTTCTGCGAGTTCTCAAGAAAGAGGCAAGCCTCATTCCATTAGATTAGCTCTTCTTTGCTCTCTGCATTGTTTGTAGATTTTCAAGAGAGCTTGTCTGGATCTGAGAGTGAGCTTAGTTTGTAGACCTTAAGCTCTCAGTCCTTTGCTTCAGATCTTGGCTTGTCAAAGCTTGATCTAGGGGCTTAATCTCCTGCTTACTTGTTTCTGTTCTTGTACCCTTCGTGTGTGAAGGAAGACCTGGTGGTATCCAGGGTGTGTGTGTGCCCTTCTGGTGTGAAGGAAGACCTGGAAGTATCCAGGGTGTTGTTCCTCTTCGGGCTGAGAAGAGAAGACCAGCTGAGCTGGGTGTTGTAGTGTCCATAGGGGGACTGTACCCTAGTTAGTGAAATCCTGAGTTGTTGCTCAGGGACTGGACGTAGGACTCCTGTGGAGAGGAGATCCGAACCAGGATACATCTGGTGTTGTGTGATTGTCTTCATGTGTTTGTTGTTTCTCTTTACTAACACTAACAATCTTCAAAGTGTATTTCTTTGTGAACGTTTTTAGTGAACATGTATTAATTGATAAATTTTAAAGACCCATTCACCCCCCCTGTGGGCTACCTAACTGGGCAACAATTACAATCAAGAATTTGGAATTGACTTCGAAGAATCTTTTACTTCAGTAGCTAGGCTTGAAGCAATTAGAATTTTGCTTTCATTTGCATGTGCTCACTATATCAAATTATAGCAAATAGATGTTAAAAGTGCATTTTTGAATGGCTTAATAAAAGAGGAAGTTTACGTTAAACAACCTCCTGGATTTGAATGTACTGAGTTTCCTAACCATATTTTTAAGCTTGACAAAGCTCTCAATGGACTAAAGCAAGCTCCCAGGGCTTGGTATGACCAGTTCAGCTCATACCTTACAGGTAAAGGGTATTCTAGAAGTAAGGTAGATCAAACCCTTTTTACAAAAGTGCAAGAAAGAGATATCTTGGTGGTCCAAATTTATGTTGATGACATTATATTTGGATCAACAAAATCTTCACTGTGTAAGGAATTTGCTGATTTGATGACAAGCGAATTTGAAATGAGCTTAATGGGAGAACTGAAATTTTTCCTTAGATTGCAGGTTGTTCAAACTAAGGAAGGAACCTTCATCAATCAGTCAAAGTACATACAAGATCTGCTAAAGAAGTACAAAATGGATAATACCAAAGCCATGGCAACACCAATGAGCACAACTGTGAGTTTGGATGCTGATTTGAAAGGTAACTTGGTAGAACCAAAGACCTACAGAGGTATGATCGGATCCTTGCTTTATTTGACTGCATCTAGACCTGATATACAATTTTTCTGTGTGCATGTGTGCTAGATTTCAGGCTAGTCCTAGAGAATCTCACATGAGTGCTGCAAAAAGATTTTTAGATACCTTGCAAGAACTCATGAGTTGGGATTGTGGTATCTTGCATCTAATGAGTATAATTTGATATCTTATTCAGATGGGGATCATGCTGGTTGCAAATTGGATAGAAAGAGCACTAGTGGTCATTGCCAATTTTTGGGAGGGTGTTTAGTCTCTTGGGCCTCCAAGAAACAACACTCGGTTGCTCTCTCTACTACAGAGGCAGAATATGTAGTTGCAGGGAGTTGTGGCACTCAAGTGTTATAGATTAAACATCAACTCCAAGACGACCAAGTAGATCTTGGATGTGTCCCAATCATGTGTGATAACACTAGTATAATAAATTTGACCAAAAATCCAATCCAGCATTCTAGGACTAAGCACATAGAAATAAGACATCATTTTCTAAGAGATGAAGTCAGTAAAAATTCATTTGAATTGCATTTCATTCAAAGAAAATTGCTGATATCCTTACAAAACTCTTGGGTAATGAAAGATTTTCGTCTCTAAGAAGAGAACTTGGTTTGTGCTTACTTGATTCATGACTGATTGTTTGAAAATTGCTTGCAAATGGTTGCTTGTATGATTGCTTGTTCTATGATGTGATACTGCTTGCTATTTGATCAGTTTAACTCAATAATCTGATGCACATGTTGAGGGGGAGGTTGGTTGAAGAACTCAGTGTTTTTAAAGATGAGGTTTAGTGATTCAAGATGGTCAGTAAGGTTGGAAGCATTGAATGCAGTATGATTACAGGTTGAGAAAAATGTTTCTTTCAAAAAGTCTGAGATTCAGTTTGACTTAGGTCGACTCTATTGGCAATAGAGTCGACACTATCTTCCTTCTTCCTAAACTCTTGTCATTTTTCTCTTTTAGTTACTCTTCCATTTCCTTTTTCAAATAAAATTCTCTTATTCTTGCAAATAATCTCCTGCTTCTCACATTGCATTGGCTTTCTTGGTATATCAAATAGTGATTTGAAGAAAGACAAGTCAGGCTTGTCTGGATTCTTTCACTATGTGTGAGTATATGTCTCCGCCAAGTACCAAGAGCTTTTTTTTTGCAATTGTTGAGGGGGAGTCTTGTCTTTCAGTAAAACACTCTTGATGTTTAAATTTTCACTTCACTTAATTTTTCATTCATCAATAATCTTCATGTTCATTCTCTTCCATTCTCACAAAGTTCTATTTTCTGAGGGGGAGTAATTCTACTGTGAAAATTTTATGCTTGGGAAATTTCTTAGGGGGAGTTAAAATTGTTATTATCTTAAACTCCATTATCTCAAAAAATAAAAGGAAATGGTTTGTTAATTATGAACTTCTAAGTTTAACTTTGAAATTCACTAAAAACATCAAAAAGGTTAAATAACAACTGCTGAAAATAATATATCAAGTGAAAATTATATTTTTTCTATTTTTGAAATTTACATGTATTTTGGTTCCTCTGGCTAAATTTTAAAAACATTTGAGTTGTATTCTTTTAAAAGTCATCTTGAGGTAGAAAAAATATTCAAGAATCTTCATAGTTAAAATTCCTTTTGATGACAGAACAATGACTAGGCTCTGAGAAACTACAACTCTTGATAAAAATCAGTTGAAGAAATTGTGTGTCATAATGAGCTAGTTAATTCTGTTCAGGGTTGTTAAAAATTTTGGCTGTGCTTACTGAGTAACTGGGGATTCTTGTGTCTAACCAACATGTATCCTCACATGAAAAGTTACACAAAACCCTTGAGACAAGAGGATTACCTTACTTGATTAATTATCAGGAGCTCTGGTGTGTGAAAAGCATGGGCTCTTGCATGAAAAAGAAAGGGTAAATCTAATTGTTCATCTTTTTATGAAAAATGGAAATTGTTAATCAAACTATTTTTTTTAATTCTGAAAAATCTCAAGATAGATGTTTTGTCTCGATACATCTTGGTTTGCTTTTTATCTATCTAGGGTTACCATTTTATTTGTATTGAGTAAGAATTAATAAGACTACAAATTACACCTGAAAGATTGTTTTCTCTCCTGTTATTTTTTCTTCTGAGTCTTTCAGTGTTTTTAATTGGATAAACTAGAGTTTATAAATTTCAAACCATTAATTTCACTAAGACGAGAATATAGTGAGGAAATCGCAAGGAGTCAGAACCAGCTTCTTCTGAACAGTGCACAAAGGCAAGAAATGATCAAGGGAAGAGCATGGAACTTCTGGAGAAGAAGCCATATATTCCTTCTTTTTTAGCCGACGGTTCTCACATCCTCGTTTGGCCAAGGAGAAGACCTTCTCCAAGGGAAAAAAGAAGATGGAATACGTGGACCTAAGCAGTTTTGGAGAAGAATAAAGTGTGCAGGCATCACTGGCTGAGCATCTCGTAGATTCACTCGTCTCCTCCCACACCACCCGATGAAGGAACCTACAATAGATATATAAGAATAATAAGTTAAAATTAAATACTACTATAAGCAATAAATTATTTAAATCTTTAGATTTTATTCACTCACTTGTAAACAAAATTAACTAGCTTAATGTGAATTTGAGCGTCGAGCTCAAACCGGGAGTCCGAATTGAACTCCGTCAGTTTCCACAAGTCACAACCATCGCCATGGCCGTACTGGAAAAAATCGGAGGCCAATCAGATTAGTATTTATAATTTTGGACACCCAAACCTAAATTCTTCATTTTAAAACTAAACTAACTTGCTTAATGTAAATTTTAGCACAGAGTTCAAACTGGGAGTCCGAATTGAACTCCGTCAGTTTCCACAAGTCACACTCATCACCCAGATAGTGTTGGAACAAACCGGAGGCCGATTGGATTAGTATTTCTAATTTTCGACCCCCAAACCTAGCTAAGTTCTTCCTTTTTAAACAAAACAAAATAAAACTAACTTGCGTAATGTGAATTTGAGCATCAAGCTCAAACTGGAAGTCTAAACTGAACTCCGTCAGTTTCCACAAGTCACAATCATCGCCCTGGCCGTGCTGGAAAAAACCGAAGGCCAATCGGATTAGTATTTCTATTTTTTTACCCCCAAACCTAAGTTCTTCATTTTTAAACTAAACTAACTTGCTTAAGATGAATTTGAGCGTCGAGCTCAAACCGGGAGTCCGAATTGAACTCCGTCAGTTTCCACAAGTCACAATCATCGCCCTGGCTGTGCTGGAAAAAACCGAAGGCCAATCGGATTAGTATTTCTAATTTTAGACCCTCAAACCTAAGTTCTTCATATTTAAACTAAACTAACTTGCTTAATGTGAATTTGAGCGTCGAGCTCAAACCGGGGGTCCGAATTGAACTCCGTCAGTTTTCACAAGTCACACTCATCGCCCCAACCGTGCTGGAACAAATCGGAGGCCAATAGGATTAGTATTTCTAATTTTGGACCCCCAAACATAGCTAGGTTCTTCCTTTTTAAAGAAAACAAAACAAAACTAACTTGCTTAATGTGAATTTGAGCATCGAGCTCAAACCGGGAGTCTGAATTGAACTCCGTCAGTTTCCACAAGCCAAAACCATTGCCCTGGCCGTGCTGGAAAAAACCGGACGCCAATCGGATTAGTATTTCTAATTTTGGAGCCCCAAAGCTAAGTTCTTCATTTTTAAACTAAACTAACTTGCTTAATGTGAATTTGAGCATCGAGCTCAAACAGGGAGTCCGAATTGAACTCTATTAGTTTTCACAAGTCACAACCATCGCCCTGGCCGTGCTGGAAAAAGTCGAAGGCCAATCGGATTAGTATTTCTAATTTTTGACCCCAAAACTAAGTTCTTCATTTTTAAACTAAACTAACTTGCTTAATGTGAATTTGAGCATCGAGCTCAAACCAGGAGTCCGAACTGAACTCCGTTAGTTTCCACAAGTCACAACCATCGCCCCGACAGTGCTGGAACAAACCAGAGGCTGATTGGATTAGTATTTCTAATTTGGACCCTCAAACCTAGCTATGTTCTTCCTTTTTAAAGAAAATAAAATTAACTTGCTTAATGTGAATTTGAGCGTCGAGCTCAAATCGGGAGTCCGAATTGAACTCTGTCAGTTTCCACAAGTCACAATCATCACCTTGGCATGCTGGAAAAAATCGAAGGCCAATCGGATTAGTATTTCTAATTTTTGACCCCCAAACCTAAGTTCTTCATTTTTAAACTAAACTAACTTATTTAAGATGAATTTGAGCGTCGAGCTCAAACCAGGAGTCTGAATTGAACTTCGTCAGTTTTCACAAGTCACAATCATCGCCCTGGCCGTGCTGGAAAAAATCGGAAGCCAATCGGATTCGTATTTCTAATTTTGGACCCCCAAACTTAAGTTCTTCATTTTTAAACTAAACTAACTTGCTTAATGTGAATTTGAGCGTTGAGCTCAAACCGGAAGTCTGAATTGAACTCCGTCATTTTTCACAAGTCACACTCATCGCCCCAACCTTACTGGAACAAACCGGAAGCCAATCGGATTAGTATTTCTAATTTTGGACCCCCAAACATAGCTAAGTTCTTCCTTTTAAAAGAAAACAAAACAAAACAAACTTGCTTAATGTGAATTTGAGTGTCAAGCTCAAATCGGGAGTCCAAATTGAACTCCGTTAGTTTCCACAAGTCACTACCATTATCTTGGCCATGCTGGAAAAAACTGGAGGCCAATCAGATTAGTATTTTTTATTTTAGACCCCCAAACCTAAGTTCTTAATTTTTTATTTTTTTTAAGGTACCAAGAAAACAAACCAACTAAGTGCGCTATCTCCCAGCGAAAGATAACACTCGCCTGGCTGTAACCGGCCAAAATTTTTATTAATATCATGAGAAACCATATACAGTGATCAGTGGGGCATACCCCTGAAAAAAGAAAGAACTAGACTTACCTAATAGATGGAGGCCAGTTTTATCAAGCACAACTGGGCCTTTACAAATATGTGGGAAGGAGGAACCAATAAAGACTAAAGAAATGCCTCTCTGACAAGTAAACGATGCAACGGCGTCTGCCACCCTATTCGTCTCCCAGTAAACATGAAGCACAATAATGTTAAACTTGTTCAGTAAGAACTTAGCAATTCTCCACCACCACGAGCATTTCCACGAAGGACATGTATCCAAAATAAAAGACTGAGCCAACACTAGAGAATTTGAATAAACAGCAGAAATAGCAAGACCGTGATGCTCAACCAACCTCAGACCATCACAGAGTGCGCGCACCTCAGCAATCACACTATTGCCTTGGCCATAGAAATATGCAAAGCTAAGATGTACATCCCCGTTTGAGTCCCGAAAACAACCACCACCACCACAAGGGCAAGGATTACCTTTGCAAGCACCATCCACATTCAAACAGAAGCCATATGAGGGAGGAATCCACCGCACTAGCTTAGGTGCTTTCAGTTTGACAGTGGGTTTGAAGCCAAACTTCTGAAGGACACCAAGTCTGTAAACTGAGCATTCCTTTTTGAAAGTCATCCCTTGGATAGCCGCATTAATAGCAAATCTGATATCTGAAATAATGCTCCTCACATATTTGGTTTTAGAATCAAACCTTTTGGCACATCTGAATTTCCAAATCTCCCACAACATAAGAAGAATAACATAGGTGGCGATAAAACCAGACGCAATATGGCAATTCGATGTGGACAAGATTTTCCATAAGGTGGACGTGATATGAGGACCCTTAGCCTGAACGCCAAAAAGAGGACTAGCCCAGCTCCAAAGCACGGCGGCTAACTCCCCCTCAAGGAAGAGATGGTCTAGGTTTTCAACCGATGGACTGTTGCAACAAGAACAGGAGGAAGCTAGATGAACGCCACAATCAGATATCCGATCATCAGTAGACACAGCCCGGTGCAGTACCCTCCATCCAAAGATAGCAGCCCGGGGATTAAAAGCATAATGCCAGATTTTGATCAGGGTAGGGCGGTGAATACCCTGCGGCCTAATAGCCTGGAAGGCAGAACTGGTCGAGAAAAGGCCATTAGCATTACCTGTCCAAACACATGTATCAGGAGTATCTGACATGTTGACATTTTCCATAACCCTCATAATAATATCATGACTTCTGAGAGGATGGTCTAGATTAACCGCCACATCATTGGCAATAGTAAAAGGGTGCTGAGATAGAGCAGGAAGAAAGGATATTAGTGGAGCACTGCCAACCCACTTATGTCTCAAAATATCGATATCCTTTCCATCTCCCAAGACCCATCTACTATTCTACGTAACTAGATTATAGGCCGCATTAAACACTTCATTAGAAATCCCCAAAGGAAACACCCTGTTAACCTCTGTAAAATGAGACTTTAAAAATCTGCTTCTGGCATATCTGGACCACAACGACTAACCATGCATAGCATTCCATATAAGCTTAGCCATAAGAGAGATTTGAACATGCCACATGCTTCTAACACCCAAACCACCTTCCTGCGTAGGCCTAGATATCCGATCCCAAGCAATCCAATGTGTACGCCTTTGCCCCTCTGCCTCATTCCAGAAGAAGGAAGCACAGGAATGTTTGATAAACTGTATAACAAATTTAGGCAAACAAGAGGTAGAAATGACATAGATAGGGATGGAGCAAAGGACGGAGTTAATAAGAATAACTCACCCTGCTTGAGAGAGCAGTTTGGACTTCCATGAGGCAAGCGAATTATTCACCTTGTCAATAATGTGCTTGTAGTGGGATACTAAGGTGCGGCCAGTAGTGAGGGGAACGCCCAGGTAAGATAATACTCCTTGTTGTCTTCTAAAACCTGTGAGTGCTGTGATACGAGTCCCCAAGGCAGCTGGAGCTTTAGAGGAAATAATAAAAGAACTCTTTGAAGTGTTAACCTTTTGCCCAGAAGAGTCCTCATACACTCTTAAGAAAGAGAGAATTTTCTTGATGTTGCTGCCTGACCATTGAGGAAGATGAGAGTATCATCAACGTACAGAAGGTGAGAGATGGGGAGGCAACCCCGGGACCTCTGAAAGGAGTAAAAGCACCTGTAGACTGTAGTATACTCAATCCCCTACTGAGGGCCTCTTGCATAATAATAAAAAGGGTAGGCGCCAGGGGATCCCCTTGCCTAATACCTTTGGATAATTTAAAATAACCGACCTACTGGCCGTTGAAAAGAACTGAGAACCAACAATTACTAACCAGCATACCAACGTAGGACACAAAACGAGATGAGAAGCCAAAGCTCCAGAGAACAGCGAACAGAAAATTCCACTCCACTCTATCGTAAGCCTTCATCATATCCAACTTAAAAATAATATTATTCCCATGAACCTTCCTGCCAATGTCCTTGAACATGTGCCTAGATATGGACACATTCTCAATAATGGATCTACCTTTAACAAAAGCTCCTTGCTCCTCAGAAATAATAGCAGGCAATAAAGGGGACAAGCGATCAGTGAAGATCCTCGAAATAATCTTATAACAAAAATTGCAAAGACTGATCGGTCTAAAATTGCCAAACGTCCTGGGATCCTTAACCTTAGGAATCAAGACAATAATAGAAGAAGTGGCACCACGAGGTAGCGGGTATCCCTTGAAAAAGTCTTGCACTGCACACACCACGTCCTCACCAACAATATCCCACCAAATAGAATAAAATGACCCCAGGAAACCATCCGGTCCTGGAGCACCCTTACCATTCATAACCATAACTGCCGCCTTGATCTCGTTACTATTAGGGGTAGCACAAAGGGAGGTGTTTTGTTGATCAGAAATGAGGGAAGGATTAACTTGCAAGAGCTCATCATTCACCACCGTATGGCTAGTAGATAGGAGAGCTTCAAAATAGGAGGAAGCAGCATCTTTCAATCTGTCCTAGTCATCACACCATTGATCAGACCCATCAATTAAAAGTCTATGAATATAATTTTCCTCCTATTATTCTTGACAACCGCTTGGTAGAAAGCTGTATTTCTATCACCATTCTGCAACCATTCCATCCTAGCTTTTTGACACCACATCTTCTCATCATTAAGTAGAGCTTGGCGGAGACGGGCATGAGAAACGGACATCGCAATTCTGTTAGCTTTAGAGGGGTTTTGCTCAAACTCATGCTCAGTCTGAGAAACATTAACTTCAATAGCATTAATAGTCTCTTGAAGATCACCAAAAGTCTCCTTATTCCAACACGCATGGCCTACTTCACAGCCCTTAATCGGCATAACAATGTGTGGAAAGAGTTGGACTTATGCTCCACCCCATGCCATACTGTCGAAACCACAGTCATGAAAGAGTCATGAGAGGCCCAGACATCCTGAAAGATGAATCTTCTAGGGAGCTTAGGAACATTCATCTGGCTAACTAGCAAAGGAGAATGATCAGGAACTCCATGCAGGAGATGACGAACAATAGTGCAGAACATATTGTCCTGCCAAGAGCTATTAAACATGGCCCTGTCCAATCTAGCCTTCACCGACGTGCTACCAGCATGATTGTTGGACCATGTGTAAGGTGACCCAATGTAACCAGCATCTAACATACCATCAACCATAATAAAGTCATTAAAGTCAAGCATAGAACTGGCACTTGAAAGGTGTGCGGAACCACCTAGTACATTAATCTAGAAGGGGGGTTGAATAGATTACCACCGATTTAAAAGCACTATGACCTTCTTTTAGATACTAACACTGACTTGACGAAAACTTAAGCAAATATGTACTGAAATCGGACTTCGATGTGTGTGCTGATTGTGAGTAGAACGTTAGAGATCTATATAGCGTGTGAACAATCAACGTGCCTACCAAACATCTACCGTGAAAATGTGCAAACCACAGGACATGAAAATTTAAGGTGGTTCGGAGTACACAACTAGTGTATCCTACGTCCACCGTCCACACACACACGCAGAACGACTGCTTATCAGTGAGTTCAACTCTACAACCACACACACACACGTTGTCTGATGCAAACACGTAATCAGAACAACAACCCACACTTGAATCAAGCACAAGAGATGCTTGAACCACTGCCACACACACAGAGTAGTGCAAAGTGTAGAAGAAGAAGAGTTCTGAGAAGTAGAAACAAATCCTGATGAAGAACTCTTCTTGGTGGTCGTCCAGAAGAACTCCAAGCTTCAACTTGATGATTATCAGATGATGTAGAAGCTTGAACCATGGATGAACTGACTTCAACTCCGCTCGTGAGATGGATCTTTCTTGAACTGGACGGAGAGTTGAAGCAGAGCAGCAGAGAGAAGCTTTTCTTCTGACCTTTGGTTAGGGTTTTTGCATTGTGGCTTCTTGCTACGAAAATAACTTCATATGGCCTATATATATATGGGTGTCCAAGTATGGAGAGTCGTGCTTAAAGGGATCACCCTAATATAGAACATATCACAATCACATTTCTGACTTTTCTCTTCGTCTGTCGACAGGTGCTTTATAGCTGTCGACACCTACTGCAGACTTCTGGTTTCCAGAACCATGCTGTCGATAGGTGCATCTCATCTGTCGACAGGTGCATCTCATCTGTCGACACATACTGCTGTAAATGTGTTTCCAGTAGCCTATTTGTTCTGGATTGGTATATCTATAGACACATGTCTTGGGGGCTGTCGACACATGACCACTGGAAGTGTATTTCTTGGTCTTTTGCACTTGACTTTGGTTGATTGTCTTGTGTGCATTCACACCTACATCAAAAGACATTCTATGTGAGATATAATGGATACATGAATAGTCATAGAAGCACTATTTTCATTTGTTCATTTCTTTCATGTCTTTGTCATATTCATCATGTTTCCAACATCAATGTAACATCAATTATGTTAAACATCATCAAAAACATTTAAGCACATATCATCATACACATTGTAACCCAACAGTGCTCGCCTGGATACCACTGAGCATTTCACAGTGATTAGCGACGCAGTTGAAATCACCCGTAACCAGCCAAGGAACATTTGGAGATGTATGCGCAAACAGAGTGAGATCATCGAACAACTTTCTTCTCACCACAGGGTTACAATCAACATAAGCAACAAAGATGTAAAACCTGGACGGGGAACCTGCATTACACAGAAGAGATATGTATTGCTGAGTAGTATCGACAACCTGGACATCATCTTGCCTCCTCCAGAACACCCAGATTTTAGACTCATCCCCCATATTACCAGCGCAGCCATCCATATGCAAAGCCTTGCCCAGGGCCGGAGCTTTACGAAAAGAAGTTTTAGGTTCAGAGATACCCACGATCATAGGATTGTGTTTCTTAACTTTACGTCTCAAACTATTTTTGGAGGCAGCATTAGCTACCCCCCTAATATTCCAAATTAACATGGAACAATTCATGAGGACTGGTACCCCTCCCTAGTCCCGACAGCTTTCGCTTTAGATCTCGTAGTAACACCATATTCATGGTTTCCCTGGACCTCCTTGGTAACTCCATATCAGGCATGAGAATATTTTCTTTAATAGCTAATACCTGCATCTCCCCCTCAATAACAGATTTAAGATTAGACTGCAAATAACCAAGAGAATTTGGCGAAGGGTTTAGGGTTATCCCACGAGTGGAAGAGTGAACCAAACATAGGTCCTCCGTAACTGCTTCATGCACGTACACCGATATCTGCCCAGTATCTGACCTATGCACGTAGCCCATCCCAGACGAAATCGCCACCTGACCCTCATCACCGATCGGCAAAACCACAGTAGGAACCTTCTGTTGCACCACCTGCGCAGCCCTAGAAGGTGTCTGAACCAGACCTACTTCCATAACATCATTCAACATGATATTTCTTTGAGGAGCCCTCATAATCAGCATCTCTTCTTGCATAGAATCATGTTCATTGCCAACAAGTAGGGATTCAAACTGGTTTTTGTTAGGCTGCAAATGGAGAATTTCATTTTTTTTCTACAATATTTTCTTATGCCCCAACCTGACAGGCCATTGCCAAGCACCTTCAGAGGGATCTTCAGCAGCCTTCGGGATCAAAGCCTCATGAACTGGAGGTTTCTTCTTGTAACAGTCTTCCACACTATGACCCAGTTTATGACAAAAAGAACAAACTGATGGGATCCTATGAAAGTTCACCTTCTGCCAGAAACCATCATTATCACAACCTATCCATATCTGTTCCGGCCTAGGCTTGTTAATATCAAGTTCCACACAAACAAGAGCTTCCTGGGTTTGCATAATAGCCTTAGAGGCTTCATGCACTTGCAAAACCATGCCAAAGTTACTTGCAATGGATCTCAAAAAATCTTCATGATAAAAGTTAACTGGCAATAGCGGGAACCCAATCCAAACAGAAATAAAGGTGGGATCATAGGAGTAATCAAAGGTAGGTTCCCATCTGAAGAACCTATCATTTTTAAACTAAACTAACTTGCTTAATGTGAATTTGAGTGTCGAGCTCAAATCGAGAGTCCGAATTGAACTCCGTCAGTTTTCACAAGTCACAACCATCGCCCTGGCCGTGCTGGAAAAAACCAGAGGCCAATCGGATTAGTATTTCTAATTTTGAACCCACAAACCTAAGTTCTTCATTTTTAAATTAAACTAACTTGCTTAATGTGAATTTGAGCGTCGAGCTCAAACTGGGAGTCCGAATTGAACTCCGTAATTTTCCACAAGTCACAATCATCACCCCGACCGTGCTAGAACAAATCGGAGGCCGATTGGATTAGTATTTCTAATTTTGGACCCCCAAACCTAGCTAAGTTCTTCTTTTTTAATAAAACAAAACTAAACTAACTTTCTTAATGTGAATTTGAGCGTCGAGCTCAAATCGAGAGTCCGAAATGAACTCTGTCAGTTTCCACAAGTCACAATCATTGCCCTGGCCGTGCTGGAAAAAACAGGAGGCCAATCGGATTAGTATTTCTAATTTTGGACCAACAAACCTATGTTCTTCATTATAAAACTAAACTAACTTGCTTAAGATGAATTTGAGCGTTGAGCTCAAATCGGGACTCCGAATTGAACTCCGTCAGTTTCCACAAGTCACAATCATTGCCCTGGCCGTGCTGGAAAAAATCGGAGGCCAATCAGATTAGTATTTCTAATTTTGGACCCCCAAACCTAAGTTCTTCATTTTTAAACTAAACTAACTTACTTAATGTGAATTTGAGCGTCGAGCTCAAACCGAGAGTCCGAATTAAACTTCGTCTGTTTTCACAAGTCACACTCATCGCCCCGACTGTGCTGAAACAAATCAGAGGCCAATCGGATTAGTATTTCTAATTTTGGACCCCAAACCTGGCTAAGTTCTTCCTTTTAAGGAAAACAAAACAAAACTAGCTTGCTTAATGTGAATTTGAGCGTTGAGCTCAAACCGGGAGTCTGAATTGAACTTAATAAGTTTCCCCAAGTCACAACCATTTCCCTGGCTGTGTTGGAAAAAATCAGAGGACAATCGGATTAGTATTTCTAATTTTGGACTCTCAAACATAAGTTCTTCATTTTTAAGCTAAACTAACTTGCTTAATGTGAATTTGAGGGTCGAGCTCAAATAGGGAGTCCGAATTGAACTCTGTCAATTTTCACAAGTCACAACCATCACCCTAGCCGTGCTGGAAAAAACCGGAGGTCAATCAGACTAGTATTTCTAATTTTGGACTCTCAAACCTAAGTTCTTCATTTTTAAACTAAACTAACTTGCTTAATGTGAATTTGAGCGTCGAGCTCAAACTGGGAGTCTGAATTGAAGTTCGTTAGCTTACACAAGTCACACTCATCGCCCTGACCTTGCTAGAACAAACCGGAGGCCAATCGGATTAGTATTTCTAATTTTGGACCCCCAAACCTAAGTTCTTCATTTCTAAACTAAAATAACTTGCTTAATGTGAATTTGAGCGTCGAGCTCAAACCGGGAGTCCGAATTGAACTCCGTCAGTTTCCACAAATCACAACCATCGCCCTGGCCGTGCTAAAAAAAACCGGAGGCCAATAGGATTAGTATTTCTAATTTTGGACCCCCAAACCTAGGTTCTTCATTTTTAAACTAAACTAACTTGCTTAATGTGAATTGAGCGTCGAGCTCAAACCGGGAGTCCGAATTGAAATACGTCAGTTTCCACAAGTCACAACCATCGCCCCGGCCGTGTTGGAATAAACCAAAGGTCAATCAGATTAGTATTTCTAATTTTAGACCCCCAAACCTAAGTTCTTCATTTTAAAACTAAACTAACTTGTGTAATGTGAATTTGAGCGTAGAGCTCAAACCGAGAGTCCGAATTGAACTCCGTCAGTTTCCACAAGTCACACTCATCGCTCCGACCGTGCTAGAACAAACCGGAGGCCGATCGGATTAGTATTTCTAATTTTGGACTCCCAACCTAATTAAATTCTTCATTTTTAAACAAAACAAAACTAAAATTGACTGTTAAAATAGAAAAGCTAAAATAAAATCAATTTACTCACATGAGGGTCTCATGCAGATGTCGATGGTGCTGTCTGAGGAGGAATGCTAACCTAGGAGAGGGCCTGGGAGATAGCCTGGGAGAGCTGGACCTAGACAGCGTCAGACACCTGCATCTGCATCGTCTGGGCCGGACGAGACTCCAAACTAGAGATCGTATCTAGAATGAAGCCCATCATCTCACTGGGAGTACCTAGAGCACCAGGTGTGGTGAATGCACTAGTCTGTGAGGCTGAACTCGAGGCGCCCGATAACACCTTGCATGTGTCCATACTATGCCCAAAACTATACACATGGCATTTCTTTGGGGCACCAGATGCCGCAACCCATACCTCAGGATCTAACTGCGGCTGCTCCTCCTCCCCAGCGTACTTCTCTATCATCTATTGGCATTACGACTCCTGTAAAAAAAATATTTGACAATGTAATATTAATCTGTAATGAGAAAAATTAAAAAGTGAATACCTTGTAAATACTTACCGCAACCTCTCGGGCTCTGTCGCTAATGTACTGATTCGTCCCCTTTTTCTTATGTGTCTTATCAAACACCTCCTAAATTGTCGGAGGCCGTTTTAGCTCCTTTTCCTATTTCACAAAAAAACATTACATAAATGAGTACCTATATGAATAAAATATATCACAAATGGACATATGACTTACCAATCTTGACTGATGGGTCGCAAAGGAGACGGACCCACTTGTAGGCATGTTGGCCTCTGGATTGACAGCCCGATTCACTCTCATTGTTGTGGAGGTTTGTTGCCATCTCTCTGCGGCCCATATGTTGCACAGACTTTCCCAATAGTCTCTCCTCATCCATGTCGGTGCGCGCTTCCTCCAAAGAGTCGGGTCTGCACTCTGACAAACTTTCTGTGCGATTTTTCTCGCATTATACAACAAATGTTTAAAATTTGATCGGGCGGTGGTCGTCCATACTAATCGAGACCGCGCCTCATCCGAACGACGCGTGAATCGATGATTGCTCTGTACAGATAAGAGTTAGTTAACTGAATGTAGGAATAAGAAAATAAATTAATTATAATAAGAAATTACATACCATGAACATCTGATACAACAACTCCTAGACCAAAAGCTGTAACAATTTAAATGGCACAAATAATATGTATAAATATTGCACAAAGAAAAATAAAGCTTTAAATATACAATGTACAAGAATATAAATAATAACTATACAAATACTTACAAATTGAAATATACATACCTGGTACTCTAGGATGAGGAGGTGTAAGCTCACCCGAACCTGTAAGAATTTTATGGCATAAGAATCAATGCACAATGAAAGTACAACTTTAAATATACATACATACTGCTACAGGAGGAGGGACAGAGGAAGAACCAGAAGCTATAACAATTAAAATGACATTAATAATATGTATAAATAATACATAAAGAAAAATACCAAAGAAAAATATACATATCTGTTGCCGCAAACAAACCCCTCCCACGACTGCTCCTCCTCCAAAAACTGGAGCTCGATCGTGCTCCACGCACCATATCTTCTTAGGGAACATAAAAAATTAATGTTCATTAGTCAATTGCTTATATTGAAAGTGGGCAACTTTAAATATACTGAACATATGTGAAACAATTCTTCCCATTTTTAAATGATATCCATTTCCTCCTCAAATGATGACGATATATCTAATTCAGCCCCATCTTCATCATCATCTTCACATTCATCACTGCTATATTCCTCCTCCTCATCAAAACTTTCACATTCAATATTTGTTCGCCTTCCACTACTCCCTTTTATCTCATGTGGATCGACTTCTTTGACCTCATATCCTTTAGACAAGGAAATTGGCGCTTCAGATTCGTCTTCTCCAATATGAGCTGTCAACTCTACATTTTCAACAAAGTCTTCTTGAAAGAATTTGGCGTTGACCTCTTCAGGTGTCAGATCAGTCATGTCCAATTCATAATCTGTAGTGACCCTCATTATACCAGTACGGTTATACCAACCCACGTCGGTATAGCGAGCGTTGCCACAGTGGGACATTTACCCAACAATAACATTCAGCTGAGATACACGTGAATATAAGAACATAGTAGCGGAAGTAAAGAACTACTGTCTTCATTTCATTCATTCATCATCCACATTTAACATACATGATTCAATAACATTTAAAGAACTAAAAGTCCACATAATTTAAATTGCTGAAAAATTAATACATAAGTGTCCACACTCATACATTCTTCCATAGTAA
Organism: Colocasia esculenta; assembly: GCA_014218235.1. Classification (NCBI taxonomy): domain Eukaryota; kingdom Viridiplantae; phylum Streptophyta; class Magnoliopsida; order Alismatales; family Araceae; genus Colocasia; species Colocasia esculenta. Next base: position 20,041,209 of record CM024757.1, on the reverse strand, counting down.
TTCTAATACAATGTTGCAATTACATACTATGAAAATCTCAAAATGTCACAAGCACTCCAACTGTCTAATCCCCACGCTCGGAGTCGGTCTCCAACGCCTCCTCTGCAAGCGTGTCGTCACCAACTACACCTGTACGCCGAAGCAAGTAATGAGTCTAAAAGACTCAGGAAGTATTCTACACATACCGCACATGCACATATCATGGTAGGTTTTTCGTACACATTCATAAGACGCATCATGTAGCATGCTCGATATTAAACTCTTACAACCTATCATGGTGAATCTACAATTTAACACATGGACTATGCTTTCAGATTTATGGAAATAGAATCACCTATCACATGCTTTCTATTCCTTTCTCACATAAAAATCTACCTCCAACCAACTAAGACATGAAAGCCATGAACATACATTTCCGAACATGCATGAAAGGAAACACACCTAACATGAAATCTACACATTACTACGCATATACATGACCATTTTTCAAACTTTAAGCTTGCTGGTTTTACATGCTTTAGCAGCCATAATCTAACACATGAGAGCTACAACAACGATTAAATCACAACATGTGAACAATCGATTATGGAAGTTGTCTGTACATGCTTAACAATTATCCCTAGCATGGATTCTAGTCATTTTGCATACATAAACATGATCATAACATAGTAAAGCTACTGTTTAAGCATGATTTCAGATTTGTCATAACATGGATTACACACTCACATCCTCACATTTTGGTTTCATATTTTACACAATTTCAAATTCACATATTGTACACTTTACACATACACTTTTACACTTTATTCACATTCACATTTTTCACAAGAACACATTCACATTTACACTTTCACATTTAGTGCTGTGACACATAGTCCAAACCACCAAAGAAGGACACAACACATCACATCACATAGACGCCATCTAGGCAATACAATGGCGACTCTTGGACTGTGCAGACCGGGAGAACAAGTCTCTACCCTAACCAGTGGTACTTGTCCACCTCCAGGATTTCCCCCTAATGCCTTAGGGTCACTTACACATTGAACATTCTCAGGGGGACTTTTCCCTGATACGGTTCCACTGCCCTCTGCGGAAGCAGTGTCACATTCGGCACAAGTTACACATTACACATTTTTACCGATTTTAACACATAGGTTTACACATATCATTCTCATTTCATTCACTTTCTCACTCACATGCACACTTCTCCGTTTTTCCTAACATGGCACTACAATTACAGAATCTTAGCACTTAGAAAATTGCGCTAATCAGGTGGCTATACACAAAAACAAATTATTTTACAATGGCATACATTAGTTTCACAATTTCACATGAGAAATTCATATTGTATCATCTACTGGTCCAAATGACCTGAAATTTTAACCACAAGCTATTTTCGGGTTTAGGATCCCACATGCAAAATTTCAGATTTTTCTGAGCTAAAACGGAACTACAGAAAATCTAACATTAATTTCACATGCTATCCGCAATTCGATTTAATATGGAGTTAAACACAAGCACAGTTTTAACCACTCACTGTCTGAACCCTAACAGGCATGGAACTACAGAATTTATTCCTGAATTTATTGGCCAACATACAATTTACAGAAGATTTATTGCGACTTACACATGATTTCTGTTTCCCCCAAAACGGGAAAATTCGATAGATCATATGAGCATGGAAAATTTCAGAAACTCAGGGCATAGACAAGGTTGTACACACATGGTCTAATGAAATTGGGGCAACATGATTTTACCACGGATTATCAGGAAAATGGTAAGCACATACACATGTACATTCTTCCACATGCTTTTAAATATACAAATAAGTTCTACCATTCACAAAATAAATGTACATTCACATTCCCATCCATCACACTAGCTAGTATACATAGCATATAAGAGATTACATTATATCCTCATCGTGAAATATATCGAAATTATCCACATAGAAGGGCAGAACAGCTTGTTGTTCTGCTCAGATGAACTTGGCGGTGGTCTCTGGCCGCTAGTTCAGTGTCAACGGCATAATTGATGGACACTAAGCATGATCTTAGCGTCAAGGGACATTGCCGTTAATGTCAGGTCTGTGCAGAACACAGACCCGAGCTCCAAAGATGGGGTGAATGTGGGGGTCTAGGACACGAGGGAAAATGTATAAAAATGGTAAAACCATCCTAGACACATACATGAACACTATGGGTAGGGTACTTGCCTCTAGAAAATTCACCAGACGGATCTAGGGCTCAGTGAAGCTCTCCTTGGGCTGTCCCAAGAAGCTCTTAGAAACGCTTTACTCCGGGTTCCTGAGCAAGCTCCAGTGCCTTCCGAGGTCGGGGAGGCCTTCCTCGTCGATCCAGCAAACTCCTTGAAGCAGCAGGTGGCCGGATCAAGCTCCAGAAGTTCGGATTTTGGGCTGCAAGGAGTGGGGTTTCTCACAGTCTGAAATAGGTTTTCTTTTCTTCCTCTCTTGCAAAGGGGCAAAAGAAGTGCTAGGGCTGTAGAAATGGGTCTGAATATAGAAGAGGGGTTCTCTTGTCACGCAGGGGTGACAAGATGGCCTTTCAGACCGTTGGGGACAGCTCTCCAGTGGTTGGGGTAGCTTGCTCCCGGAATTCTGGGCTCTGCAACGTATGCACGTCAGAGAAGTTGGCGTCCATATCGTTGGACGCTGGATTAATGTTGACGTCCATGGGTTAACGCTGACACCACATCGACGTCATGATATTGACGCCAATATGGCCTTCGGCCAAAAGTCAAAAACATGTAGAAACCCATGCACATCATGTATATATACATGTAATATCTATATGGTATTGTGCACACACTACCATCAAGCAATACATACATTATTTATACTTAAATTATACACATACACACATAAGTATACTAGCTAGTACTTACGTAGATATTTACATACGTTCGTATACAACATGAATGATTTACTTGCAATACAATAATGCGACAAATTTCGAGGCCTTACACCCTCTCCCCCTTAAAGAAACTTCGTCCTTGAAGTTAGAACGACACTACTCAAACAAAAGGGGATACTTCTTCTTCATCGCATCCTCAAGCTCCCAAGTAGCCTCCTCTCGTGAGAAGTTCCGCCATAGAACTTTCACCGACGCAATACTCTTGTTCCGGAGATGCTGAACCTTTCGGTCAAGAATAGCTACTGGTTGCTCGACATACGAAAGATCTGGCTGAATCTCCACTGGCTCATGACTAATCACATGAGACGGATCTCGGACATACTTCCTAAGCATCGAAACGTGGAACACAGGATGAACACTAGCCAAAGCTGGGGGTAAGGCTAGCTCATATGCCATGCTGCCCAAACATCTGAGAATCTCATATGGGCCAATGAACCTAGGGCTCAACTTACTATGCCTGCTAAATCTGACAACACCTCGAGTAGGCGATATCTTCAAGAAGACATGATCACTAACCTCGAACTCCAAATCCTTTCTCTTGTTGTCGGCATAGCTCTTCTGCCTATCCTGTGCCGCAACGAGCCTCTTCCTGATAAGTTGGACCTTATCCGAAGTCTCCTGAACTAACTCCGGACCGATCAACTGTCTATCACCAGTCTCCTCCCAACATAAAGGAGATCTGCAGGGCCTACCATACAACGCCTCAAATGGAGCCATACTAATACTAGCATGAAAGATGTTGTTGTATGCAAACTCCACAAGAGGTAAATGGCGCTCCCAATCATCCTTCCAATCCAGAACACACGCTCTCAACATATCCTCGAGCGTCTGGATAGTCCTTTCAGACTGTCCATCAGTCTGGGGATGAAACGCCTAACTGAGCTTCAGCTCCGAACCTAAAGCATCTTGAAGACCCTTCCACAACCTCGAAGTGAATCTCAGATCTCGATCCGAAATGATCGACTTTGGCACACCATGCAATCTAATGATACCACTAACATACAATCTAGCTAAACTCTCTACTGACTGCTTCTTCTTCATGGGCAAGAAATGAGCAGTCTTCGAGAATCTATCCACAACTACTCAAATTGAGTCATTGCCCCTTCTAGATCGAGGCAAACCCGAAACAAAGTCCATAGTGACAGCTTCCCACTTCCATACGGGGATATCCATCCTCTGCATAAGGCCAGATGGTCGCTGCCGCTCGGCCTTCACTTGCTGACACACTAAACACCTAGACACATAATCCGCAACATCCTTCTTCGTGCAGGACCACCAAAATGATCTCTTCAAATCTTGGTACATCTTAGTGTTACCCGGATGAATAGAGAACCGCGATCTATGAGCCTCCGCTAACACATGCTCACGGACATCTACTAAATCAGGGACACAAACACGGTGCTGAAATCTGATCACACCGTCCTCATCACGAGCAATGCCTGCCTTGCCCACTAACTCTAAGAGTCTAGGGTCGACTCCCTGTTGCTCGATCACCTCATCCAAAACCGAGGACCTAAGAGATAACTGAGCTACAAAAGCCTGGCATAACGATGGCTCTAACTCAGTCAGCGCGCAAGCCGCATCCTCCAACATCTTCCAGTCTTGCTGGAGAGATGGCCTCTTTCTACTCAGCGCATCCGCTACGACATTCGCCTTCCTAGGGTGATACTGAAGGTCGAAGTCATAGTCCTTCAAGAACTCAATCTATCTTCTCTGCCTCAGGTTTAACTCCTTTTGGGAGAAAAGATACTTCAAGCTCTTGTGGTCGGTAAACACCTCAAATCTGACACCATAAAGATAGTGCCTCCAGATCTTTAGTGCATGAACCACTGCTGCGAGCTCCAAGTCATGAGTCGGATAGTTCTTCTCATGCTCCTTCAACTGAAGAGAAGCATAAGCCACTACCCTTTCCTGCTGCATTAGCACACAACCTAAACCAATCCGAGACGCATCAGTGTAGATAGCAAAACCCTCTACACCGCTCGGTAAAACTAACACCGAGGCTGTCGTGAGCTTAGTCTTCAATAATTGAAAACTACTCTCACACTTCTCAGACCAAACAAACTTCACCCCCTTTCTGGTAAGCTGAGTCAAAGGGGCGGCGATGGATGAAAATCCCTCAATAAATCGCCGGTAGTAACCAGCTAAACCGATAAACTACGAATCTCCGAAGGGGTCTTGGGAAACTCCCAATCCATAACTGCCTGGACCTTTGCTGGATCCACTGAAACACCAGCACCGGAGATAACATGCCCGAGGAAATGAACCTCGCGTAACCAAAAATCGCACTTGCTGAACTTGGCATACAGCTTGTGCTCACGAAGAACCTCTAACACTACCCTCAAATGCTGACGGTGCATGGCCTCATCCGGAGAGTAGACCAACACGTCATCAATAAACACTACGACAAAGCTATCTAAGTAAGGCCTAAACACCCTGTTCATGAGATCCATGAACGCTGCAGGGGCATTGGTCAATCCGAAAGGAAGGACCAAAAACTCATAATGTCCATAACGGGTTCTAAATGCCGTCTTGGACACATCCTCACTCCGAATCCTCAACTGATGATAACCAGATCGCAAGTCAATCTTAGAAAAGACTGATGCCTCTCGCAACTGGTCAAACAAATCATCAATACGAGGTAAGGGATACCTGTTCTTCACAGTCACTTGGTTCAACTTCCTATAGTCAATGCATAACCTAAGTGACCCGTCTTTTTTCTTGACGAATAATACAGGTGCGCCCCAAGGGGAAACACTAGGGCGAATAAATCCCTTATCAAGCAATTCTTGCAATTGCTTCCTCAACTCAGCTAACTCTGCAGGTGCCATCCGATATGGAGCCTTCGAGATAGGAGAGGTGCCCGGAAGCAACTCTATGGTAAACTCTATCTCTCTATCCGGTGGCAATCCAACAAGTCATCAGGAAAGACGTCTGGAAAATCCTGCACTACCTCAATCTCCGCAAGAGTAGGTGACTCATCAGCCTCTGGTACTAACACCACGCTGGCAAGAAAAGCGTCACAACCCTTGTTCACCATGCGCATCGCCTTCATGGCAGAGATGACCAACTTTCCAGCCAAGTTCCTTGGCAAGGGATGAGAGAACTCGTCCTCACCAGGAATGCGGAAAACAATCCTCTTCCAGTGACAATCCACTAATGCATAGTGCTCCTCTAGCCAATCCAGACCAAGAATAGCATCATAGTCCTTCATCTTTAGCAAGAAGAAACACCCATCTATGATTCTATCCTCAACGCACACAGGTAACGACGGAATGCACCTCCTAGTCGATACCGTACCCGCCGGGGTGTGCACAGACAAAGGGACCTCTAACTCCTCAGACTCTATGCCTAACTCTAGGGCTAACTTCCTAGCGAACTGCTCGGAAATGAACGAGTGAGTAGCACCCGTATCAAACAAAACCCGAGCGTGCACACCTAAAAGCAAAACCGTACCTTCGGTGACATGCTCTGCCTGCTCGGCGTCCTCGCGAGCTAAAGCAAACACTCGAGCTGGGGCTCGAGGCCTTCCTGGTCTTCCTGTAGCTGGCATGGCTGCCGCTACTGCTGAGGCTGGCGCTCCGCGCTGGACTCCCTGCTGAAGTCTTGGGCAATCCTTGATCTTGTGGTCACTGCTTCCACACTTCAAGCACTTGCCCTTAATCATCCAACACTCGGTACCACCATGTGTCTTCCCACAGTGGGGACACTCTTTCTTCACACCAGGGGAACGTACAGAAGGTACCTGAGAACTGCCGACTGCCACGGATCGCTGCGATGTCTGGTACACCGTTTTCTTCTTGTCTTGCCGTTGGAAAGTTGTCGCTGGCCTCTTCTGTGAAGCTTTCTTTTCTTCCAGGTATTGCTCCATTTCTCCCCTGCCTACAAGCAGCACTAGGGCCTCGTCCAACGTGCGGTGGTCAAACGCCACGAGTCTCGTCCGCAGTGATGGCTTGAGTCCCATCACGAACTTCTTTGTCTTCCTCCGCTCGTCTGCCACGATATGAGGTGCATATTTAGAAGTTCAGAAAATCTTGCCTCATATTCCAGCACGGTCATGGAGCCTTGAGCCAAAGATAGAAATTCTTGCTCCATCCGATCTTGCACATGCTCGGGGACGAACTTGGCCCGAAAGAGCCTCACGAACTCGTCCCAAGCAACGTCGATAGCTCCGTCCTCAAACGGGTACGCAGTAATGAAGACCACCATACATCAGCTCTTTCCTGCAATATCTTCATAAGCTCTAACTAACACTTCTAACTAACAAACATACAATCATACTTGTAGCATGTAGGTGTCTAATGTAACCTTATCGTCATCTGCACACCTGATGGCTCGGAAGATCTTTTCTATCTCCCTCATCCAGCTTTCTGCCAACAACGGATCGCTCTCCCCCTTAAAAGAGGGTGGCAGCATCCTCTTGAATCTCTCCATGGTAGAAGGTCCACCATGGTCCTGAGCTGGTACTTTAGCCTGCTACAGTACACATCAAGCAATACACAATCAATATAATATCACACATTCAAATAAAACAGATAATAGTTCATTTTATTGGTCTAACCTGAGCCTCCAACTGAGCCTGGAGTGCTGCCTGGGTATGAGCCTGCGTCTGCATGGCTTGCACCAGACCTTGCATGAATACTCCATAGTCCACAGGTGGCGGTGGGGGAAGTACAGGACCTGGCGGTGCCGGGGCCTGCTGCTCGCCCGCTCGTCACGTCGTGGCTCGTCCTCACGGGCCGGCGCTCCGCCACGCCTACCTCTCGAAGCCATGGCTGTAATAAATTTCAGCCACCATTAGAGCTAGGTTACTAAGTTTTCTAACCATTTTCTTATCTATTTTTCATTCATTATTAATCAATTCTACACATGTGGACATTCCTATGTAGACTTAGCATGTAATGAAGATGATGACTAGGTATATTCATGTGCAATCTCAACCGGTCTCTCTGATACCAATCTCTGTAGCGACCCTCATTATACCGGTACGGTTATACCAACCCACGTCGTATAGCGAGCGTTGCCACAGTGGGACATTTACCCAACAATAACATTCAGCTGAGATACACGTGAATATAAGAACAGAGTAGCGGAAGTAAAGAACTACTGTCTTCATTTCATTCATCATCATCCACATTTAACATACATGATTCGATAACATTTAAGAACTAAAAGTCCACATAATTTAATTGCTAAAAAATTAATACATAAGTGTCCACACTATACATTCTTCCATAGTAATTCTAATACAATGTTGCAATTACATACTATGAAAATCTCAAAATGTCACAAGCACTCCAACTGTCTAATCTCCACGCTCGGAGTCGGTCTCCAACGCCTCCTCTGCAAGCGTGTCGTCACCAACTACACCTGTACGCCGAAGCAAGTATGAGTCTAAAAGACTCAGCAAGTATTCTACACATACCGCACATGCACATATCATGGTAGGTTTTTCATACACATTCATAAGACGCATCATGTAGCATGCTGATATTAAATTTACAACCTATCATGGTGAATCTACAATTTAACACATGGACTATGCTTTCAGATTTGCGGAAATAGAATCACCTATCACATGCTTTCTATTCATTTCTCACATAAAAATCTACCTCCAACCAACTAAGACATGAAAGCCATGAACATACATTTCGAACATGCATGAAAGGAAACACACCTAACATGAAATCTACACATTATACGCATATACATGACCATTTTCATACTTTAAGCTTGCTGATTTACATGCTTTAGCAACCATAATCTAACACATGAGAGCTACAACAACGATTAAATCACAACATGTGAACAATCAAGTATGGAAGTGTTTTGTACATGTTAACAATTATCCTAGCATGGATTCTAGGCATTTTGCATACATAAACATGATCATAACATAGTAAAGCTACTGTTTAAGCATGATTCAGATTTGTCATAACATGGATTACAAACTCACATCCTCACATTTGGTTTCACATTTTACACAATTTCAAATTCGCATATTTTACACTTTACACATGCACTTTACACATTGTTCACATTCACATTTTTCACATGAACACATACACATTTACACATTCACATTTACACTTTCACATTTAGTGTCGTGACACATAGTCCAAACCACCAAAGAAGGACACAACACATCACATCACATATAGACGCCATCTAGGCAATACAATGGCGACTCTTGGACTGCGCAGACCGGGAGAACAAGTCTCCACCCTAACCAGTGGTACTGTCCACCTCCAGGATTTCCCCCTAATGCCCTTAGGGTCACTTACACATTGAACCTTCTCAGGGGGACTTTCCTGATACGGTTCCACTGCCCTCTACGGAAGCAGTGTCACATTTGGCACAAGTTACACATTACACATTTTTACCGATTTTAACACATAGGTTTACATTTCATTTTCACTTTTCACTCACATGCACACTTCTCTATTTTTCCTAACATGGCACTACAATTACAGAATCTTAGCACTCAAAAAATTTGCGCTAATCAGGTGGTTATACACAAAATCAAATCATTTTACAACGGCATGCATTAGTTTCACAATTTCACATGAGAAATTCATATTGTATCATCTACTGGTCAAATGACCTGAAATTTTAGCCACAAGCTATTTTCGGGTTTAGGATCCCACATGCAAAATTTCATATTTTTCTGAGCTAAAACGGAATTACAGAAAATCTAACATTAATTTCACATGCTATTCGCAATTCGATTTAACATGGAGTTAAACAAAGCACAGTTTTAACACTCACTGTCTGAACCCTAACAGGCGGAACTACAGAATTTATTCCTGAATTATTGGCCAACATACAATTTACAGAAGATTTATTGCGACTTACGCATGATTCTGTTTTCCCCAAAACGGGAAAATTCGATAGATCATATGAGCATGGAAAATTTCAGAAACTCAGGGCATAGACAAGGTTGTACACACATGGTCTAATGAAATTGGGGCAACATGATTTTACCACGGATTATCAGGAAAATGGTAAGCACATACACATGTACATTCTTCCACATGCTTTTAAATATACAAATAAGTTCTACCATTCACAAAATAAATGTACATTCACATTCCCATCCATCACACTAGCTAGTATACATAGCATATAAGAGATTATATTATATCCTCATCGTGAAACATATCGAAATTATCCACATAGAAGGGCAGAACAGCTTGTTGTTCTGCTCAGATGAACTTGGCGGTGGTCTCTGGCCGCTAGTTCAGTGTCAACGGCATAATGATGGACGCTAAGCATGATCTTAGCGTCAAGGGACATTGCCGTTAATGTCAGGTCTGTGCAGAAAACAGACCCGAGCTCCAAAGATGGGGTGAATGTGGGGGTCTAGGACACGAGGGAAAATGTATAAAAATGGTAAAACCATCCTAGACACATACATGAACATGGGTAGGTAGGGTACTTGCCTCTAGAAAATTCACAGACGGATCTAGGGCTCGGTGAAGCTCTCCTTGGGTTGTCCCAAGAAGCTCTTAGAAACGCTTTACTCTGGGTTCCTGAGCAAGCTCCAGTGCCTTCGAGGTCGGGGAGGCCTTCCTCGTCGATCCAGCAAACTCCTTGAAGCAGCAGGTGGCCGGATCAAGCTCCAGAAGTTCGGATTTTGGGCTGCAAGGAGTGGGTTTCTCACAGTCCGAAAATAGGTTTTCTCTTCTTCTCTCTCTTCAAAGGGGCAAAAGAAGTGCTAGGGCTCTAGAAATGGGTCTGAATATAGAAGAGGGGTTCTCTTGTCACGCAGGGGTAACAAGATGGCCTTTCAGACCGTTGGGGACAGCTCCCCAATGGTTGGGGTAGCTTGCTCCCAGAATTCTGGGCTCTGCAACGCATGTAGGTCAGAGAAGTTGGCGTCCACATCGTTGGACGCTGGGATTAGTGTTGGCGTCCATGGGGTGACGCTGACACCACATCGACGTCATGATATTGACGCCAATATTATCCTTCGGCCAGAAGTCTAAAACATGTAGAAACCCATGCACATCATGTATATATACATGTAATATCTATATGGTATTGTGCACACACTACCATCAAGCAATACATACATATTTATACTTAATTATACAATACACACATATGTATACTAGCTAGTACTTACGTAGATATTTATATACGTTCGTATACAACATGAATGATTTACATGCAATACAATCATGCGACAAATTTCGAGGGCCTTACATAATCAGAGAATGTCTTGACTACTCTGCAAACTGCCCACCAATCATTTCATTCTTTGTTCATAGAAGATGGATAGCTTGTATAGTACACCTGTTGGGCTTGTGTGGCTAAAATTAATGGCTCATAAGTATTCAATTTCGACTTATGTTAAGCTCGACAATCCATGCATTGTGTCATTTCCAATGGAATTTGGATCAAACCAATGACACTTGAATAAGAATATATGATTGTCTTTGTCCTAGATATTGCAACTGTAAGATCTCCTCTACAATACCATAGTAGTCATATTCACTTTCATTGTATGTATTTCCTTTAACACATATGCCACTGTTCATGGTAGACTTACTCTACCCATAGTCTTTTATATGAAATCTATACCCATTCACAATAATCTAGAATAGTTCTGTGTAATTTTTGATGGGCCATAGGCTATCTGACGAACTCTTCATCAGTAATTTCAACCTACGTATAGAGAAGACAAGTTAAAAAGTGAACATAACTTATCTTTTGTACTCTTTGAGCATGTACACTTACGTGTTTTCTTAGCCATAAGGCCAATGACTTCTCTCGTTCTTTTTCAATCTCATAATCAATGAGATGTGGATTTCTTTGAATATTTCTGAATCAAATTGTCTACAATATGAATGGAATACCACCTTCAATAGCTAGAATAAGGGCAAATAGTTATATACACAATAAATTGTGAGTTTAGCACTTACTCAACATAACAGTCTAGCTCAGCACAATTTAAAAGAATATATATCTCTGCAGCGCATAACTATCCGTCATCCAGCATGCGAGTGAAGAACGTCCGAAGGCACGTCTAGGATGATTAAATATGGAGAGTCGATCTGAACACACAGATTCCCCCCCCCCTCATCATTACGTGGAGGTTGAGTACGACAAGTTTGTATGTCTGCTTCAAAGTACATCGAACAAAAATTTGAGATTTCCTCCATAATGTATGCCTCAGCAATAGAACCCTCCACTTTTGCTTTATTTCGGAATTTCATTTTGAGGTCATGCATACACCTACATCAACAATGTACAAGACAAATGGGAACATATCATATATAGGTGCAATTCTAAGAAGAAAAAAGTTAATATTCGCATATACCTCTCAAATGGATACATTCATCTATATTGTACTAGCCCTCCGACTTTATCTTCATATGGTAGATGTACGAGTAAATACTCCATCGAATCGAAGAATACAAGTGGAAATATCTTCTCCAACTTGCATACGATGGTGACCACATTTTGTTCGATAGTTTGCACATCCTCAAGCCTGAGTTCTGATGCATACAGAATCATAAAAAATTGACTCAGCTCAGACAATGCTCCCCATAGAGGCTTCGACAACATGTCACGAAATGCAATAGGTGACAACCATTGCATGAACACATGGCAGTCATGACTCTTCATTCCATATATTTTTCCCTCACTGACGTTGACAGAACGAGCAATATTAGACACATAACCGTCAGGAAATCTCAACTGTTTCAGCCACTGACACACGTCCTTTACTTGTCCTCCTCCAAGCACATAAACGGCTTTGGTTTAATTGATTTCCCATTTACTTCAACAAGTTCTAACTCTAGACGTTACAAAGCATGGAAAAGTCCAAAGTGCATTCACTACAAGAAAAATGGGCTATACCTACAACTTAAAAGGGTAGGTGTAGGCAAAAATAGTAGGTAATGGTCTTTACCTACAACCTTCCCTACGACTGGGTCGTAGGTATAAACCCCGTAGGTAAAACTATACCTACGAAGTGAAAGTCGTAGGTGTAGACTTGTCTTTACCTACCACGTATAATTATGTAGGTGTAGACACTGACTTTGCCTACCATGTATATATTGTGTATTATTTAAGTAGATGCACCAGATAGATACCCTACCAAATAATAGTTGTAGGAAACATATACCTACCAAATTACAACTGTACATAATTTCAGAATGTGCCTCTAGGGCCACCCATTACAAACTCTTACATTTCACATCTACACCAACATTTCATACCATTCACATTCAAAGCCAACATTTCATACATCACATCCACAACCAACACTTCATGTACACATCCATTCACACATCCATCCAACACATCCATTCACAAACATCCACAATTTCTCACAATTTAAATAACATCAAAAGTAAAGGTGAAATATACATCTAAGAAAGTTTCATCACTAAGATTAAAGTTATACACATGACAAGTACTTTCCATAATTGTTCATCCAATGGATAAGACGTGTGCATGAATAAGTGGAACATCACATATAACTAAGATACTAATTTTGATCACCAACTTGTCTCTTAAAATCCAATTGCACCTGAAATTGTCAAAAAAAAAAAAAGACAAAGAGAGACAAAACAAAGTTAGGATAAATTTTATCTCAACATGACAAACATTTAAAGTATAAACAAGTGGAACACATACATATTCTAGAAACCATAAGATGCGGCTTCAATAGCATCCTTCATTGTCTTCCTATTATGGTCCTTGATAAATAGTGGAGAGTCAGGTTCGTTCGCCAATAAGACAACAACTTCAAAGAAGTCTTGGCCAACAGGCCTGCCCATCACTATTTTTGTTGGATCTGTGCTCATGACAATACCCATGGCCACTTGACTTCCATACATATCCAACAATTTAACTCATTTTGATGTCAACTACAAGTAAAAAAGTTGAGAAATGATTAATTTGACAAGTGTTGGAATCGAAAGATAACACATGTTAAAAGAATTGGTACTGATGTACACATAAAAACATCAAGGCAGCGGGTAATGGAAAAGCCATGCATGGAGGAAAAGCCCACTTAAGATCCACCTGCAGCAACAGAAGAAAAAAGAAGCTAACCAGAAAAAATCTATCACCCAACATCAATCGATATCACATAATATAGCATTCATAGAATATAATTACTCAAGTTCAAGAGACCCATATGCTCACCCTTCATTTTCAATGAAGATATTCGCATTCCCTTAACATGATCAGGAGTAGCATCTCTGCTGCTTCTCCACCCAGATAATCCTCCTTTTATAAATAATTCAGCCTTTACTACATGTACATGCTTTGGACAGGGCATGGTCAAGAATCAAACAAGAAACTGCTATTACACAAAACCAACAAGCCTTCACTACATTCTTTTTTTTTTTGGATGTCCCTGCCTTTATATCAGAGAACTTTGTACAATTAATCACACACACTAGACTTTGTAACAATTAATGACGTTCTCCATGGGATACTCACACAACCCCTGTTCTGTCAGCTTTGCTGGGCTTCCTCTTCTAAAAAAGGAATTATGTGGAAGTGTGTGCTAAAAGTTTACACAAATAGCCCAATTTCTATTGTGCAATCTCAGGTATAAGCTAATGCATCATCACAGTAAGCACTTCAAGGGTTTGTTTGGTCTATTCATGTTCAAGCCAATAGAATTCTGCTGGTACATAGGAGCAATAGTACATAGGAGCAATAGTATAATCCATCAAAATGTCCATCTCCTGACAGATCCATTTCATATCTGTCTTATCATTTTTCTTTATATCTTCCATTTTGTTCTTTGATAGTCCCAATTTCTGAAAGCAATTGGTTAATTCATCAGATTTGTTCCATCTCTTTCTCAAATAGTTTCCCTGGTCTTAATGATGACCAGTCTGTCCCCATGTAATTTTAATTAATTACATATATATTTAATAATTAAAAAAACCAAACAAAAGTTTATCAATTATATCTAATGATTATTTCATGTCTTAAGTACAGGAAAAATACCAAGGTCAAACAAGCCAATAAAGGTATGCATTGCTTTTCTGAAGCCTTAGTCTTTTCAACATGATATTTCTAAGTCCATATCGACTTCTATTGAAGGCCATAACATTTCTTTATAAGTATATCGATTTCA